>CAKNXH010000041.1:277948-358373 GCA_932178445.1 Andricus quercusramuli | reverse complement strand
TTTTTTTTTTTTTTTTTTTTTTCTGATTTAAAATTCTTGAATTTCAATTTAACTGACTTGGATTGGAGGTCATTTCTAAACCTTTTTTTCTTTTTTTAAATATTATTATTTTATTTTATTTTATCTTTTTCAAATATTATGTTTTTTAATCAGATCAAAGTTGCATATGGCCCTGAAGCCTTCAGAAGGGTTAAGTTATGGTGTGATATCAACCAAAGATTAAGAGACAGTATCCTTCAAAAAGGGTTTTTGATTGAATGTCGAAGAAATGATGTTTTACCTAAAAAAATATTTTTCTTGGATAACAAATTTAGAGATTTTGTTTTTCACAGTAATTCTTGCAATAGACAATTCGAACATAATTTAAAGAAATTCAAATTCTCAATGCTGAATTTACTGATCAAGGATGTTTCAAATCATGTTAATTTTTTAAAAGTAAAAATCTCCAAAATTGAAAGTGAATTAGAATTATGTTTACCACAAGGTAAAATCATTCATCTTCTAAAACATCAGATTTTTCTTAATCAAAGATGTTTAAACAATGATAAAAAGCATGAGAACAAACTTTCTATTTTGATTGATCAACAAACTAATATTCAAGAGCAACATTTGAATTTACACAAAATTTTTAAAGAAAAAGATAGTGATCCTTGGTTTGTGAATTTAGCAAATATTCAAATTTCTGATTCAGTTACAGATATTCTCAGATTAGGTAAAGGTTTTAGTAACCAAGTGATAAAAAGTAAATCGAAACAAATGATGGAAATAGTCAAAGATGTTGAATCAAGCATACACAAAGTTCCAATATTGGATCAGCAGGATTTCCGAAATAAGGTTTTACATTTGTTGAAGAGTTTTGTTGATAAGAAATGTTTGCACATTAGTAGTATTGATCGTAAAATTTCTGAAGGTTTCAGGGTAACAAAAGATTTCCTCAGGAACAACCCTGATATAATTTGCATGAATGCTGATAAGGGTAATATTACGGTTTGTATGAGTAAATCAGATTATATTAGGGATATGGAGGATTTACTTTCTAATGGTGATAACTTTGAATTATTGAGTGAGGATCCGTTAAAACAGTTGAGAAAAGACACTTTCAAAATGCTGGACAATTGGAGAAAGAAAGGACTTTTGGGAAAGGATATAAGATGGACTGATATCAATACTGAGGACACAGTTCTTGCAAGATGTTATGGCTTGAGAAAGATTCATAAGGAGGGCTATCCTTTGAGAATTGTCGTTTCAACTATTAACACTCCAACGAAATTCTTGGAACAAAACTTTAATTTGATACTTAGAGACTCAATTACAACTTCTAAATACAATATTAAAAATAGCTGGGAATTCCAAAAAAATATTATTCAAAAAACTGTCCCTGATGACCATGTGATGATTTCTTTGGATGTTGTCGCAATGTTTCCAAATATACCCCTCGAATTGGTTAAACGGGCAATTTTGAATAGATGGGACAATATAAAGACACGTACTCGGTTAAGTCAAAAGGATTTTATTGAAGGGATAGTTTTCATTATGAATTCAACTTTTTTTAAATTTAATGGATCTTTTTATAGGCAAAAGTTTGGTACTCCCATAGGTTCAGTCATTTCTCCGATTTTGGCAGAAATGGTTATGGAGGATTTGGAAGCCTTTGCTTTCGAGAGGCTGGATTTTGTTTTGCCCTTTTACTATCGGTATGTTGATGACACCTTGTTGTGTGTTCCACTAGCAAAGTTACAGGTGGTTTTTGATGCTTTTAATGGTTTTCATCCAAAACTTCAGTTTACCCATGAAATAGAGAAAAATGGTACAATCAGTTTTTTGGACGTAGAGGTAATTAAAGCTCAGGATGGTAATATTATTACCAATTGGTACAGAAAAAGTACATATTCAGGTAGAATTTTAAATTTTTTTTCGGCTCATCCTTTTCAAAACAAAATTGCAGTGATCAAAAACTTAGTCGACAGGGCTCTAGGTTTGTCCCACATTTCATTTCACAAAGAGAATTTAAATATTGTTAGGAATATCCTTTTTCTGAATCACTACCCAGAAAAGTTGGTTGAGCAACATATCACAATTAGAATTCAACAAATCAAAAACAAACAAAGTGACATCTCGGCTACAGATAATCAGAAGGAATTAAGAGAATATAGTTCTTTTAATACATTTGTTCTTCCTTTTTTTGGTCAAATTTCTGAAACCATTCAAATCATGTTGAAAAAATTCAATATTCATACTATTTTCCGTATACCATTTAAAATGGATTCAGTAATAACTTCTGGTAAAGATCCTTTAGATAAATTTGAAAAGAGTGGCGTGGTTTACAAGATCACTTGCAAGATCTGTAAGATGACTTACGTGGGACAAACTGGAAGACTTCTTAATACCAGGGTGGAGGAGCACAAAAGTGATGTCCGTTTAGGACGTTGTTATAAGAGTGTTCTCGCTAGACATACAAGAGGGTTTGTTGATGTTGACCATGAATTTGACTGGGATAATGTTGAAATTTTACATAGTGAAAGTAATGAGAGAAAGAGAGAATTCATGGAAATGCTTTATATTAAAAAACAAAATAGGTCATCTATAAATTTAAAAACTGATTTAGATAGATTAAACAAAAGTTATTCAAATTTGATTAATTACATTTAGTTTTCATGAGTCTTGACTTTCTCTTATTTCTTGATTGTTGTGACGGATTGTTCTATTGACCCACATTCATATCTCAGGTACCGAAGGGATAACGTCGTCGCTTAGTCGCCGCTCCCACCTGTCACCTGTATTCTTTTCCTTGCCTTGATAAGGGTGCTGTGTGAGCACCGAAACGTTGGTAATGTAATTTGCATGCTTTTTTATTGTGATTTGATAATAATAGAAATAAAAAAGACGAAAGAAATAAAAAAGAGAAGGAAGGGGATGTGGTTGGTTGCCTTCTCATTTTTCTTTCCTCTTTTTTATTTTGGTCCAAAGAAACAAATTTTGTTTTTTTAGGAATTGCAATAGGAGCATTTTGTGGTGTTTGTCCAAATTTAATCGTTGAATTCTTGTCGTTTTTTCAGGAATTCTATATATTTATTTAAAATTAAGTCTTCATCTCAGGAAATACATTGTACCAGCCACCTTTAAAATGAATATTTTGAAATGGAAAAAAAAACTAATCAAATGTGGGGTACTTTATTATATTGGACAATAATCAAATATGTATTATCGTATGCATGAATTGGCAAGAGGAAACACTAGATTGAAGATAATATAAAACGAGGTCGCTGGAAATCTCGCTTGACCATCGAATTTTTCTGTTTGAATTTCGATTCACATGATGTATGCTATAGTTATCGGACCAGCGATTGGCTCTCCGTTGTCAATAGGAGGAGAACAGGAAACGTGAAATAGCATATCGTTGGCGGAATTGAGTCAGAGAGATCGAAACGACCAACTGTTTCTCGAAGAAACTTATTCGAAGATTGAATGTAGGAGAAACTGTTTTGAATTTGAAGTATCACATGCAGGTATCGAGTGGCTGGAAAAAACGAAAGAGGATAAAGACAACAGGATTCTCCACATCACTTAAGCGTAACTGCCGGATATTCGAACCAATCGGAAATTGTGTGTACCGTTTTCAGTTCTCAGCAAAAAGGACGAAGAAACGATTTTCCGTTCCTTATCCCAAGAGGTCTCATAAAACTGATCCAATCATACTGCTACCTTGGGGTCAGCGGATTCGCGATTGACCAGTAAGTCGAGCCATCTTTGCATGAGTCGGACATAAGGAACCGTCCATAAAAAAACGTTACCAATTTTGGGCTATTTTTGAACCATTGTTCCCCCTCGTTCATGACCTCAGTTTTGTCTTAAACCCCCTCCCCCCACCGAAAGTAATCTTGGATAAACATAGATCTTACGTTTATTCTACGTTTTTTTCTCTCACTTTTATAGAGTTCAGAAAAGCTCAATCTCAACTAAGAAAGATGACTTTTCTACCACGAGCGATGAATTTTCAATACAAACGCACGATTTTTACACCAAAAAGTTGACCTTTCGACCAAAAAAAAGATGTATTTAACAAACGGTTAAATTTGCTACATTTTCGAATTTTCAACTAAAGAAAATAAGTTATCAACCAAAAATGGAATAGTTAACTTTTCAGCTTAAAAAATTACTTCTTGACAAAAATAAAATGAATTTTCAACGCGTATAATTAAAAAAAATACGAACTTTTAACAAAATAGTTGATTCCTTAATCAAATAGATAAATTTTTAACAAAAGAGTTAAGTTTCGGTGAACTAAAAAGTAGAGTTGAAAAAACAACAGTTGACTTTTAAAGCAAAGAAGATGAAGTTCCAACAGAAAAAGTAACCAAATACATGAATTTTCATCAGATATTTGAATTTCCAACCGACAAGTTAAATTCTTAACCAAACGGTTGAATTTTCAACAAAATAATGAATTTTTCAATGAAAAAGATGAGTTTTTTTATAAAGCAGATTAATGTTGAACACAAAAGGACGAATTTTCAAACAAAATAAATAAATTTTATAAAAGATATTTACATTTTCAACCAGAGAATATCAATTTTCAATAATAATGGAATAATTACATTTTCAATTAAATAACCTATTCTCAATCGTAAAAACAAACAAATTTTCCATAAGGTAGTTCAATTTTCGTCCAAGAAGAATAATGTTGAACTAAAAAGATGAACCTTTAGCAAACCAAATGAATTTTCAGTGAAAGAGTTCAACATTCAATGAAATAGTGGAATTTTCAACTCAATAGATAAATTTTCAGTTTTTATCGAAAAAATATCTTTCTTTGATAAAAAATGGAATAGTTAAATTATCAGTTCCAAAAACTAATTTGTAACAAAATAGTTGAATTTTTGATCCAGAAAAATGTATCTTTCAAATCAAAACTAAATTTAATATAAAAATGAACAAAAAAATGAATTTTTAACAGAATAGTTAAACTTTCGAGCACTTGATTGAATTTTTATCCAAAAAGATGATTCTTTAAGGAAATAGTTGCATTTCGAACAAAATAATTATATTTTCTGCAAAAAAGTAGAATTTATAAATAAACGGGATGACTTCTAAACCAAAAATATAATAGTAGGCTTTAAAAAAAAACAACTTCGAAGCAAAAATAGTTGGATTTTCTTATCGGATTCTATTATTTCAGTTCGCATTTAGGCAAAAAAAGGAAAAAAACTGGAATTTCCTGGAAAATAGGTAAGAAAAGAATTGTGAAAAGGGGGAAATAAGGAAAAGAGTGTAATGTCTAAAATATAAAGGTGATTTTCAACGTTACTCAAGTTATTTCTGAATTGTTCCATTGTAGGGCCATCTTTCGCAAAATTCTCAAACTTTGTTCAAATTTATCATCAGAAAATGTATGGAACGTCATATAAGTTTGAAACGTTATTTTCACTCTCTTCCGGGGGCCTTAAGTTACTAACCGTAGTTTTTGCGCGACCCCTCCCCCCAAATTGGTAACGTGGTTTATGTCTGACTTCTGAAGAGTTGCTAAATTTCACATACATTATTTCATAATAACTGATTTTTAAACAATCATATAAAACCCATGATTTTGTTATATTTCATACGGTGCAATACCTAAATTTTAGTTCATTATATAATATTCATTTCAAGTATTTGAATGTAATATGTAAAGTAAAACATTACACCGAAACAGCCATGACCATATTTTCGTTTCAGCTTATTTTTTTCCTACGGGAGATATTGAGAAAATGATGCAAATTTCAAGTTTGTTCTTTTTTTGTTTAACCTTTAATCCCTTCAGTGAGGCTGACGAGAAAACTAATCCAAACTTTTCTTGGCCCAAAATGCAGCGACCAAGTTTCTTCGTCAAGATGCTTCTTTTGAATTTCAAAACTGATCTCAGAATGAAAGTCCCCGGCCTCCGAAAAAGTTCCTTTTCAGGTTTCGCATAATGAATATGTAATAGAATAAATATTTTTAAGAGTAATTACAACTAAGATATTTTATTTCAATAATTACATGTATTTCATGTCCATATAATGATCATAAAATATAAAAGGATGAAAAATTAACCAACTCTTTTCATTTCATTTCTTGTTCAACTATAATTAAAAACTACTTTAGTTGAAAAAAGGATCTCTATCCTGTAAAAACTATTTCTATATTTTTCTTGTGCCTTATTTCACTCTTCTTGACGCTTAATTAACTCTGAGCTGAAGAATCTAACGAGATGGTCTTGGCAGTAAATTGTAACATTTCTTTTTATAATTAGCTTGCATATTTCTAACGTGATCCTCATCTCCGTCTCATATTTAAAAAAAGTATAAATTTCTTCGCGGACACCTAGCAAAATGAGAATGCTGTAATTAGCAAATACACAAGCTAGTGTACATGAAGAAAGTGGGTATTGCAAAGTTCATTCCCTTCAAGTGAGAGAAAAATTAAACGCTTGAAATATCACCCGAGTTGTTATCAACTTGTAAAGGCAGTTCTGCGTCAGTAAGAGTAATGACTCTTTCGAGCATGTGAACAACTAAACTTCATACAAATATCGTTTAGGGTTATAAGGATGTCAAAACAAGACTTCAAGGGCAGCATATACAATCAAAGAAGTTGAAAATATAAAAATATAACAATGAAAAATGTTATTTTTTAAAATATTTAAATCCTTGAAATAATGTTTTGAGCAAAGGAAATTTTTTTCAATATTTTAGAACATATTTTCTACTCTCTTCCTATCACTTATTCAATAAATGGGCGACTGTTAAGTCGAAGGCAAACTTCAGAGACAACCATATTGGTAATAAAAAATTGTCGTATCACACCAAAAAGTATGAAATCTGAAAAGGGCACTTCTTATTTATTTTGACTCGCTGATTACGAATATGATGGTTGAAATTTGCGACAAGGCGATTTTCATGGTGAAACCATAAAAAAACCATAAAATCATGTTTTTTTCGTTTATTCAAGCCAATACGCAAAATTTCGAAAAACTCCTCAATCAAAAGTTATAGATCTCATTGAGATACACATTTTTGGTTGCAATCATTTTTTTCTACGAGTGACAGTTTTCGAGAATATTAGTGATACATCGATTTTCATGGAAAACCCATAAGAATCATGGACTTCTGCGTTTATCTAAACCAAGACGCGCAATATCGCAAAATATTCCAAACAAAAGTTGTAGATCTCACCGAGTTACACATTTTTTGTTCCAAACTATTTCATCTACGAGTGATAGTTTTCGCGGAAATTAGTAATACATCTAACCGTCAGCTCTTTCCTTACTGTTCATTACCATAGCGACGGCAATAACTGGCAACGAGAGACCGTAAGTAATGGCACAACCACCGTCTCCAACGTTTCCAACGTCTCGTTGGAGCAGACGGCACCCCTGTCACTGGTCACAGAAATAATGTTGGTCAAAATCCTATCCCTTTTCAACGTCTCGTGGGAGGGGGCGGAAAGGCACCCCTGTGACTGGTTACAGAAATGATGTTGGTCAAACCCCTACCCCTTTCCAATGTCTCGTGGGGGGGGGGGGCGAAAAGGCACCCGTGTGACTGGTTACAGAAAAGATGTTGGTCAAACCCTTACCCCTTTGCAACGTCTTGTGGCGAGCGGAGAGGCAGACTTAGTGAGGCCCACTTTGCTGTGAAAAGGAGTCAACGTCATTCACTGTGCGATGGGGTACGCCTGTCACCCAAAAGGTATATTCTCAGAACACTAGAAACACTGAAATGCACCAAGATCTAAAATCTCAGCGAAGGTGGCCAAATTCGGTGTACAGCCTTGAGAATCAACATAAGGAATCTCAAAGGCACATTACAAACTAACTAATTGACTATATTTGAACAACATTTTCTTATATTCCAATTCGAAAACAGTACTTTTGTAGAAAATGTTTTTCCCAAAAAAACCACCATCAATTTAAATTAAAAACAGTTTTAAAAAATTGATAAGAAGCAACAGAAAGGAAAAGTTCAATCACAAAAACCACTACTAAAATAAATGTTACACGTAAGTTTGAAATTCTTTCCAGAACAAAGAATATTTATTCTTCTATAAGATATGACTGATAGCATTATTTCAATTTTCAAAATCATAAAAAACTTCTTTTTCTGGAGGCCTGATTTTTGGCGCGAGAGCTACTTCAAACTTATATTGAGCTTAAGTTCTTGAATCATCCTTGAATCAATGAATTGACTTGAACTAATTAAGACTCAGTTAAATTCCCTTGACTTGAAATGTTTGAAGTCAAGAAAGAATTCATTTTTTAAGAAGGAAGAAGTCGAATTTTTGAGTTTTTCAAAATTTGGATTAGTTTTCTTAAATTGAGCTGGATTCACAAGAATGTGCTTGAATTCATTTGATTACGCTTACTTGAATAAGTGTTCTTCACTCTAAAGAATTTCATAATTAACATATTTTTTCGAGTTAATTAAACGTGGTTGCTATAATTTATGAAGTGTAAAATCTAGATACGCGAGGCATTCATTGAGTTAATTGCAAGCTCTATACTACTCTACAGTACTTCTCTCTTAATTTAGAAGATGTTCAAGTGTGAGTTAAATTCTTCAAGAGTTTTATTATTTGTCGACATTTACTTGTTCCACTTATACTAAAGTACTTGTTAGCAGCGGTCGAAAGGACGCAACGTGCTCAAGCTTTTTCATTTTAAAAGGGAACTGAATAGATTGTTGCGGAAAATGCAGAGAGCTTCAGATAAAATTCTTCTCTGACAGAAATATGTTACGCGTTGAATAAAAAACTTTCTCTTTAATGATGAAAAATCTTTTTAATCAAATCAGCTACAATAACCAGATTTTTGTTATTTTATCTTCACGAGCATGTTCATATGCTTTTTTTAAAATATGATTTTTCAGTATGTGGGTTTTACGTTCGCTCTTCCATGAATAAAACCTCGTAACATTGTTTATCTTTCTGCTGTTTCATAAAAGCTACTCTTCTTATTATTCTTTTTACTTCGCTTTTGTACATCTGAATATTGAAATAAAAGTTAAATGGTTCATAAAATTGGATGTGTGCCTTTCGCGATACATCATTATAAAAAGCCACTATTTGTATGTTTTATGACTAGTGGGCATTTATATAATTCCCGGCATTCTGTTGTTAATTCAATATGGCATTTCTCTGCTAAATTTTTTTGGACTTTTGCCTTCTTTCCCTGCTTTTACAATCAAACTCGACATGATTTCCAAAACCATTTTTAGGTTTGTCAAACTTACTACGGGCGTTCATAAATCTCGTCAAGTTTTTTTCTGATATTGTGAAGCACATACCCCTCTTTGTTAAGGACCGGAAGTCCGCTCTTCCTTATCTTACGTTATTTTTTCCGACTAAATTAATTACGTAAATTTATTTAGGGGTCATCCGAAAATATTGTAATACGATTTTGAGTGGGGGTGAGTGCAAGTGGATGAATTTTTACGCTCTCTAGTGAATTCACGAAGTAGTTTAAAGTTTGAAACAAGTACCAGCTGACTGTCCAACAGAAAAAGATGAATTCTCAACAAAAAATGTAATATTTGACACTCTAACCAGAAAAAGATTACAATTTGAGATTAAAAACAATTGATTCAACCAAAAAAGAAGAAGTTTCAAAAAAATATTTGAATCATCAACCACAACAGATATATTTTCCAACAAACAGTTGCATTTTTAACCAAAAAATAATTGTCATTCAGGAAAGAATGAAAAATAATAAAAAATATTGAATTTTCGAACAAAGAAAATGATTGTTTTATTGAAAAAGATGGCTTATAAACAAAATATATGAATTCCTGACGCAAAAATTGAATTTTCAAATTGAGAAGATTAACTTTTTACAAAAAAAGAAAAAAAATTCAACAAAACACATTCATATTAAACCAAATAGTGGAATTGGTAACCAAGAAGATTAATTGTCTACCATAAAAGACGACTTTCTAACTAAGTAATTGAATTTTGAACAAAGAAAATTAATTTTTAACTAAAAAAGACAATTTATAAACAAAATATGAAAATAAATTTCTAATGGAATAATTGAATTTTCAACCAAGAAAATGAATTTTTTACAAAAAAAAAAGAATTTTCAACAAATTACATGAATTTTCGAAAAAAGGTTAATTCTCTACCAAAAAAGTCGAATCCTCAACCAAACACATGACCTTTCTACCAAAGAATTGAGTTTTCAACAAAACAGTTGAATTTTCAACCAAATAATTAAATTTTCAGTTAAAAAAATTAATTCCTAACCAAAAACATGAATTGTCGACAAAATTAGTTTAATTTTCTACCAAACAGTTGCATTTTCAATCAAATCATTTGAGTTCCGACCAAAAAAGATGATTTGAAGCAGAATACGTAAATTTTCTACCAAGTAGTTTAATTTTCAACCAGGAGGATCAATTTTCTATAAAAAGTATGAATTTTTCAAAAAATATATAAATTTCCAACCGAAGTAATTGTATTTTCAAATAAAAAAGATATGTTTTTAGCAAAAAATGGAATAGTTAAATTTTCACATGAAGATAAAATTTCAATTAAATTTTAACAACGTATTTTAACCTTCGAACAATGCGTTGAATTTTCTGCCTAATTGTTGAGTCTTCGAGGCTAAAATACGAATTTTCTACAAAACCGTCGAATTCTAAACCAGAAACTGTGAATTTTCATTAAAAAAGATTATTTTCAGCCGAAACAGATAATTTTCAACCAGACAATAATTGTGTTCTAAAACAAAAAAGATGTATTCTTAAACAAAACATTTAATAGAAGACTCCCGAATCGAGAACAATGAACTTTTAACCAAAAATAATTGGATTTTCTTATGGTGTCCTATTAATTATGTTCGCATTTAAGTGGAAAAGCGAGAAAGAGAAGGGCTGTGAAGCCTGCGATAAATAAATAGACTTTGAGGGGATCGGTGCAAATCTCATGGTATCTTACATGGAGGCAGGGTGGGGGGAGGTAAACGTTTTAGTGAAACACCTTACTTAATTTGTGGACGACCCAGTTTTGTTAATTCAATCATTATTGCGTAGATTTATCATACTACGTATATTATGATAAATCTACGCGTAAAGCTGTTACAATCGTCAATGAAATAACATAAAATTTGTTTACATCTTACTTATTAGCTGCTACAGAAATCACTAGATAGCGCTCACCAAAAGCTGTTTGCAATAAAATCTGTTTAACTTTTGTTTTTTAGTGATTCCTAGACTTGAAGTTACCTTAAGCAAGACATGTTTTGGCAATATGCCCCCCCCCCCCCCACGTCATATAAGACTGCATAGAAAAACCGTTGATTCACTTCCCTTTCCTCCCGCCTATGCAAAATACTCTACGTTATTTATGCACGGCCCCATACACGAAAGTTTCTTATAATTAACATTTATTCTGGAAATAATGAAGATGGTTCTATTGTCCAAGTTTTTTTGTTTATTGTCGGAGTTAAAATTAAAGTCGCCACGATCTGTAATGCAATTTCTTTGTGAAATTTTCTTTATGCACGAAACATTTGATCGAAAGAGGGAATGAATTCGTCTCTTTTATAACTGATACTTTTATGCAGAGATAGTCTTACATTGCTGAAAGTTTCCAAGTTTGATTTATAGAGCCGTATAAAACTGGCTATAAAAATTATAATTGGATTCTGTATTATGATTAATGAATTTTGTTTAATTGAGGCCTGCTTGTGGTAATTATGATTTTAATCACGCATGTACATTGATTCCATGAAGATTTTTTCTACTAGAATAGGTGGAGGGGGGTGATGAAGGAGAAATATGAAAGCTTGCGAATTAGAGGAGGAATTAAGCTCATTCTCGAAACTCAAAAACTCTCAGTTTGTTCTAGAGTGTGGTTAACCTTCGTTCCACATAATGCTGAACCAACAAACGCTTGTCTGTAGATTCTTATACAGCTTATGTGTATTTGCGAATTTAGTTCGCTCCAGTTACTTAACCGCCACGACACTTCGCCGGTCTATAACCCTCTAGAGGTTTTCAAATTATCTACCTTCCTCAGAGGTGGAATTCCAGGTAATAGTTGTTGACTTCTTAACCCTTTGACAATGAACTTACTTCTAGGAAATGCTTTCTCATCTGTAAATTCAAGAAAACGCAATGTTAGGCATACATAGGTAATTTTTTCAATAGCCTTCGTTTTTACAAGCCTTCATAAATATTTTTTTACTTAAACTTTAATTTACCCATTATTTTTTTTTTATATTCAAAGAAAAATCTTTTTGGGGATTTTAAGATAATTCTTCACTTCAGTGTGAGATTTTATTAACACACATAAGGGGCCGGTCATGAGCCACGATTAGCTTAATACAGATTTAACGTTGAATTTTAACCAAGAAAGATGATTTTTCTAACATAAAAGATTAATTTTCAATCCAAAAGGATGAAATTCCACAAAGACAGTTAAAATGTAGACGAAAAAAGACGAGTTTAATAAAATAGTTGAATTTTCAATAAAAAATTCATATTTTCAACAAAATAGATCCATTTTCAACCGAATTGCTGAATTTACAACCTACAAAGATGAATTCTTAAGCGAGAAGATTAATATTCTACACAAAAAGATGAATTTTCAACATAAGATTTAAATTTAATTCAAAAATAGCATCGTTGAATTTTCATTAAGAAAATTAAATTAAAAATGCAAATTATCATTCCAGTTGAATTTAACTTGAAAAGAAGAATTTTTCATAAAGTATTTGAATCCTCAACCAAAAAGATGATTTTTCAACAAACAAGATTAATTATCGGTCAATCATCGTGGTTCAAACGGTATCGTGATTGTCTTACGTTCCAACACTGCAGCCTTGGCAGGCCACGCTAGCACGGGTTCGATTCTCAAAGCAGCAAGCTAGGCTGGGTGTGTTTTCAGAAAGGTTAGCTTCTGTCTTTTGATATACCACCCCACAGATACCCCATAATCACAGCACTACTGTCATGAGGAAGATGCGTCCATCCTGGTTGGGTAAGAACAGAAAATAATGACAAGCAGGCAAGAAGACTTGAAATCCAATGCAAGGCTTACTGGCCTTATCCCTATGTCCCTGAAGTAATGCGAAAAGTGGTTCCGGGGACATGGGGCGGCAGGAAAGAGGAGTTGAGTTCAGCGGGTATATTAACGTTTTTCAGGTCGAATAAAAAAAACATTAATTATCTACCCAGAAAGACAATTTTTAAACAAAATACATGACCCTTCTACCAAATAGTTGAATTTTCAACTTCTAAAGGATAACTTTTTACGGAAAAATGAAATAATTAAATTAGCAGATAATGAAATTAAGTTTCAACCAAAGATAGAATGCATTTTTCACAAAATAGTCCAACTTTACCCCGAAGAGATGAATTTTCAACAAAGAAAATTAATTTTTAAGAAAGTAGTTCTAGTTAGAACCAATTATTTGAATTTTCACACAAAAAGATGATTTTTTAAAGAAAATAGTTACTTTTCATTTATATTTGAAAAAATCAAAGTTCTAAATTTCGAAAAAAATTTTGTTCAGTCAAGTAAGTTACCTTTCAAATAACGAGTCAAATTTTCAATGCGGAAAGATGAATTTTCCACCAGAAAGATAGATGTTCTGCTGTAAAAGACGAACTTCACACAAATTACATGAATTTTCAACAAAATTGTTAAATTTTGAAGCTGAAAAGACTAATTATCTACACAGGAGTTCACATTTTCAACTAAAAAATATGTCTTTTCAATAAAAAATTTAATTTATACTCAATACTTAAATGTTCAAATAGAAAGCTTTGAAAAGTCAAATATTTTCCAATATTAGATGGAAAAGGTAATTCTCAATCAACTAGTTCAATTTTTTACCAAACTGATAAATTTTAAGGCCAAAATGACGAAAAACTAGTTTAAAAAAATTTCTGTACCTTCAATCAAAACAGATCAGTTTTCAACGAAACAGTTGAATTTCTAGACAAAAAGATGAATTTCCAACGGGAAAAATTATTTTTATGCCACACAAAAATGTCAATCAAATAGTTTTATTCCGAGCTAGAGAAGATTAACTTCCAATCAGAAATGAAATAGTTACATTTCAATTGAAGAAATTAATTCTCAACCTAAGAAAAAAACAAAACAATTTTCGACTATTAAAAAAGAAAAATTTTGTACTAAAGAGAGAATAGTTAATTCTGCAGTTTAAAAAATTAATTTTCAACTAAAAATGAAACGAATTTCCAACAAAATATCAAAATTTCATTCAAACAGATGAATCTTCAACAGAATAAATGATTTTTCAACAAAGTAGTTCAACTTTTAAGCACTCAGTTGAATTTTCATCCAAGAAGATGATTTTCTAACAAATAGTTGTATTTTCAACAAAGTAATGACATTTTCAACTAAAAAGTAGAATTTTCAACCAAACGAGATAAACTTCAAATAAAAAATATAATAGTAGATTTTTTAACCAGAAAGAAATTAACTCTTAACAAAAAATTGTTAGATTTTCTGATTGGGTTCCATTAATTCAGTTAGCATTTGAGCGAAAAACGAGAATAAGTGTGAAAAGACCATGAGAGATGTTATGTTATCTTATTTTCTTCTACGTCTCGAAGAAACCAACGAATGTGGAAAATTATCATGCATGGACCACTTCCAGATAATTGAAAAGTCTGATCAAATTAATTTCCAGATGAAAAACTTATGGTTGCGTTCCGAGACAAGTGTAGTCTCATTATCAGATCTTTGTTAAAATTTCAAATTCAAAGGAAAAAAATAATTGATTGGTGTATAGAAGTAAAATTGAGAAAATCCAGTGTGAGTGCTAATATTAATTTTGAATTTTCTTAAAGAGATGGAAAGTTAAATAATGTTTCAGGAAAATTCAGAAAAGATGAATTTTAGGTCTGAAAAGTAAAAAAGATATCTTTGGAAAACATGGAACACTTTATAAAAAATTGATCATCAGAAAACTTACTGAACGTTATCTAAGTTTGTAACATTACACTCACTGACCCCCCCCCTTAGCAACCAAAGTTTTTAGCGCAACCCCCTCTTACCCTCAAATTGATGAAGTAGTTTTGTGGACGGCCTTTATTAATCTATTCTCTAAATTTTGTCCCGTGCGATGTCACTGTTCATCAGTGAAAATTCTTGCTGATTTGATTCAGTGACCCATTTCACCCTGCTTCGAATTTAAAGAGTAAAATCCCAAACTATTTTAATACAGCTTGTTATTAAACTCAATATTTTTAAATAGTCTTTTTAAGGAGTATTTTCTAGAATTTAGAAGTGGAAATGATAAAAGTGTCTTCTTTAACGTATTCAGGATGCAAAATGAGCACTCAGCTAATTACAAGGTACAAATTTAAGCCAAGGTATCTTCTTCTTAAACTCGGATGTGAATGCGGGGTAATGATAGTGTAACGATCCACAAAAGAAAATAACACTTGCCTTGTTCGAAAGAAGATAGTCTATTCTTATTTTCTCGAACTAAATCTTTTATCTACAGGAGATTATATTTGAATAATTAAAAATCTTAGTTTTCCGAAGAAGTATTATTTCTTTGTCAGAGTGGCCACATTATGTAATGTTGTCAGGTTTCGATCATAAAATTCAGAAACTATTGAAATAAGTTCCGATTGGGCATATTTAGTGCCAAAATTTGTTTTTTCATTGTATTCGACATTTTCATTGGATTTCCGGTAGTCTGATATATCTGGGACAAACAGCTGCCAGTTTATCTTCGGTAGGACATATTGCGTATAGCTTACACATATAGGTGCCATTGAGCTTCTGGCGCGTGCAGTTTAGCCAGTCCACCACTTTCAGACACCTGTCGCTAAACTGCTGCTCCATATCTTTCCAGCTTGCAGATGGCTCTTGCTGCTCTTCCACTGACTTGGTTCCGATTAAATTTTTTTATACGGGTACTTGAAATAGATTAACAAATTTATTTTTTAATCATTTTTTATAAATTTACCAAACCTAATTTTCACTTTAGGCATACTTACAATTAATAACTGAAACTCTTCAGTATGGATTTGAATTGAGCAAAAAAAGTTATATTTTGGATCCTATAGAAGTTGGAAAAAAATTAGAAATCGGTTTATGTATTATGTTTGATTTTTAAATTTGAAAATTAATCCAACTTTAAAGATGAGTTTAAAAATTTTGCTAAATTTTCTACAAGAACAATGTCTGATATGAAAAATAATACAAAATAAGTGATACCATTTCTTTGAATAACTCACAATTTTTTGAAAATGTACAAAAAAGTTTGGATTTTGTTAATTCACAGTTAGATCAAATGGCAATACGGAAGGAAAAGATGATAAAATTTCATTTTTAATCTGATGTATAAATTAAAACACTCAATATAAAATGTGAAATTTATGTTCAAACTCTAAACCTGAACACCTAAATTCCTAAGAACGAGACGTATTTGTGTATTTTCGGAATTTCTGATCATAAATTAGAAGTCAAAATTACAAAAACTGAAAAGGCGGATCCAATATGGCGCCCGATGATTACAACATTTTGTTCAAAGTCATCGAAATTACTGTTTAGAGGTTCACGAGATTTCTTATCTGAATCTGAATGTTTCAAATTCAAAATTGAAAAAGCCAAATTTGCCTATTCTATATGGGTTTCATATCAGAAATTTTATTTTCAAAATGAAAATCATAAAAATGTATATCTAATGGTATACCTTATATACCTTGAAGTCAGAGCAAATGAAATTAAATTCCATTAATTTTTGTCAATATTTGTTATCAATAGTACAAACAAAAACAATGATCACTGAATGATGATATATGGGAATTTTATTTACCCTCAATAATAAAATTGTTTGACATAATTAAAGCAAATTTAGCTTTAGGGTTCAGTGAAATTGAATACAATTAGATTTTAATTAAATCAGACGTTTCGACATGCGAAGGTATTCAAATTCAATGGACGCTGAAGCTGAATTTTGTTAAATATAAGCTGCCTAATGAACGCGATGTTTTATTAATGGAGAAATTGTGCGCCCGTTGTCATTTCGTAAATTTCTATCACAAGGTATTTCCAATTCAGAGGCGATTCAGGGGTTGCAGGGGCATTTTTTGTACCTGAAAAAAAAGAATCACTAAAGGTTTTTTGTTAATAAAATTTTGAATTCATGTATAGGCAAATAATTTAGTTAAATCTTCTATATAACGTTAAAATAATGCATTATGTATTTACATTGATGAATAAATATTAACTTTAATCATTTTAATCATCTAAGATCGTTTTAACGTTTTTCTTTACACTAATTTTTTATCCAGAAAAAGCTTCAAGAGACTATCAAATTTATTTACCATAATATTTCGAAAGATCCCGCTGTGCGTTTTCAACGCGCCAAAATAGTTGAAAGGGCACAATTCTGGGTTTTGAAATGGTTCAAAAATTACCTAATTTGAAAAAACAAGTAAAAGCATGTTCTGCTGATTTATTACACAGAAATTTCAAGTTTGATAAACGCATCGTTGAAAAAAGTACAATCAGCTGAATTGAAAAAATTGCACATTGATACAAATCTGATAACATCTTTGGACTTTTAGATTCAAGAACTGAACAGAAGACAGTGAATGATTAGAAAAGTTTTTTTACTTCATTCAGATGCCAAATCTCAGCCTTTTCATCGACTCAGATGATTTATTAAATGGACCATTTCAAATCATCTTCGGAATTCGACACAGATAAACTTTGGATTTCAAAATTGATAATGAGTGCTCTACTTGTAGAGGGGTTATCATATGTACTTTTCAAAAAATTTTCTGATGATAATTCCTTATAAAATTATTGAAAAACTTCAGAAATAATTTTTCCGAACTTTTCAAAAGTAATCTAGGTTAAAAAAAAAGTTATTTAGCCTCGTATTCTTGAAATATGTGTAAAAACCTGCAATGGACGTAGCTGATGCGAATTTCGGGGACAAGGATAAATGTTTCTGTATAAAATTATTTAAAAAACTAAATTATCAAACACAATTTTTAGAAGTCTAGATTTGTTTGTATTTTTATGGTTTGGAATTTCGTTTACTTACAAAAAAATGTTTCAAGCATTACAGATACGAAGTTAGCGCGGGACAAGAATTCCTCAGTTAATTTGAAATGACCCATCCCAATATTCCAGTATTTTAATATAATTATGTTTATTCAAATACAAATAGCAAAAAGCAACCAATTAAAAAAAAAACTAAAAACGTGAGCAAGGTAAGGATGAAAAAAAAATTTTGAAAAAAACAGAGCGATTTTATTCACCTGATATTTTTTTTAATTACTACTTAATAATTTTCAAAGAACTTTTTTAATCTTTATTATCTTTAAAGGACTTATTTTAGTGAGTCTTTCATGTAAATTGAGATAAAGAAGTACATACTAGTTTCGGTAGCTTAATGCTCACGTAAAACTAACGATTTCGCCCGCTAGCGAGTCGGTGTATAAGGTCATTAAAGACTCTAGGGTGTAGTATTCCAGGACGGTCAACCGAGCGAAAATCGTCGCGTCGCGTTTTAACGTGACTGCTGGGGGCATTCTCCGTTTAGGAAGAGCTGTAGAAAGAGTGGACTGTGGTTTCTAGCTGGACTATTGCCGAGTCATGCACCCTATTCAAGTTTTGAATTCCCATCTACTTATTCAAGTTTCACGGAGCACTCTTGATGACATGGAACGTTCACTTGGCATTATATTCTACCAGATCATTTCAAAGGAAAATCAACACATCCAGTCTATTAAATTCTATAAATATGTGAATGATGCAAATTTATTCAGAATTTACTATCTTTACCATAATTGTCGCGGGCAAATTTTGCAACCATTAGTGCCTTGACTGTATCTCAACTTTAAACATGCTCATAAATTCCATTCCATTTCAACTCCCAAAAACATGTTTAAACTTTCGTCTTCCTGTTAACGTCAGTTACATACATTCATGATGTCCGTTTCTCTTGGTTTAGGTACCCTCTGTTAAAGACTATGTCAGTGAAAGCTTTACTTTCATCTTTGTGAAGTTAATTTAAATATGATTTTTATAATTAATCCAAAAAAACTTCATATTCATTATTATCAAAAAATACCTTATTATTGAAAATTTGGCATGTTTCAGTTGCAAAATTAAAAGAAATCATTTTGTTTTCCGCATAGGTTTGTAACAATCACTTATGATCAACATAGGTTGTGGTTAATTAATAAGCATTATTCATGTTGAATTTTATAATGGAAATAACATGGCATCGGCGCAACACCAAGCGAAAATTACAGGACCAGCACTATCAGCTCTGTTTAAGTTTGGAACAATCAAAATCGTATTAATATAAATGATTTAAATGATGTATTCTGTATAGAAACGTATTATTCCTGAATGATTTTTGCACATCAAGCGAGCGAAAATTAATGAATGGTTTGATCTAAAAATCAAATTTCATTCATGGTAAACAATATCATTTTTGTGGCTTGAATGATGGTCTGAATTTCATCAAAAGAACTGACGTGGTACACAAAGATCGATATTTCAGCTTATATCATAATTCTGGACAACTCTAGATATTTATTTTAAATTGCATTCCAAACCGTAACTCCGAAAAACTGTTTTAAAAATTGAAGGGTGCCAAACCACAACAACTCAACTCATAAAATTGTAATTGTTTCGAAGGGGAAAAAACTCTGAAAAATCAGATTATAAAACAAGGAAAATCAAACTCCTTTTAAGATATCGTGAAGCTGAATTGATCTATAAAAATTCATACATAAAAGTGACTCACTTGATTCAAATTTATTTTTTGATAAAAACTACCTATCTTGATCCATCGACTTAAAAGTCTTGTAGTTTTATAACACTGGGCTAGTTCAATTTTTTTTATTCTGATTTAATTCTGGAAATTGATGGAAACACTGTTTAAAATATGAAAATTGTTATTTTAGTTCATGACAGTACTTCTCATTGAAGAATTTTACCCCTTTCTCAATTTTTATTAGATGAGAAGCTCTGGAACAATACAATAAATTTTGTTTATTTGTATATTTAATAATGTTCATAACTGCATACCTATAAATATCAAAACGTTTCCGGATAATTATTTTAGTTGATTAGAGAATATCAATTAAGGCAACGCCAGAAATAAAGAAATGTAATTTGATTTGATTTATGTTTTTGTTTTATTGTTTTTAATTTCTATTCGTTATCAAATTAATTTCAAATCATGTAAGTCGTCTCTGTTCAAGTCACAGAATCATCTTTCATTCAAGCTAATAGATCGTTTTGCAAACGGAATAAGACGATACGTATCTTACAATTTTGTCGAAAAATTTTTGTGAAGAAAGTTATGAGTATTTGAATTATAAAACGCGTGCTGCATGCCTCCGCTTTGGAGTTAAGA
Source organism: Andricus quercusramuli (assembly GCA_932178445.1). NCBI lineage: Eukaryota > Metazoa > Arthropoda > Insecta > Hymenoptera > Cynipidae > Andricus > Andricus quercusramuli. The sequence goes on along the minus strand of CAKNXH010000041.1, from coordinate 337,987 downwards.
GAGATTCTTTTCTTCTGAAAGAACGACACACAGAAGGCCAACAAAAATTAATTTAAAAAAAATGTCTCAACCAAACAATTTTATGGTATCATAACAAACAAACAAAAATATAATTTAACAGTTTCAATAACTTCCACAGCAAACTTTTTTTCTTTGCTGTCGTCATTTTTTATATAATCTATACAGTAATTTTTTCTATCTTACTTAATCCTTTTTCCTACAACGTATTGTTAAAACTGTTGAATTGATACTTTTGCGGTTTTTCATTACACCATAAAATTGTGTTGTCAAGAGAAAATAAATTTTAAAGGACTTTTTATATATTTTCGCAAAAATCTCGAAAGAAACTTTCTTCCTATCTTGTGACGTTTTGGCAAAAAATGTGAATTTTCTTTTTTCAATCCAAAGGAAAATTCTCCCTATTATGCAAGGTGCAAGTACTGGTAAGATTATGGTGGAATATACTCTTTACATTAAGAAAAATGTAGACAAAAGTCATCAGAAAAAACTGGTGTTTTTGAGTGAACTGACTGAATATTTTCAGAAAAACCACCGCCTTTGTCAATTTTGAACTTTTTTGAAATTTTCAAACGGCTTTTACATAAAAGAGAACGAGGAATTATATTAGAATCAGAAGAAAGAAGATATATGTATGCCTTATTATATTCAAAAATATCACACTTTCATTCAAAATATTCATAATTTTTTGATAATTTGCGTTTTGAATTACAAATGATTGCATACGTATTAATTTGTCAACAATTTTTTTTTTGAATCGGTAAGTTAAGTGTCACCTTGCGTCCTTTGAAAAGCAACATATTTGAGTAGCAAATGATTTTGTGACTTGAGCATGGACTGCCAGTCCGATTGGATACAAATTTGCTTCCGTTATTCATTTCCGAAAAACCAACTTGCAGTTTTTCTTAAATAACAGTTTGACTGCGTTGAATCCTTAATTTAGAGATTCTCGAAGCCAATGAGAACGACTTTGTAACAGATAGTGTCTAGGCGATTATTGATTGACTCCCGCCAACTATATATTCAAAAAATCTTATTATCCATCTGATGAAAAATATTTATTTTTTGTTTCAGGTAAGTCATCTGGAAATTCTTTATTATGAAACTACTAATGTGAGTATCTGAAGATTCATATTTTGTGAAATAAAATCTCAAAAAGGCGTTTTTCAATACAAATATATAACACTTATAATTAATTTTATAAGATCTTTAGAAAATTGCCGCACTAGATAAAAAAAGGTTTGGATCCGTTCATATACCACATGGACAGTTTTTCACCACTTTTCACCCCCTCCGCATGGCTCCTCTTTCTATGTGGATTCATTTTCTATTTTATGAAAATATAGATATTCTTTTTATTTTGAACCAAGAAAGCCAAAAGGAGTAATGAAGTGGCAGTAAATTAGTTTTCGCTAATTCAGGCGGCTCGAACGTTCCCGGTTCTTTCTCTAACTTTCTCAGATACCTTAAAATATTGAAGCTTTGGATTAAAGTTTTAATCCGTTAGCAACCATAACTGGTTGCTTACGTAAGAGCTGGAAGCAAAAAGAGATGCGGTTCTACCTTCTTATGACTTCCATCTCTATGAGCTAGAGTGGCGGATCGATGAGAACTTTACAGTGGTAAAGAGGACTGAACCCTTCTAACAGCACTTTAACTCTTCGTTGCGTGTAAGAGCAATGGCATCGAGTATTTAAATTAATAATGCCTACTTTCGCTGCTGACCATAGCTGTACGTTTATCGGTAATATGCTTATAGACGCATACAAGTTAGTAGCCACGTGGCTACAGTGCATAGGAAGCACTTGCAAGCATTGTTAAGGTACTTCTTATAATCTGCTGTAAAGTTTTCTCCTTCCGCAATCAAGGTAAGTGTCAGTGGTCATTGCTCGTTCGTCGAGCTAGGCACTCTTCTTACCTATACATATGTATAAACATGTTCAAGAAAAAATCAAATTAAATCTAGCTTTTTCAATTCTCTCAAATTATTATTGAAATTATAATTCGTCAAAATTTCTCACAAATAATATCCCTCTATGATATTTGCAACCCTTCTCGAGTTTGTATAAAGAATTGGCTAATTGAAATTCAATTTTACCGCTGTATAGCCCTTAGGGACCGCTCATAAACAACGTTACGAATTTGAGGGGAAGAGAGGGTTGTACCAAACACTGCGGTTGATAATAGGGGGAGCAAGGGGGGTCCGCGGAAGTAACGATACGAATTTAGATAACGTACAGTATGCTTTCTGATGATGCATTTTAACAAAGTTTAGGAACTTCGCGAAGGATGGCCCTGCAACCAAGAAAGTCATGTTTATTGATCAAAAATTCCACTACTTGGTTAAAAGTTGAACCACTTTGCTACAAATTCATTTTTTTGTTGAATATTCATCTCTTGTCAAAAATTTAACCATTTTGTTCAAAATTCGTTTAATTATTTATTGAAAATTAATTTTTGATTGAAAATTCATCTTTTTTTGTTAAAAAATTCAGCTACATATAAAAATGTATGTTTTCATGTTTAAAATTCGACTGTTTGCTTAAAAATTCGTCCCAATGGTAGAAAATTAATCTTCTTGGTTGAAAACTTATCCATTTCTGAATAACATGAATCTGCTTGGTTACAAAATAACCTGTTTTGGTTAAGGATTCAACTATGTTGTCAGAAATTCATCTTTTTTGGTTGAATTCAACTGCTTTCGATTTCAAGTTGAAATTGTTTCTGGTTGAAGATTTTTTTAATCTGAAGCTACAACTATTTGGTTGTAAAAGAACTTTCTTGTTGAAAATTCATATTTTTGGGTTGATAATTTAACAATTTGGTAGAAAATTGAACTATTTGGTTAAAAATATATCTTATTTAGTTGATAATTCAACTATTTGGTTGAAAATTCATGTATTCAGTTCAAAATTCATCTTTGTAGGTTACCAATGCAGGGTTTTGGTTAATATATAGGTTTTCATCTTTGAATATAAAGATTCCATTTTTGGTTGAAATCTTCTTACTTTCAGTTGACCATCCAACTATTTTGTTGCAAATTTATGTATTCAGTTGAAAGTTCATCTTTGTAGGTTGAAAATTTAGTTATTCAGCTAAAAATGTAACTATCTTTTTGAAAAAGACTCTTTTGGTCTAAAATTCAACTCATTTTTTTGAAACTCCTGTTTTTGGATCAAAAATTTATAATAATTTGTTTAAAACTTCCACTATTCCGTTAAAAATTTGTCTGTTTTGCTTGAAAGTTCAAATATCTAGTTATTATTACAACTTTTTGCTTAAAAATAAATTTCTTATTGTTGAAAATTCTTCTATTTGTGTTGAAAATTCATCTATTTTCATATAAAATCTTTTTTGGTTAATAATTAAACTATTTTGTTGAAAATTCAATATATATTTCGATTTGAAATCTTACGAGATCAACGCGCGCCATATTTAATTTATCATGAAAGCTACATAAATTTTATTTAAAAGAATTCATGGTCGGCCCCATTATTTGGGACTTAGAAAGACCTAAACTACTGAATGTTCATCATGACTGATGTGATTATCTCAAACTACATGATACCCCTTATTGCTGAATAAAGATGGCACGTTCTACATGAAATTCAGCACGTCTGACGTGACAAGACTTATACTACTAGACTTCCCTTACTACCTACTTACAATGATGTGTAATACTTAAGACTTATTATTACTGCCAAAGATATATTTTACTACTCGATTCATTATGGCTGACTTAAAAAATGTATTCTACTTGAAACCCAGCATGCTTTGCTGTTAAAATTACTTACATTACATGAAACCCCTGATAAATGACTTCAGATGTTTTACAGCACTTGCCACCCATTAGGCCTCACATTAAACTACGTCTACTACTTGAAACTTTTTTTCGAAACTTTTTCCGCATCAAAACTTACACTGACTTGAATAATATAACATTTAAAAAGAACCCCGCCCAAAATGTACAGAAAATGGCTTTTTGTCAAAATGTCTAATTATATATTCATTTGCAATTTCGAAATGACGGATTAATAATCGAGAATAAAATTATCAGGAAAATGGACAGCTTTTACTCAAACAATTAGCAAACTTACCATTTTTGAATGTATTTTGATAGAAAGATTCGTTCATTATTGTAATGTCATCATTCTCAACAGTTCCAAAGTGTTTCTCAGATTTGGCTAGGTCCCTCATATTTTGTAGAGCAGATCCACTCAAAAAAATATCTTATGCCCATGAAATTGGAAGATTTATAATTTTTTTTGTATACAGGATGTTTGGGTTTGTGTTAACATCCTTTGAAGATTCAAGCAAGGAAGCCGACATTTCCAAATATTCAAAATCACGGGAGATTTTTCTATTAAACTGTTAGATTTAGAAATCACTTTGAAATAAGTGCAGGAATCGTCTCATTTCAGGAAAAGTGGTGAAAATTATTTCAAGGTTTCTTTTAAAATCCCTCAAATAATTAAGCATGGAAATCAACATTTTCCAGGAAACAAAATCACATGAGATTTTTCGATTGAATTATTGTGGTTGGAAATAACATTACTATAATTTTGGGAATCAAAACGTAGCAGGGAGGGTCGCTGAATTTATTCTGAGCGTTTTTCTTGAATCCCTTAAAGATTCAAGCAAAAAAATCGATATTTCCTATCACCCAAATTATCGAATTCTTCTCATTAAAACACGTATATAGAAACTATTTGATGAATAATGAAAATGATGATTTCTCGTCAGCAAAAATTGTTCTAGAGTTTTTAATGGATCTCTTTATGTTGGAAAATAGCTTAGGACGTTAATAGTAAACTGCCCACTTAATCGAATGCCTTTAAACAATATTTTAGGAGTGTTATTTTCAATTCTCAACAGGCACAAGGAGTTTTAAAAAAATCTACAACTATTTTTATTGACGAGAAATTGACATTATCATGATTTATCAAATAGTGGTCGATAATGCTTGTGTGAACTAGATCAATCAAACCAACACTTTTCGCTAACGTGAGAAATTTAATAATTTGGTTTTGAGGAAACGTCTATTTCCTTGCTTGAGTTCAGTTTCCTACGCTTATTGTACATTGATTTCCTACCACAATAGTATAATAAAAACATCCCCCGTGGTTTCGGGTTGCGAGATGATGCCAATTTTTTGCCTTAATATTTAAGGGATGATGAAAACAACACTTTAAAAAAATTCAACGACCTTGCCTGCTGATTTTGTTCGTTATGAAATGTCGATTTTCTTACTTGAAGCTTCAAGTGATGTTAAAACAACCCTTAAAATATATTCGAATACTTTTACTGGTAAGAGACGCTTTCTAGGCTCACTTTTAAATATTTTTTCATTCCACTTGTTCAATCAAAAATTCTTCAGTGGTTCTGGTTTTTTGGAAATTTCGGTTGCTTCGCTCAAATCTTCAAGTGTTCTTAAAACAACTCTCAAACATCCTGTATGCAAGAAATCGTGAATCTGTCAAGATCATGGATACAAGAATTTTGTTTTAGAAGATCTTGTCTGCAAAATATGAGATATTCAGCCTCAGTTTTTTAATTTTTTTCATGTAGGTTCGAAATGACAAAAAAAAATTTCATAATTGAAGATTTTTACAAAAAGTTTCTCTCTCTGTATTTAGTGCGGCTTTTTTCTATGAATCGATTTAGAATTCTTCCAAATACAACGTTTATTCTGAAATTGTCTTCAGTCGAATTGGGTTGACCATCCATTTAACGGAAAATTAAGAAAAATTAAAATGTTGCAAAACTTAATATTATGAAAAAAGAACAACTATTTATAATATATTTGATTTTCTTGGACAATGAATGAGTAGAATCATCAGCAGATGTAATACTAATTAAGCAATGTTAAGTTTTTGAGTAGAATATTTAATTAGTGCATTTTAAAGTTCAGAAAAGACCTGGACTCGCTGATAGGTGTAATCCGATAACATTCTGACCTGAAAATATATTCTATGACTGCATTGTGTGCTGACTTCGTAAGAAAATGTCAGAAAACCTGAATTATTTACGTTTGCTAATGGATATATATTATATAGTTCAACCTCTTGAACTGCTTACCTCTAAATTTTAATGAAAAATTATAGGGATCATTTTCTTGATAAATTTTTTAGGAAATTTCAATATATATCTTCATTGCTTATGAATAATCTTTACTTTTGCTCATATCAAAATTCCTAAATATTTAATTTGAAATCGCTTCTAGACTTTTATATGGGATAATAACATTAGATCGGACCCTCGAAATATTCGGCATCGTCTTTCTGCTAATTTTGTCCAAATACGAGATTCTTGGCTGACGAGAGTTCGAATGCTACAATTTCTCTAGAAGAAATAGCCCGATAAGGTAATGGGGTGGCCTAATTTATTTTTAATCTTTCCGTCAAACAGAATCGCTTAACGCACCCTTATAAGATGAGTATTTTCTTGCAACATATATATGTTACTTAATGTATCAGTGATGTTCTTTTTTGTTCACATTGACTGTAGTTACAAAGCGAAAAACATGTTTTTATCATCCTTACCAAATGGATCGCCATTCACGTGGAAATTTACTACCCTGTTTACCCAAACATCTTCACGAAGTCTTTCAGGAGTTATATATATATTATCAGATAAATCGTTTAAATATATTCGAAAATGGATTACCACGTTTTTAATATTAAGCGTTCTAAAAGAAAAGAAATTTTTAACTCAACTATATTCTATTGGAAATTTTCAAAACTATCGAATCTCTTGTAAACTTTTGACTTTGAGAAAGAATATAGAATATCTCGAATTTAACATTAAGCCAATTGAAATACGAAATAATTCTGAAACAATTTTATCAGAAGCGATTTGTTCCAACTGACAACAAGTTTCGATTGAAAACATTTTCAATAAGGCATTTCTGAAGAATTGAAAAATTTCAGCATATAGTACAGGTTACTTTATGTCGGTCACTAGCTTTTACAAGTAGTACTCACGATTTTAAGTCTTGGGGGGGGGGGGGGGGGTAGTAAATGTCATTCTGCACATGTCATTAATAAGAGATGTCAAACAATGTAAGTAATTTTTTCGTCATCTATGTCGTGGATGAAGTAGTATACGCTATTTAGAGTCAGCCAGATGGGATTTTGAGTAGTACAATCCATTTGAAGTTTATAATAGGCAGTGTCAAGGAGTAAAAGTTATCTGTAATAAATAAATTTTAAAACATTTCAAGCAGTGGAAAACTAGAATCTTTTACAGTTAGACAATTGTAATGTTTTGCAATGTAATTCATATTGGATATCAAACTATTTCTACTATCCACAATTTGAAATTTGGACCCTCAGGGGAGAAGAAGTAGGTTTAGGACAGCAGTACGTTTTGGATAAAGTGTAATGAAAAATATTGAATCAAGTATGAAATTGTATTTACTGATTGAAAATGTTTCTTTTGACTCCAAAGGAACATGTTCAACCGGTGAACAGAAATTTGTATACTGGATTTTTTACTTTTTAACCAATGTCCTCCAATACTTACTACTGTCTCAAATGCATCGTCTTTTCCCTACAATTAAACAACAATTATCACAATGGATAAGCAATAATGACTTATAACCTGAAAATGATCAAACTAGAAAACAGAAATATGACAAATCTGAATAATTTAACAATTTAAACTTGTACTTAAAAAAAGAAACATAGATACATTTTAATTACCACTAGGGATGGAAATTTTCAATAAATTGATGTTGTTTTCGTGATTTCAAAAATTATCGTTAACGTCAATTTGTAAATTTGTGGGGTTCAGTGACGTGATTTAGTATTCTGTTTTTCTCCAACAGTCATTAACATCTGAATTCGCTTGCGATTTCGTTTGTCAATCGAAACAACTGTTCCGCATTATAACGGTTAGCAATTATTCCAACGAAATTGAAAATAATTACTAACAAAATAAATCCGCTGAGCGGCGTAAATAATGACTCTTTCTAGTAGCGGTGTCCGTTAAATTTCATTGCGATTACGGTAATACGAATGACAGTTTGTGGGATGCGAGTGACTGAAAAATTAATTTATTGCAGAGAGGCTATGATAGAGGAAATTACTCTAACTATTGGACATTATCACGGGTAACGTGTAACTTCTTCTAATTTTATACTCATAGGTAATCCTATTCTTTGAATAAACATACATGAACTACATGAACATTTATAATAATCAGATTGTGTTTTTTATTTTAAGTAGATCAACTGAAAAGTTGATATGTGATTCTGAGGATATTAAAAAATTGTAGGAAATATTCTTTTCTAATTTTTCCAATCCGACTCCTTCTACACAATTTATAAAAAAATATCTGCAATATGCGTTTGTTGTTCAAAACTGAAAGAAAATTGAAGACTTTGATTTACAGGTGTCGTTGATGAAAAAAGTTTCACAGTTGTGTTGTTCGCAGAAATGAAACTTTCTATAAATAAAAAACATAACTTTGTTTGCCCATGGGATGTAAAAAAGGTGAAGGGCTTTATAATACTACGCTTACGGAAAATTGCTTCTATAGATTTCGAAAAAGTACTATACCTAGTATAAAGTTATTATATCACACTGCACAAATCTCGTTACTGCGTTTTTTTTTCATGATATTTATTCTAAAGTATATTTCCTGGCTTCGATTTTTGTGGAAGCCAATTTCATTGTATCAAAAACTTTTAGTTTTAATTAAAGTGACTTCTAGAAAATATCGGTAAAATCTGTTTTGCATGAAAGAGGTGAAAGAAATGCATGCAAATGCACATTTCGATTTAGATCATGGAAAGTGTGAATTTACAATCAAATATACACCATTGTATGAAATACACTTTAAAAAGTAGAACACGTGATACTGAACGATGATATGGTTAAATATTCACGTGTACATTCTACAATATATATGTGCATTTGTGCTCTTACTATTCTAAATATCAGGCTGACATTACACGTTTTCATACTTCCCATCAGGTATACATATTGGGTCCCCGCATCGATTTTGATCGTTAAATTTGATATATTTTAACGATGAAAAACTTGTTTGCACTGGAGATTGATTACGGCGACAAGAACGCTGTTTGAAATATTAGGTCGTAAAATGCGAAGTCATATGGACTGAGATTTTGATGGTTCCGGGACAACTTTATGAGTGCGAAAGGTGATTTTTAAGTCGTCGTATTTTATGTTGAAGTTTTATTAAATATTCAGCAAGTGTAGAAACATATTGTTAGATAGAAACTGTACTTTACACCTACAATTTTTAATTCTTTCAAATAAGACATTATTGTATCAAGTGACCTCACTGATACTAGACAAATTAGCGCTAAAAGCATTTAAGATTGAATCTCTTGGAAATCCATCATCGTATTGCGAAAATTCCAGCATCTATTCATGAAATTTTACAGCATTCATTTATCAACCGCTTGAAATCTTCGATTTTTTTTTAAATTAAAAAAATATATTTTTTTTTCTGAAATATAGGAGTTACAAAATATTGCATTTGTCCATGAAATTCGTTGTTGAAATAATTCAATAAAATAACATTAATCTTGCTCTTGATGCTACAAAACATCAAAAAAAAAATGATAATTTATGAAATTTTATATTATGTAAATTAATTTTCGCAAAGTTCCTATACGCGTAAACGAAAGTGACTCGGTCGAAGATTAAATATGATTCAATTTAAATAACGAGAATTTTCCCAGAATTTTAATTATCGTATAGCATTATCCATTACTTCAATCATTCTTGTTCGAAATGTTTGGCGGCGCTATGCCGCCATTTACGATACTCACCCCATAAAGTCGAATAAGCCCCGCGGATATTTTACATTCGGTCGCGAAACTTCCCCTTCGCTTTGTTATATTACTATCTCCCCTTCGTTTTGCCAGTTTTCAATTACCATCAAAACGTTTCCATTTACTTGTCGTAATTATCAGACCAATAAGTCTCCAGCCGTATACATTGCTTTGCTTTTTGGAATGTGGAGTGAATTAATTTTTTTTAATTATTCAACAATCTATTTGGTAATTCCATTCAAGTAAATACAACGAAAAAATATGAAAAAAGATACATAAATGTTTGGGTGTAGATAACATTGATTTTACTCGGCAAAAGCGGGGATATTCATTTATCTTGCTACATTCGTAGCACTTTCCACATTCGACCCTTTAAATGTGAGCTCGACCGTAAAAATCGATTATTTCAGAATTAAACACTATTGCAATTTTCTTTGACTCAAAGCAATTTCACTTTGTATCAAATTTACTGTCACTTTGATTCCAGGGAATGAACTCTTATCAATAAAAAGTGAAATTATGTACAGGTATTGATTCAGATATCTACAGTTCAATTAAATACTTGAATAGAGAAAAAGTATTTTTAAAATTCATTTTCGTCTGAGTAATAGTTTACTACCAAACTTGTAATATGCTGAAGTAGTAAAATGTACTTTTTAGCCATTACTCTTGTAAAAGTGACTTTAAACAAATCCACGCGCGTTACATGGACCGCAATGCGAGTCTTTAAGCTCCCAGTTATATCGGGCGGTAGCGCACAGAGTATCATTTTGGATGGATGAGCAATACCACGTGGAATCATCTCAAGAATTTTACCCGCTGTTAGTAATTTTGATTAAAATTCTAGTTTCCGTTCTCTTAGGTGTTGGAAGAAAAACCCTAAAATAATTTTTGTGTATATCATAAAACTTAGGAGATACTCAAAATTGAAAATTTTAGTCCTTTTTTTCTTTGAAATTTAATAAATTTGGAGATTTTGACGACATTGAGGCGTATTTTTAAAAATTATTACTAATAAGATGTAGTTTTAAAGAAATATTTTTTGGAAACAATTTTTTAAGAAATTCTTGGAATATTCAAAAACAATTTTTTAACTGAATTTCTGAAAAAAATACACTTTCTATTGTCTTTAGTTTTTCTATAGTTAGCCAAAAATGTCATATACAAACTCTGCGAATATCAAAATGGGATCTCCTTTAGTTTTCGAGAAATAATTAGAAACGTATGCCAAAACTATGCACACGACGTGAAAACCCATAATAGAATTGCTCTAGAATTAACATATTGACATGATTTTTTTTATGCAGGTAATGGCAGCTAGTGACATAAGTGTATCAAGATTCGCACCTGTGAATGACAGCCACCTACAACCATGAAAATGTTACACTGAAAATCAATTTTTCTGCCTGCATTGGATATCTCGGTCAATTGTTGAGTGATTTGCACGAACAAATTCAGAAATGAAAAGTCAGTAAAAAAATAGTTTCATGCGCGAAAAATAGGCATAAATTGTATAGATGCAATTTATATTCGTTCCGGAACACTGCACCGACCCAGGCTGTTGATATATCTCTCCAGCGATTACCCCAAGTGAAGAGCCTCATAAGGTCTTCATGTGAGGTTCCCCACTCGGACCCATTAGTATCCAGGGTCTTTTGATTCAGGCGCCATTCACTCTACTGACAGTCTTTTTATTAACTATTTGTCGCCACACTTTTCTGTCCTAGTATACTTCTCTAGCTTCCTTCACGTCCATGCATTTTTTCATGCAAGCTATCGTGTTTCTATGGCTTCTTATGTCTTTTCGGAATAAGATCTCATCCACACATTGTAACTATTCTTTCCGCGGTCTGCATCTGGGCACACTGCCATTTACTTCACCATTATACACTTGTTTCGGCAGGCATTCATCTTTCATCCTCTCAAAATCTCCCAACCATCTTAACTGATTTCTTTCCCATATGTCAACTAGTGTCTCTTCTGTACCACATTCTTCGAAGATTATCCTGTTTTGTACTTTGTCCATCAGTGTTTTTCCGCATATTGTGCACAGGGGTCTCGAGCCAACCGCATTAATTTCAATCTGACCCTTTTCTTGACAGGTCCATGTCTCGCTACCGTATAGTACAGTCGGAACAAATACAGAATTATATTGCCATTCTAGCTTTTTGAAATATATTTTTACTCCTGATAATGGACTCTGCTCTACCGATAACCTCCTTAACCTCGTTTATGCGCCTAACTAACTCCCTATCTATCTTTCCGTCACTAGTGAATAGGCTACCCAGATATACGTACTCATCAAATTGTTCTATTCTCTCATCATTTAGAACGATGTTGCATAAAGAGCGCATCCTATAATAGAACAATTTTGTTATTAAACATTTTATTGCCACTTGTGTCATTTTTCCATTAATTTAATTTGTTCACTTTCAATGTTATTTGTAGATATAATTGAGGTGGAAAATTTTTTTCGATACAATTTTACTGCAGCTTGTGTCGTTTTTCCAAAAAGTCAATTTTTTTATTTTCAATATATTTTTGTAACAAAAGCTTATGACAAATCGGTACATCTTTTTTGGTTCAACAACTCTTGTATTTCATATTTTTTCGTCTCTTGTCTTGTTATGCCAAAAATATAATTGTTTCATTCTCAACCTCATTTTTCACGATTAAAAGAAAATCTACTCGTCCTATCTGAAAATTATTAGCAACAGATTTGTAGATCTTTTTTGGGTGAACTCTTCTTGTTAATTTTTTGTTTCGTACCTTGTGTCGTTTTCCAATAAATTTGATTATCTTATTTTTAGCATTATTTTTTACGATTTAAACAAAAACAACGGGTCCTATTGAAAAATTACTGATTGCAAATTTGTAGCTCTTTTTGTATGAGCAACTTTTGTCTCTTCTTTTTTTTCATGTCTTCTGTCCTTTGTCCGGAAATTCAATCTTTCAATTTTTAATTTTTTGTTATGAATAAAAAAATTCGTATCATATCAAAAACTGATTCATAACAAATTTTTAGATCAGTAGATAACGTTTGTTAAAAGGTTCAAGACTCTCGCATCGCGGTCCACGTAACGCGTGTGGATTTTTTAAATAATTTTTCTCGAGAATTGCTAAAAAGTGCATTTTATTCTTTAGCATGTACTAAGAAACTACTGGATATGAAGAAGCAAAAAAGAAAGCAACTAGGATAAGCTGGTTTTATTTTCCACTTAGAAAAGTAACTCGAAGCAGAGTGGCTTGTGAATTGTCACTTTGAAATACTACTCATGTTACGCAGTCACGTTTTACAGAAGCGCCTTGATAAAACAACATCAGGAACGGAGATCACTATCACGTACGAATTTTCTATTGATGTTCGAACAGCAGATTGACTTTTGCCGATTGGAATACTAAAACGCCTGTGTATTCAGGATAATTCGTTCGAGAGTAGCAGGGACAAGTTTAAAGGAAATCAGCATATTATAAAGAACTTACTCCTTGAAGAATTTCGAAATTGATAAACTTCCCATCAGCTTACCTATCTAACCAGAAATTCTTCAATTTTGTGATTGAATTATTGTGAAATATGTCAAAATCTTACCAAATATTCTTATATTTTCGACGATTTAAGATTTGTTTGGAAAATTTGTGTTGAAATAGTGTTATAGATCATTTTATCACAGACTAACCTTCACTCAGTGACTGGACTTTGGATTCTTTTTATGTCAAAAAATAAAGGCCTTTGTGGGGCTCCGAGAGAACCAATAGTAAAAAAAAGTTAACACTGGGCGAATACCACACGAGGTGTAGAAAAAGTATAAAAGAGCACTGAAAATCGATAAATAGTTTAAATTGATTTTACTTTGATTAATTTGTTAATGTAATTTCACCCGGCTTCGAAGCATTTCGAGTCAGGGTGGACACTGAACACTAAATTTTGAGCAGTGGGAAAAAGTCAAGAATTTTTTTAGATCTGTTTGTAAGTTTGCAATAACTATCGCCTCGCTCTTCGAAAAAAGTGTGTTTGGAATTTTGCTCAGTGTAACCAACCATCCTTGTTTAAATATCGAAGATGATTGTATATTCAGGATTTGAAAGTTAATGTTTCGTTCAAAAATGAATGTTCCATCTATACTACATATTTAGGACTTCAAGGCTTATCTTTATGGGTCGTTTAAATAATAAAGTTTCTTTTCTTCTTGAGAAAGAAATGATCTTTTTTCGTGTTTTGTTTTAAACACATTAAAATTTGTTTACACAAATATAGTTATTTGGTTGAAAGATTAAATAATTTCTGTCACAAACGAATAATTTTTGTTGTGAAAAAATCCTTTGTGAGACAAACGAAAATCCGCCTAACCTTAAATTTGAGAGGAAATTCCATTTGTGCCAAGAGCCATCGCTTTGAAACAAAATGGAATTTCTCTGATAACCTCAGTTCATAAAATTCATTACTAATAGTTGGCATAATAAATTTGTAATTTGTAAATATTCTAAACGTCTCGCTTTTTTTAGAAAGACTGATTTGAAGTTTGGGGACATAAAAATATAATGGTACCAAATAGAGTCGTACGGTTGTGGGTTTGCCAATCACAAATTCTTATGAAAAATCAAAAATTGAAATTTTGAGCTGAACGACACAAGATATGTACAAAAAAAGTGTGAAAAAGAAAGCTATTCGGCTCAAAAAGATCTACAAATTTTCTTTAGACCCTGTTTTAATGAGATGCCTAGTTTTTGTCTTAACCCTTTGCGGGGCAGTGGGACATATACGTCCCACCTGTTTATCATCAATAATTTGGATATTTTCCTACTTCTTCCTTGTATTCTTTCGTAATTTATTGGATGTTTGAGTAGTTGAGGTTCAAATATTGATATTTTCATAGATGAGAAATCAATATCTTCATTATGTTCATAATTATAAACAAATTACTTTCAAAAAAAGCCCCTTTTTACGGATAAATTTGGTTGTAGGAAAACAAGCCCCATAACATGCTCAAGTCATGGTGGGATTCTATGTTTTTTGAGTCGTAGTTTCCGAATCTGGAGTCAGATTTTTGAAATTCAAAATGGCTGAACCAATATGGCGGCTATTTTGAGTCAAATTTGTGGTTTTTTTGTTCAATCGGCAAAAACACCATAAATTTGACTGAAAATAGCCGCCATATTGTATCTGCCATCTTGAATTTTGTGTCTTTGATATCAGAATCGTAATCAGCGACCTCAAAAACTCCCATACATTTGGTTTCCCGCCGATTGAACAAAAACCCACGAATTTGGCTCTAAATAGCCGCCATATTGGTTCCGCCATTTTGAATTTCCGAAATCTGACTCCGGAATCGTAATTAGCGACCCCAAAAACCTTAAAATCAGTTATGACTTCCAAAATTCATCCATCAGAAAAATATGCCCCTCAAAGGGTTTTAATCAAACATAATTGTTATTTGAAATATAATAAAAATTTTCAGAAAGAATATACGAGTTAAGAAAAAAAGTCTCAGTAAAACAATTGTTTTCTGTAGAACGATCTCCTATTTTTTAATAAGACATATACCATTTGTAATTAAAATCGTAAACACGCTTTTTTTAAATTAAAAATGCCATTTTCCGGCCAAAATATGCAACATGAGAAAAAGAGTTGAGGAAAACAAAATTCTTCTCAGAAGACCTGAAAAATTGTGTGGAACTCATTGTTCTTCTCGTAAACATAAAAATGTCAATAGAAAGACGAAAACTTAAATTGTGAGCTAAACAACGCGAGATACAAAGAGAAGTGAAAAAAATGGTAAATCATATTTTAATAGAACTTGAAGTTTTTCTTTTAAGCATCGGAAATGCCACTGACAAATTGTAAATTCAACTTTTTGTGCTTATATAATTCATTGAAGAATTAAACAAATATCTGCAATCATTGATTGAACATTAATACATATAAAAAATTGAGCACGAGTATTGTAATGAGAACATGTTCCGTGAGGCTGATGTATCCTTAAGTAAATTAATTTTCTTATTAATCTAAAATCGTTACGTTCCTATCCAAGCGCGAAGCGCGTGACAAGAAAGTATCCCACCGCGTAGTGGATGGAAATTAAGGTTTTTGGCGGAACATTCAACTATTTGTTTAAAAATTCATGTTTCTTGGTTGAAAATTAACTCGGGCTTAGTTCTTTTGTTGATAATTATAGAGTTTTAAGATGTTTGACATTTTTGAAAGTTTATATGATATACCAATTAGTATTCGATAATTATAAATATAAACGTTCAAATTTTAACCAGGAACAATGTAACTTTTATCCAGTAAAACCGGGAAATAGCCTCGATTTTTTTTTAGTTCGAGTGGCCACACGGAGAGCGTTTTGTGCGAGTTGCTCGCAAGATACTAGGAACCGTTGAATTAGTGATAAAGAATCACCCAATCAAACTTGATAAAGATTCTTCTACGTGTTCATCTAATATAGAAGAGTTTTGGTTTTCGGAATTGCAATAAGGTTGAGGCACAGATTCAATTTGTTCGCGAGTTTCTTCCTGGAAATTCGGCGATAAAGCGTATCTGGCAATCGAATCACGATCACGGTAGATAGCTTGGTGCAGATCGACGAATCCACCAAAGGTCAGGTTGGGAATAAGAGAGTAAAAGTGAGAATTGAGGAATAGGGAAGAGTCATTTGTACCATGAAGCGCAAGCTCTTGCGGTGGTTGCGTGAGCTCATGCAACCCTGTCGTTCACACGCTCACCACCCTTTCGAACCCAAACTTGGGTAGATAACTTTTATCTCCGGTTACGGCTGGATCCTTGATTGAATCCTCGCTTTTACAATTCTTCATCCCCTAACCACCCTTGCACTTCTTTCCAGTTCGTCGTCCGAACGACGAATTGTTTGTTGGTATAATCCACACTCCTGAAAAGGAGCCGGCTTTGTTTGCGAAAATTTAAGCTCACGGACGCCAATTCATTCCCAAGTCTTATCATTAGCTTCAGGAGAAGATTATGCTGATCATCCAAATCCTCCGGGAAGTATATCACAAATGAAGAATGAACCTTTTTCAAAAACTTTGTAAAATCTCATCTAAGTTCCTTTGGGAAATTAATTATTCAGACTCTTCCATATTTTTCAAAGTTTAAAATTTTAATCTCTTAGTGGGCACAAATGTGAAAAAATGGCATGATAATATTTTTGGACGTTATAATGACTTCCTTCACGTTTACCTCCAAGTAACGTTTTTAAGATGCACTCATTACGTCTTTCCATTTTTCGCTTCCCATTTGATTCTATAAGGTAAGTTTGAATCAAGATGCGAATCAGAAAATTTTAAATAGTTGCAATGTTATGTCTCATGGGGCGTTTAAAAATTACGTCACGCTATTTTGAAAACTTTGTTCATCCTTCCCCTTTTCCAACACAGGTCGCTACACAGAGCAAGAACTCCACTTCCAGGGTCAAAAATTTGTCTTCGATTCGAATTGATAAACGCCTAAAATAAAACTCAAAACATACAACCATAATATATTATCCGATTTCACAGCCCCAAATGCTCTCAAAGTCAGGATATTTTTCTGGAAAAAAGGGGAATAAATTCTTTCAAATAAAATTATTTTATAGGTAACATGCTGAATTCAATATGAAACGCTTGAGATTTTAAGTCTAAATTTATTGTATTTTCAACAACATTTTCAAATCTTTAACCAAAAAAGATGCATTAAAGTTTATTTTCAAACCCGAAAAGATGACTTTCCGCCAAAGGAAATGATATTCTTCGACCAAATAGTTAAATTTTTAAAAAATTAATATTAGTTGCACTGACAACAAAATAGTCCAATTAAAAAAAAAAACTCATTGGAAGTAGGCGTCACATGCCTACAAAAAAGGTTTTCATAGCCTATTAGGATGCTAATTTAGTCTCAATAGAATCTTATTAGGATGAAAAAAAAATAATGAAAGAAAATTATGTTTTTAAATTTATTTGTTAAAAAAAAGTTAACTAAGTTGTTTAAACTTCTGCTTTAAACAAGTAACGACAAACGCGGGCGGACGGACATTCGGACGGATGGACGCCAGACCGAAACTGTACCGATTTATGCCCAGCACTACAGAATCCTAAAAAGAGGAATTTTTATCATACATTGAAATTTTTAAGCACGAAAGAAGAATTTTCACCTGAGAACTTTTCTGTACAAAAAAAAATTAATTTTCTTTCCAGAGGGACCAATTTTCTATTCAGAAAGACAAGTTTTGAACAAAGAAGTTGTATTTTCGAAAGAAAGATGGATTTTCAACCAATTAGTCAAATTTTTAACAGAAACAAATTAAATTCAACCAAAAGCAGTAAAATTTTTAATATAATAGGCTGAATTTCCCCCAAAACTATTTATTTTTAACCGAAAAATGTGAATTTCAACAAAAAGGTACATTTTCGACCCAATACTTGAATTTTAAATTCAAAATGATCGAATTTCAACTACAAATGGAATAGTTAAATTTGAAATTATTCAGAACTGAAATTCGGAGACTCCGCCAGAATAATTTTTTGATAATTAAATAATGTCCATAATTCTTCTAATATATTTAGTAAAAACCCTGAGGACCTTAAAAATTAATTATTGAAAAATTTAAACGTTTGAAACACAATAATAATTCTAGTATTCACATCCTAGCGTCGAAGACTCAACATTTTTGAAAATGGTATACGAAAAAATGGAACATTTTCAATTTGTAACTAATTTAAAAACTTTGAAATTAGAAATTTTTTTTTTTTTTAAGTCGCAAACCGCGAGTTGGTGTTCTTTGTTGGAAAAAGTTGTGCCTGATTTTTTTAATTTAAAAAAAGAGACGATATAATATAAGAGTTGAAAAATTTGATTATTTTTTCAAATTCCCCCTTCACTCAAGATGCTGAAACGTAATTTTGAACTATCCTTTTTCAAATTGTACAAAAATATGAAATGAAAATATAAGTTAATCATTAAAAAAATATTAGATAATAAGGTGAATAAGTTGTTCTATTTTCATGTTTTATTTGATTTTGAGATCAATTTTTTATTATATCCTTTCCTTTTTTAATACGATAAATTAATGTGGAGCATTACCAAACATTTTCTAAGAAATATTTCTAAAAATAGTAATAATTATTTACTGTTATCCTGAATAAAAGTTTCAACTTAACCCAAGTGATATATTATGTAAATTTCATAAATTTAAAAATGTTTTTAATATCTAGCATTTTAAATTTGTAGTTTAAGCATGTGCGTGACAAGACATTCTCCGTACTTTTTTATTTATAATTTTTCAAACGAAGTCGGCTAAGATTTTGAAACTTTACTTAATTTTGCTTTACAAGAAGTACGTAACTGGGTACTTTAATGACTGAAGTACATCAATTTTGGAAAAATGTATTATTTGAAAGAAAAATGGGAATTAAGTAGGACTCAGAGTTTCCAACTTCTTGGCAGTCCTCATAAGTGGAAAAGAATATGTTGGAATAAAACATTTAACTTCACTTTAGATATTTTCTAAACATTGGCGTCACATTTGATAACGAATAAAAGAACTTGAGACAAACATTAAACATCCAAATAAATTTCTTCGAAAGCGATTGAGGGCGACCTGCTCGCCCTGGAAAGACTTACACTCAAGCCGTCAAAGTGTGAATAAATAATGTGAAAATATAGTTAATTCGGAAAACCCATTCCTTTTAGACAAGAAATTTTTTTATTCCTTTGAAATCAATTTTACATATTTCGGAAAAAGTTTGGAGAAGTTTGATTTGGATTGATTGAGAAATGGTTTCTTCACTATGCTGTTTATAAAATAAATTTATATTATTTCTCTAAAGGACTTATGCTCGTCCTGAAAATCAAAGGATTTATTAAATTTTCACGCTTTGAGGTAGTTTAATAGTTCAGAGCTATCTCTAAAAATTTGTTTTGGTCAAATACAACAAAAAGACATACTTATTTTTTAATCATCACAATCGCTATAGTTAATGTTTATACTAAATGGTATATATGTTGATTTTAAGTAGTCTAGTTTTAACTTGGTCAGCCGTTTGCGACTGCAGCTCGTACCACGGCGACATGTTCGCGAATATAAATCAATCTGGCAGCAATAGACGTTTTCTGGCGGCAGCCGTCAGCGTATAAAAATTAAAACGGTATATCACGGAAAATCTGGTTAGAAGACCGTTTTAAAGGAGCATTATATATCCGAAGCGAGCAAGCATTTCGCTATTCGATGAAAGGAGAATGGAGGAGAAAGAGAAGCAAAAAGCCCTACAAAGTCGTGTTAGAAAACTTGTTCATGTAGGTATAGTAATATACTATTATTATGCAAACTTGGTATGCTCTTTGGATCTAAAAAGAGGCAGCGTCCTCAAATGAAACTAAATAAAAACACGCAATATATATGATGAATTAAATCATTTCACATCTAGTGGGTTCAGAAAGATATTTTCCTTAGTCACTTCGCAAGAACTATTGTCTAACGGAAAGAACCTAGAGAATGCAATTGAATATAGAGGTTTATTTCCCGACATAACACCTCGGGAAAATAACTCAATGGAAAATTTCACTTCCTAGGTTTTCCTGTTGGTCAGCAGATAATTGGTTTCAAACCTTTTAGAATTTTCTGACATATTCTTCACTGGAGCCATTCTCTTTTGCAGCATCTCAAAATGCATAACTTTCCTCTATTGAAGCCAGAAAAGCGATATCATTGGCTTTACTTTCCGTTATAACCGACCGAGAAAAAGAGTCGGAAACTTGCGCCCCGAGGCACGGTTTTAGTGCGAGACTGTATTTCTTTTGCGAGCTTTTCTCGTTTCGCCAAGGATCAAAAGTTATTTTTCCGAGAATATAAAAGAGTATTCCTTCGGTCACCAATAACTGAATCAATAACGGTATATTGATAGAGAATACTGCACCTTTTAAAGAACCTTGTACTGTGAAGAATGTTGAGGATATTTCATTACTGCTCTTGTGTCGTTCTTGAATGGTTATATCAACTTAAATTACCACGCTGATCTCCTAATATCAAGCTTTACAACAACAAAAAATGTCAATAGAGTCAAATATGTAAAAATTATAATATCAAAGTCACAAAATTCATATTATCGACGTAATTCTTATAACTGAATCTGAAGGATGATTTAAATATAGCATCTGTCACATCTTGCCATAGACTGTGAACTGTTAATTATTATTAAACGCATCACATAGCTACGAACTGACAAATCCCCAACATATATAGATAATACAGTCTGCTTCGTTCCCTGCCGTGAATATTTCATTGAGAAATATCAATTATAAATTAATTATTCACAAATTTGACTTACTGAGTTGATTTACTGATTGCATTTCTAGCAATGTTATTTTAACTCCATACGTTTGATACATAACATGATGATTTTTCATTTTTGGATAAATCAATGAAACAGAAAATATAGCACGTATTTATAAACATTATACATCCAACATATCTTCAGAGTTAAAAGTAGATCGATCGTAAAACTGTAAGAGGAAGGAAAGATCTTTTAGCATGCCTCGTCTACAAATGTGGATCGCAGTAATAACAGTAAATCGAGAATAAAAAGAGCGGATGAAGACGTCATGAAAACTTTGTGCAACATCGACATCGAAGTCTCGTTATGCTCTATATTTTTGAGATACTAAAAGAAATGATGAGGAAGCTGATTACAAATATTATCGAGCTTTTGAGTCGGGCTGTCTAGTTTACTTGACTTGTCTCGTATCATCAACTCTTGTTGAGAAAAAAAGTGAAAATAAAAGCAAATAAAAAGGTTATATGGCAGAGAGGGCGCTCAGGTGCCATATGATTAACATGGCAATTTGCAATCTTCTAGATTTTGCCACGGATATAAAAGCTTGTCATTTGGACTTCCGTGATAGAATCTTTTAATATTGATGTACTGAGATACAACCTTGTTATTTAGACACATCAATTTTTGAATTTAAATTTGTTGTAGATATTACTCTCCTTTTAAATATCCCTAGCGACTAATAGTCTAAATACTTCCATGGTATTTAGAATTAAAGGTGATCAGAAGACATTTTGATAGAGATCACAAAAATGTAAACATTGCGTGCAGCGACAATTTCTCGCGGTCACGCACCTACCAGTGAAACATATATTATACGTTGAAATGTTCGAGTACAATTATGTCTCAAGAAAAAGTTACGTGACAAAATATTAGCTGCCTGTTTTTAAGATAACATAATTTCTTGGTGGAAATTGTCGAAACTTAAGTCTTTCTTTGAAGCACTTCTTGATTATTGAATACATTTTTTATTATCACGTATTTTGTTCAGAGGATCTTGTTTTGTAATAAAAAAGAATGCAGAACTTCGATGAATGAAGTTAGATTTGGGAAATAAGTTTAAGGTACTGCAGTGTCTCATTGATATACCCAGGTACAAATTTAATAAATCTTTTGATGCTGTTAATTTTGATATATGGAGCAGAATCTGAAAGAAGAGATTCAATTATCTTTTAATTATTCTTCGAAGCGAGCGAAAGAATTTTAAATGATCAATTTTTTAACGATGCCGGACTTTCTATAATTCTGTAGCTTGTGATCGAAGCAGATGGTTCGAATATTTTTTATTTTTGTTTAAGAAGAAAACTTCTTTCATTCTTTATGTTATTTTTTTATTTCTCTGATGGAAAAAAACATGTTTTGTTGAATTGGAAACAGAACAGTTTTAAATATAGAATTCAAAATAGAGTGATTTTCCTGTTATAGATATTTGGTATTACAGATGACAAGATTTATCAAGTTGTTATATGGGAGCGTGTATTAGGGTATCATGAAATTAACCTTTTATATATCCATACAGTGATGCTGTAATGCAGAGATAATTGAAATATTTTCTCCTGATTAATAGATTTTGAAGTACATTTTGTAACACTATATCTCTTTCGGAAAATAGGACCTAAAGTAAAATTAGTTTTTAGAAAAACTCATCAAATCTACTGTTGAATACATAACTCACATTAAGCTTGATTATCCAGGTGACATTTCAATTGCATTTCCTTCGCTTTAATTTATCATTTTCCTCTTTTTAAATTTGGCTAAAAAATTGCCTTCCTCTATTTGCAAGAACTTTATAAAGCTCATCAATGATATTACACCTTAAAAAAATCTTAGGCCGTCTGTCTAATACCCTGAGAAGATAATTTCAAAGAATGTCAAAGGTCTTGTAAGAGAAATTTTCGCCTTGCAAAGTCTATATGGGCTCACGTTGACTGATTGGAAAAAATAAAAATATCAGTCCAGCTTTTCTTTGAAAAATATAATTTATCATGGAAAATGTTCAGAATATGTTCACAATCAGTATGCGAAAATCAAAACAACTTCAATTGTTCAAGAAATTTTCACCTGCTTCTCCCCACCGTCACTGTAATTATACGATTCGCAAACGTTCTATCCTTTTGTTCTTAAAATAATGCAGAAATAGTACTGTAAACACTATTATTTTCAATTTAACAAAAAAATTGCTGAGCTTTCTCTTAAAATAGCACAAGATATAATAGATGAACCCTGAAAAATGTATTTAATTTCTACACTTAGAATCGTCTCATATCGTTAAAAAAATTACCTTTTTGCGAAAAAATTTAATTTAAGTTTGTTAGCTTAAAAAATTAAATATAAAATTTCAATACATGTAGAAAATAGTATCACTGCTCATGACTCAGGTATCATTAGGAATGGACGAAGGTCGATTCTTACCTATCTACTTAAACTTTAGCCTGAATATCCAAATAAATTTCCTCGAAAGCGATTGAGGGCGACCTGCTCGAACTGGAAAGACTTACACATAGGCCATCCAAGCATAAATAAATAATGTGAAAGTACAGATAATTTGAGAAAACCAATCTTTCTGAACAAGAAATTTGAAAAAAAATCAAAGCCATTTTACATGTTAAAAAAAGGGATATCTTTTTTTCAGATTCTCAAGTACAGGAACGTCAAATATCAGAACTGGAAATGTTTTCAGATGCAAATAATTTTAAATATAAATATTGACAATAAAATCCTGCATAGCTTCACAGAATTTTCTATAAATCTCACCCATTTCCAGATTATACGGATTATGAAAATTTCCGTACTACTAGCCCCAGTCCAGTCAATCTTACGGAAAATTCTGTAATACTGTAATACGTAATACGGCATACTTCTCCTTGAATAAATGATCATAAATGGAGAAACCTGAATATAAATAGTTTGAAATTTAATGTTTATCGCAATTTGATGATTTTAAATAAATATCTAAAATTTTTATTTAATTGGAAACTTAGAAAGTCAGTAACAGGAAGTCTTGATAAGAAACAGTCGAATCACGTTCCAACTTTCAAAATTGGAGAATTTCAAGTCTGGTTCATTCAAAATTGAATGATTCGCAATTGGAAGCCTTTGGAGTTGAAACGTTCCATATTAGAAACCCTAATACCTATAGTTATAGAATTTAATGAAAATTTTATGAAAAGTTTCAAAAGATCGTCACGTTGCTTAATTCATGATACCATTTCCCCTGAATGAAATACTTCACAGAATCATTTTTCATATTAATTTATACATCGCAGAAATACTCGCAAAGACTTCAGCTTAATTCTCAGTAGCCACTAAACTTCCACCCTTTAATTAATAATAATAATTTTGATTATGCTCTGTACAAATACTTGAACCATCATGTCTGTTAACTATTCATTTATCGCTGACGATATTTCTGGATGTTCGATATTAAATTAAGTTATCACACAATGAACTAGAAATTCAATAGAACTTCAGCGGATTATCTGCATACAGTGCTTAAATATATGAAGTAAAACCTAATTATTACGACGTTTCAATAATTTACAGGTGAATCGTATATGGCAGAGAATATGCTAATTTGTTTATATTTCGCTCATATAGGAATGAGGGTTGTAATTACTTTCATTCGAGCCGCAAAGTATCTAACGAACCGCTTCTCGTTGCCATACTGAGGGATTCGAGTTTCATTCGCTTGGAAATGAAAACCATTAGTTTTTTAAAAGGGTGCGCATATCTAATTACCTTTGCAATTAATGATAATTTCGTACTAGGCTGCACCATACAAGAACGTCAGTAAATTTGAATTACCTTAGATATAATATTCACGTTCAATTTTACACACATTAATGTGATTAAGTGAAGGATTATATCAACAACGAAATATTTTCATCACTATTTTGTAGATAATAATTACTTGTATTTTTTGCTTCTGAGTTATTGATATTTTTGATAACCATTCAGTTTGAGATGACTTTTTTTGATTTAGTCTTTATTTCTGAACGCTTCAATTCAAAGTTCTTTAGTTTCAATAATTTTTCAATTTCCAGAATCGTCTGTACATTTAATTATGCAATTATAATTAATTTAATAATTGTTTACGTAGATGACTTTTCCGAATTTCAGATAAAATTATTTGAATACTTTTGGAAAATATTCTTGTCAGTTCGAAAGTAAAACATCATTCATTGGAGATCCCAAAATTCTATATTTCACCCTAAAAGCCCCACACAAATCCAAAAAATTGAAAATCCGTAAAAATCACGTTAATAACTAATCCTATTTTGGTTCTGTCAAAACCACGTATACTAACGTATTTTGAGGTGATGATTACGAAGATAACCTCGAAAGCATTCGCAAAATAACATTGTCAAGGTTAATTCGCAAAAATTGTTATCAAATTGTCAAAAATAGCAATTATTTCTAATTTGGTAAAATTTGTAAACATTCATAATTCATAAATAAAAAAAAACTTGTTCAATATATCATTAAGATCTTAATGGAGAATAATTATGAAGATTTTTAATTCAAACTATTCTGATATTTTGAGTGAATCATCTGTTGAATATTGCAATTAATCAGCAGGAAGTGAAATTCATCATAATACACTGGAACTTGGATTGAATGAGTCCTGATTTACTGCTTCTGAGAATTGTTGCCGCGGCGGTTTCGGGCTAAGAGTAGAACCCAAGCACCAAGCGCGAAACACCAGGAATGTCGCGACAAAGGGACAGTGCGCGGTAATATTGACCACTGGTGGCCACTGAAGCCATCCTCGAAACCAGAAGTTTTTGTAAAAAATGTATTAAAGTGAGTAACTTTATTCTTGTATTTTTGTCCAAAGTTACCAATGCTTTTTAGTCTCCTCGATTGATATTTCTCTATTCGACTATAAAGAAGGTTTTGCAAAAGTTTTTAAACTATTTACTTCAAGAACCGGAAAAGGCATTAAAGTAAGCAATGACCAAGAATCTAATGAAATATAGTGCATATGAAAATACTATATTAATCGATTTTTTTTTTAATTATTGAATATATTTTAGACGGTTGCGCCGCCGCCGCCGCCGGCCAACTTGCTTCGAAACCGCGACCAATTAGGAGTTAAAGCAAACCGTTTTGAATAAAAAAACTATGCTGGAAATTAATCTTTAGTTCCTACTTAGTTTTATATTTCCTAAGCTTATGTGAACAAAAAATACTAATTTTGACTGTCACGCCGCCCCGCCACCGCTGAGAAGCGAAGAAGGCGGCGCGTTGTCGCGCCACCAACCGCCGATCAAAATTTCTCAAATCGCCGCCGCCGGTCAAAAGCCTATCGGCGCAACCCTCTAATATATTTCCATTTGTGAAATCGGAATGCTTGCTCAGCTAGCAGTTGGACGTTATTTATTTTAGAAGAGGTCCATAATCATTAGCTATGACTTTATTGCCAGAAAATATTAAAGTCAGAGTGTCGAATTGCAGAACCTTAAAATAAGGCAATTTAGCAACGACACTAAGCAGCTTAGTATTCAACAATCCTTATAAGTGGCTCCAGTTTCTCATTTCCAGGTGATGTAAATAAGACATTTCATTACAATAAATTTTCTTCAAACACCTCTCGCAAAAAGACTTAATCTAAGAAAGTACTAAGGGGCATTCAAGTATTAGGTGAAACTAAATATTTTTTACTTAATCTACAAGATCATGAATATTATAATTTCTCTTGGTATTATTTTTCTACATAATAGGCTATTTAATCTACAGACGAACTCCTTAAATATGAGGAGTAAGCTGAAAAAATATGATTCTAGCTATTTTAGGGCTCAAGAAATATGATTATTTACCCTTGGTTTACTGAAAATTCTGACCTTCAAGATATTCGAATTGAAACTTGTTTATTTTGTACTTGAGTGTTCGATATGCTTTTAAAAATGCGCACATCCATACTTATAGGTTTGATAATAATCAATAATATTGGATGACCAGATAGATAGTTACCTTTATATGATTCTATTTGAATTTTTCTTCTATCTCTAGGGTGCTTGAGACACATTAGGTTCTGTTCGCTTAGTCCTCACCTTATGATTGACAGGAATGTTTTAGAATAAAGTACATTCTGCCGCTCTGGAGAGTTCAGCCATTTTTGTGGGTTGTAATAAGCTGACTTTACCAACAGTCAAATGAATATGGAATCGGGGTTCATTTCACAGTACGACATACCTTGTTAGCTGTAACTTTTCAGTTCGGAAGTTGTAGATGGCCAGTTCGTATCGAGTTTCGTGTGGTTTACCTGATCGTCTCTCAGGTATTCTCTTATTTCAAATTGCAATCAGTCATTAAAAGTTTGCGTTCATTATAAATGAATTTTTACAAATATAAATGTGAGATTTCAATCTCTGGAAAATCACTAAATTTCTTAGTAATGTAATTACTACTGTTTCTCGTGGAATAAATAAAGCAATAATAAAAAAACGGAATACGTTTGTAAGAGAAGGCTCGCACGCGAGTATCGACAATTGTAGAACTATGCATTTGTACAATCTACATATATGCAGTCACGTGACCGCAGATTGGAGGTTTACTTGGCAAATCATAGTTGTCGCAGAAACGCGATGATATCATCTATGTAGCTATCAAATTTATGTCAATTTTGCGGATTATTTTCTGTCACGGATCAGAACTTAGAGAAACGAATATATTTTTTGGAATTTGATCAAAATCGACTGTATCGAATGTGAAATATTTATTTGAACACTTGGATATTGCTTATAAAAAATGCTATGCTAAAGAGTAAAAAAATCTTTGAAACATATTATATATATATATATATATATATATATATTCTTCATGGTTTTTTCAGAAGAATAAAATGTATAAAAAATGCATCTTGCTTGATATGGTAGTTGGTGCTATCGTTTAGGACTCTATATCCGGAGTTGCCGATATTTTCCAGAAGTTTTCATGGATGCTGTACAGATATTTCTCGGTTTACGCGCGTGAGTTAAGGCTCTTCGAATAATCGCAAATTATTAGAAATTTCTACAAATATTCATGTACTTTTGTATAATGAAGAAAGCAATTGGCGCCATTTTCAATAATAATAATTCTTAAATATCATTTTTATATTTTCATTTATGAAATTACACTATGAAAGTAAAAAAATACACCTCTAAACTTCAACTATGCCCCTTTAGGTTTCTTCTTTGATAATTAATATTCCTTTAAATTATATTTGTTTTCTACACTTTCAGTCTCGACCAATATCAGTATTTTCAGATTCACATTTAAATCCTTCAATAACAAAAATACTATTTGAGAAATATTATGGAACTTCAACTACGTCCACTCTCAACCATCTTCATCACTGTAGGATTCAGAATTTTTTTTCTAAGAAAATGGATCGTAGGTGTATTCCTTCAGAATATAGTATTTGAAAATGTGAAATATAAATGCTTTTGTAACATTTTCGAAAAAAATTGTAGACATGTTCCTCATTTTGCACAGATCTTGTGAATATATGTTCAAACAATATTATGTTTAATTTTTAAAAAGAAACAATTCAAATAATTTATAAGGTATACTAGAAATACCTCAAGTTACCTA
Organism: Andricus quercusramuli; assembly: GCA_932178445.1. NCBI lineage: Eukaryota > Metazoa > Arthropoda > Insecta > Hymenoptera > Cynipidae > Andricus > Andricus quercusramuli. Next base: position 309,267 of record CAKNXH010000041.1, on the reverse strand, counting down.
TTTCCAACACAAAACGGAAGATCGGTGATTAAAACCCAACTGCTGTGTATATTATTTGGTACTAATACTTTTATTACGTTTTAAGTAGAATTTTTAAGCACGCTGTTACAAAAATATATTATAATAAACAGCTTCAAAAATCAAAAGTCCCTAAACTTTATAGAAGTTCAAGATTCTAGTTGATAATAGAAAAGAAAGTAATGTACAGTTATTCACAGCTATGAAAAATGCTTAGTTAATACATGTATATGTATAATTCAGGAAGATTGAAAAAAAGACATTGAATATTCCCTCTTATCGTGGAAGGTTTCAAAGATTAAAATTTTAAAAGTAAAAAAAATATGGAAACTTTGAAAGAGACTAATCTCTAAGTTAATTCACGAGCATAATGAAAATCAGATTTTAATTATGCAAAATATGCTACATTTTTAATAAAGTCGCACCTATCAAAATCAAAAATTAATTTTTGTCTTTTAGCTGCTTTAAATAAAAGCCATCCTATCTTAATTTTTATGACCTATTCTGATTGCACAAATGGAAAATTAGTTTAATACTTAGTTAATCACATCATGTTCATTTGTATACTTATCTGCTAATAAACTTCCTTTCATCTTGAAAGTTTTCAAGAAATTTCGCCCAGTCGACAGCCGAAGCGAGTACATCTTTAGAGCTAGAATATCAAAGACTAGAAGTTTCGTCTTTAAACGAACATCTTGGCGCCTTCTTCTCTACGAAATTAAGTAACTTTATATGCTTACTTTCGACGTATTTATGAAAGCTTTAATCACCAGCTATAAGACGAGTATGCTTCTCTTTTGATAATATCGAGATTACTAGCAGTTTTCATTAAAACTTTTATCCATATATCTCTATGAGATTATTATAGTCTCCATTATGCATACTGCCTTTCCTGAACACGTATAATATAATGTCGTATAACTCGAACAGAAATATGTACTATAATAATCATTGGTGCTCCTAAATGATTCTGTTTCACAACCTGATTGCGTAGAACCTCAACAAAGTGCAAATCGATATTGTTGCAATTAACTTTACAGGTAATTCACAAAATTAAGAACGTAATATGGGCTCAATTGATTGAAGCATTTGCTGATACACATTCCATCCTAAGTGAGATAGTTACCCTCTATTAGCTCGGTGAATTTCCCCTTCGTGTAGTCAATCTTATCAAAAATGCTGGCTATTCGCTCATAATATCTGGTCAGCCTGCTTGAGAACTAGGCCTTGGTAAAGTGAGCTACTGATTTTGATGTGACAAAATTTAAACGAAGATATACAAATTGTTATATACTTAATTTCTGATAAAAATCTTGCTGTTGGATAGTTAATCTTAAAAGCGATACAAGAATGTAAAGTGAAATGTCAAATAAAATCTGAATGATACCTCTTTATCAATTTCTTGAAAACTTCCTTTTGGTCGATGATTAAAAGTAATCTACTGAAGGGGAAAAAATGCTGATTTGGCACTAGAAATTCCCATAAGGAAAGTGCTTTCACGCGTTTTTTGTGTGATAACGAAGGAGCCGACGGTCGCGGCAGTTAAAAGCAAGATTGGCTTGCACGGCAGAGAAACTCCGAAGTCGGAAGCTCGTTATGTGCAGCACGCAAACACATGACTCGAAATTATCTTCCTAATTAACTGCACTTCTTAACATAACGCATGGCGTGCCAACAGCGGCTAGACGTGGCAAAATACGTATTTGGCGAAATCTCGATACGTAGCTTGATACTACTAAGCACTATCCCCAGATGTGCTTCTCTACTGGGGGTTTTATACTTTATAGTTGCCTATACATAACTTCCCTATATCACATTCGAAGCACCGAAACAAGAAAGGTCATATCTGATACTGTTATGAGAGAAGATTACTATTAGGACAAAAAGCACCTTTCCCATGTCGTTAAGTTAGTCGTTCAATCCGCCCCTTCCTTTATTACACTCGCCCACCCCCTCCTTGCGCATACTTCCCCTCTTCACGTATGATTCCCCTCCTCTCACTTTTCCTCTTGTTATTTCACCTCTCATACTCTACTAACTCTCCCCGTACTTCCTTTACTACCCCTCACTAAACTTCCATTACTTCCCATCCCTTACTTGTCCTCAATTCCTCACTTCTTTTCACTTTTTTACCTCCAATCCCATACTTCCCCGCAATTCCCCCCTTCCACTCACTTTTCCCCAGGGTAACGAAACACAAAGAAGGTTGAAAAAAGCATTTTCAAGATGTTTTTTGAAACATTTTATAATAACTGAATCTTTATTTTCGAAGTAATTTTTAATTCATTTTTTAGTTGATTGAATATTGGCCAAATATTTTGAAGTTGGAAACTTGTTTGTGACGAATAAAAGGGCGACATTGTAGTTCAATTCGAATTCCCATTTTTCCTTGTAAAACAATTTACATTCCTTGTAAGCCGGGATCCTTCTTTGCTCTTCCTAATATGATCTTATTAATAGTCTGTTCTTTGTATTGTTTAATTCGCTAAATTCAAATTGAAAAATAATACAGGATAGCGAACGAAAATGATTCAATGATCGCATTGTTCAAATTGAATCCATCTTTATTCTTATCAAAAAACCGATTTAGTCACATTCTCTTCTGGTCGACAGTTGATTATCATTTCCAGTCATTAGAAGCATTTAGTTTCCCAAAATTTCTTATCCACAATTTTTATTTGTTCAGAAAAATATTAGTGTCCAGAAGTCCGCGGGATTGTTATTCACGTATGGGTGTTATTATTTTTGTGAATAATTGAAAATTGCGGATGTAAAGTGTAGGAAATTGAATTGCTCATATGCTAAAGTATCACATGCCCATATGAATGTAGAATTTGAGGCAAAAGAATCGTTATTAACCCCAGATTGGCTGATAAAAATAAAGTGAGATTTTTTTTGTAAGTGGAAAATTTAGTGCTAGAAGGATATTCCAGATTTCACTGCATCATTTTCGGATTTTTTTAATTCATGCAAGAATTAGATCATTTCAGTGCCCCCTTCACTTATTAATGATTTTTTATATACTGAAGATTATCCAATATTCTTGGCCTCATTATCAAGATTCGCAGAACCAAATAACCACCAAGAATAAAAAAAAATACCTTGAATCCTTATCTAGAATAATAATATATTTTGAACCTTTTGTCGATTGTCCGCGCAATTCTCAACTAAGTTTAATGAAGCTTGACAGCTGACTGACAAACCATTAAAAAATAAGTTTAAACGTGATTTTAGGTTGATGATTTGGAAAATGTGAAATTTGAACAATGAAACCCCACGAAAACAACCAATTTTCGACATGTCCTCCCCTCTGCATTTTTTTATCGGTACCTTTTGCTTCATATTTGACCTAGAAATCTAGATATATCGTCCAGGCATACTGAATAACGTTGAGAGTTGTAAGATTTTCAAATATCAATGTTCCCATCATATATTATACAACTGTTGTCTTAAAATTCATAATTTATATGTGGGAAAAATTTTTTGAAACTTGTGAGTTTAATGAGTATACAAATAAGTATTTCATGAACAAAATGTTATTCAAGATATGTAGGTTAAATGCTATATAGGCTCGCAATAAACTTTTAAACTTTTGAGTAATTGTATATAAATATTATAATCACGAAGTTCACTGTACTTCCCAGTGGTGCCTTTTTGAAGCAAATAATTCAATACAAAAAATATGGCAACAATTTTTTGTTAAGAAGATCATATGAATTATTTAAGTATGAAATGAATGATAAATCATTTAAATAATTTAGCGATAAACCAATTCTAAATATAAAATAAATAGTTTTAACATCTACTGGCTTCACATATACTTCAGTTCGAATTAAGTACGGCTGTTATTTCCATTGAAATAAAAGGAAATTATTATTACCATTGAATAATGGTAACATTGAATTGAATTGAGAAATAAATCACGAATAAAGTATATTGAATTAGTTATGTAATTAAAATTAAATTAATTGAGCTTACCTAGCTATTTAAAAAAATTTTACAAGAAAAATAAAATCTCTCCGAAAACTTCTGCAATGCGAAAAATCTGCTAAGTACATATCCATAATGAAATACATCAGACGTTTTTTTTTCATACAGAACCTTATAGCAAATATTAAAATAAATTTTGAAAAGCCATTTTAGTAATATAAAATTTAACTAGATTAAATTTGCATATTCTGCTACGTATGGAAGTTTGATGGTATAATATGAGCCCGCCAATTTATAAAACTACTGAAATGCCTGTTTAAAATTCATTGAAAAATTTGCCGTAGTGTTCTTCATAAAAAAATATCGTCATTACACTAAATTTGGAATATCTTCTTCTTAAGTACTTCCACAACTATGATTTCACAAATTCATTCAGTTGTGCTTGACCGATTTTTTGGATAGCCGATGTTTTCGGTATGATTTTACCTGTTTTCATATTTCTTATTTCATGTAACCTCCTAATAATTTACTAAATGAAAAAGATATGTATTATGATATTTATCACTGCCATTTATTCGTTTTCGGTGAAAAAAGTGAGGTGGAATCCTATTGTTCTAGGGGCGCGATATATTATTCGAGCAAGTATCAGGGTATTACATTATATGTGCACATAGAGAAGGGCAAGGAAATGGAAAAAATGCACTGAAATAAATAACACCTCTCTAAATCCAAACTTCTCAACATTTGTGCTGGAAATAAGTGTACAGTTTACATAGAATTACTCCTCACCAGAAACTTGTAAATGCAAAGAAAGTTTTTGATCCTCGACCTAGACTTTTCTTGACTGTTGCTAATGTCACATATTTTATCGTCTCTACCAAGAAGTGCCAGGTTATTATACGCCCTAATGAGATTTAATATTTGAAACTACCAGCAGAATGTTCTGCTGAAATTAAACCCTTCTTGAAATTCTTTGAAAAACTTATCAATAATTTCTTAAAAGTTTTTGAAAACCTTGTAGAAATTAATGCTAAATATAGACCAATTTGAATTATCATTCAATCATTTGCCAAACTGGAAAATATCCTTAGATCTATAATTTAGTTTCATGTTCAGCTTCTTTTATGTCAGGTGTCACGTGATATAAATAAAACGTAAATAGGAGAGAGATAGGTAAACCGAACCTATGCAGCTTTCACGTGCGGCTTAGTATCTAACGTAGAATAGACAAAGAGTAAATAATTTAGTGTATACATAGTCGCCCGTCAGTCTGCCGCCCGCCCTGACAGTACATAATGGTGCAAACGCGCATCCGCCAATTACTTCACTGATATGTATATACGCGATTACAAATACTTACGCATGCCACGAATAATTGGTTTTCATTATCTTCCCATTACACAAATTGCATCATTAATTTTCCACGTGATTTAAAAATAGAGGGAAAGTCTCTTTCCTGATTATGAATATCAATTGGATGTTGTGAATGATATCTGGTTATTTTGCCCTGAGCAATTTTTAGTGATAAAATACAGTTTTGGACATTTCTTATGCGGGAAAAATTTTGCTCGTAGGTTTATACTATCAACTTACCATACATCAATATTGGAACTAATGAGTTCTGTTTATCGATTTATATATTTACAATTTTCAGGATTATTGTATCGCCTTTTGTTCCCTGCGAACATCTCGACTTTACTGCATGGTATTTGCATTCACCTTTAAACTACAGCTTCTGTATTGATATTCTTTCTTTCAATTTCCCGTACATTGTTTCTCTAAACAGAAAGCTGAAATTCCCATGGATAAATATTTCCGGCAAACCTTATTTTCAAAGATATAACTTTATTGGCCTTTTTCTCGTATCTTCCAATTTCCGGTACACTGTTTTGAAAACAGCATGCCTTATATTAGATACATACGTATTTCATAGTAAATACACTGTCCAGCAAAATGTTACCTTAAAAGACTTAACTGAATTACCTTTTTTTTTACAGGTGAGTATCCAGAGCAAAAAACACATATAGTTGCAGATGGGAAATAGTGAGTAACTATCATGACTTGATAGTTTTTATGAAGGGGATTTACATAATGGGTTTGTTAAAAAAATACGTCACGCTATTTTGAAAACTTTTTTCAACATTCCCCTTCTTGTCATAGATCATTATACAAACCTGAAACTCCCCAGGGTAACGTAACAAATACGAGCACCCCCACCACAGCTGCATTTTTGAACTTATTTTTAAATCTTCAAGCGAGAAAACAATTTTATTAGAAGAGAGTTGATTTTTGAACCAAGAAGGTTTCCTACGTTTCTACCAAAAAAGATGAATTTTTCATCCGCAGTGACGAATTTTCAATAAAACAGTTGAATGTTCGAAAAAGATGATCAAATTTTCCACCGGAGAATTAAACTCTAAAGCGAAAGGGCTTATTTACAGTTAAATTTTTCACGGTGCAGTTGAATTTTCAACATACAAAGATGTATTTTCAATCAATTGGTCAAATTCTTGAACAAAATTGATTAAACTTTGATCAAAAACAGTTAAATTTTGTATACAAGAGAACGAATTTTCTATCCAAAAAGACTAATGTTCATCAAAACATTTAAATTGTTGATAAAAACAGATTAATTGTTAAAGAAATGATATTTAAATTGCAGCAAAAAAACTTTAATTTTAAATCAAGATTAGTGGAATTTAACCAGAAAAGATGATTTCTCAACGAAAAATTTAATAGCTGATATTTGAACCGAAAAATATTTTAATTTAAAAGAAACCGTTGAATTCAACTAAAAAAAAAGCGAATTTTTAACAACCTAGTTGAATCCTAAAGAAAAACAGATTAATTTTCAACCGAACAGTAGCACTTTGAACCAAAAAAAATCAAATTTCTGCCAAAAGAGATAAATTTTCAACCAAGAAAGATTTTTCGCTCAAGGAAGAAAAAAAACGTTAACCAAATACTACCATTTTGTACTCAAAAAAGTAGAATTTTTAACTCAAAAAGACAAATTTGAGAACAAAACAGTTGAATATTCAAGCCGAAAGGATGGATTCACTACAAAACAGCTTATTTCCAACCCAGAAATGTGAATTTCATAAGAAAGGTCCATTTTAGACCAAATAGTTGAAATTTAAAAAAAGAGCAAAGAAATTTTAAAAAATGATATAGGTATATTTGCAATTTGGAAAATAAATTTCTAACTCAAAAAATTAATTTGCAACAAAATAGTTCAAGTTTTAAGCAAAGAGATAGATCTTCAACTAGTGAAATCAATTTTTACAAAGTTATTCAATTATCAGAAAAGTACTTCAATTTTCAATCAAGAAGATTAATTGACAACTGAATACATTGATTTTCAACCAAATAGTTGAATTCTTAACTAAAAACGATCACTTTTAAACTAAAAATAGAATGGTTAAATTTTTAATTAAAAAATTAATGTTTAAAAAAAAGAACACGGACTTTAAACAAACTAGATGACTAACTAATAAAATGAAATTTTAACAAAGTAGTTAGAATTTGGGTAAAAACACGAAAAAAAAGTAATAGAGTGTGAAATATGTATTCAGGTGATTTACTCGTAAAATAGAATCACTAATTTTCCTTTTTTTTCGCATGTGATGGAAAATCTGTTGAGCGAAAAATTGTGGGGCGAGATCGACACCCCTTGAGGCTAAGTCGACATTTGACTATAATGTTTGAATAAAAAAAGGACGCATATTTTGTAACGTTTATTATTGTAGCCAACTAACTTCTCGATTCAAGAATACCTAATACGTTGTCAAACAATTTGTTTTTTAAAATTAGAAAATACTATAAAAGAGTGTCGACTTAGCCCCACGCTTCAATTTTGTATATTGATATCCGAAAAACATCAAGAATTTCCGAAAATCGATATCTAACAACACACTTAAGTTCGGCACCTTTTTTTAAGTAAGAAGAACATACCTTGATTAAAGTAGAAATGATATTTAAAAAAATATAAATTTTCACAAGTGTCGGAAAAAACATTACATCTCCAAAAACGAATTTCATGTCGTTAAATGTGCCATGCCACTCAGAATACCACGAATTCTGTCGGTAAAGATAGGGCATTAGGGCCCACTTTCATTGAAAAAAAAAAACAAGTTCACACATCTATCTCTAAAAGCATGTGTTGGATTGGCCCCACTGTCGACTTAGCCCCACACTTCGCTACACATAAAATAGCACTTGTCTCTTTTTGGATCTCTTATGTTTTGATTTTGATTTAAAAAAAAATACACTCAAAACCGATTTTCTGGCTTAATGTGATACTTGTGCATTTTGTGTGTAGTCACGCATATTCGTGTTTTTAATTTGTTGTAAAATGGGTGAATTTGGTTTCACAATTGAGTGTAATCGATCGAAAAATAATAGATTCACGTGTACGCGCTATGCAAACTATTTGTGATGTCGATGGAGCTCATGCAGTTTTTCCTATATAAATGCCAAACACGCGACGATAGTCTCACAAAATGTAAACGTATGGTTTCCAACCAGCCATGTAAGCGTAACAGCAGGCCTCTGTGGTTATAACTATCGTTGTTTCGTCATTTAAATTCGGGTTCGTGCTGCGGTTTTCCTGGCACCATCATAAAATCTGCAGCTTTTGCAATTTCGAGGTTTGGGTAGTGGTTGGACATTAAGGTATGAACACAATTGTTCGATGTTTCGCAAATTATTGACCAAACTAATACGTTCCGTTCGATTAAACTTCCCAAGCAGATACTCAATGAACCATGAACAGGACTTTTTTTTTACAATCAAGCAATCAATTTCGTCTTATACTTTTTGCCTTTTGAAAGAGCCTTTTATGAACACAATTATTTTCATCGCGAGAGTTTCTGCAGCTATACTTATTTTGAGATTGAAGAAATTACATTGTCTTTTTAAATTGAAAAAGCCAATTGTTTATAAGATAACAGGAAATTCGCAGTGGATTATTTTACATACCTTTCATAATCGAGTTCTTTTGCACCAAAGTTTGAAGAATATAAAGCTGTTTAAAACTTATTATTTGGTTTCTCGATTCTGAGTGTGGATCCTTCGCAACTAAAATATTGTCATTAGTAATGCTATGATGAATGTACAAATCGCTTTTCATATTTTATGAATCTCAATTTGAAAGGGTGTTAAGTTCTCATTCGCTGCCTTAATACAATTATATTATGTATGAGTTTCATTATTTATGAGAAATATATATAAATCTTTAATCCAATCTCCAATCATTTAGATAGATACACATTTTTTGTGTATTTCAATGCTACTAAAGCTACACTAAAAATAGTAGGTACCTAATATATGTACATTTATGCAAAAATATATTGGCTAAAACTCGGAAAACCATTTTATAAAATGTCCACCATAAGCTGTATGGAGATATCAGTTTGAATCTATAGCTTTTGACGTTAAATTGAAAATCAGCACTTTGGCCACTTTTATTGGATTGATGTGTTCTGGAAGATTTACAACTTCCTAGTACTAACAGAAGATGTTTCAGACAACTTTGAGTTTTTGACAAAATACATGAATTGTCAACAATTAATTGAATTTTCAGCTAAAAAGACCAATTTTCAATCAAAAAGTTCAATTTTCAACCGAAAATAGTATGCTGTGCTACATGTACGAAAAGCAGGCAGTTCTACACAAATTTCAGGTTAGCTATACGAGCCAAAGGTAAATCTAGTTGAAGGCGAGGCAGAGGCGAGCCGGAAACGACTCGAAGATGAGCCCGTGGGAAGTTCTGTAAACTTCATAAGAGTTATAACGTCCTACTTCTAACATCTGTTGCACACGATATTTTTTGATACAAGAGCATCGAATTTTATTTTTGATAAACAATAAGAATAAATTTTCCGATTATTTCTTGAATTCATGGTAAAATTACAGAAATATTTTCTTTCATAATATTAGAAATTACGAGAAATTTAAGGTGTCCAAAGCTTTTTGGAAGAAATCCTCGAGTAATACAATGGAAAATGAAGGGTTGTCCTAGTTTAACCCACGAAAAGACTAATATAAGCTATTTGGAAAAGATAATATATATCGTCTGCAATTTTGAATACTGGATATGCCAAATGCATTGCTGTCTCTCTGAAAATCAATATTAAACAATTAAAGAAATGAAATATAAAAAGGTATCAGTTGTTAGATTAATTCTCAGAAAAAGTAAAGATAAGATGAAGAAAGAATGGTGAAGAGGTTCATACTAACAGAATCAACAAAAGCCTGTTCAGTTGAAGTTTTCTAAAACTTCAAGAACTAAACCAATGTAAAATATGTAAGATAAGGCTTAAAAACAGTGCGTAAAATGAAGAATCTTTCCTCTTTCCGGTGATAAATTCAGCAAACAATATTCTATCATACATTGTTTTAGAAATACATCAATGATGATTCTTATAATATCAATTTATTTCGCATACCCAGTATTTCCGAAAGCAGACGATAAGTGAATCTTTTCTGAACAAGTAGTGATTCAGAAATAACCTTATTTTTATTTAAGATGCCATCACACGTTATGACATGGATATTTCGTTTCCTTAAATTGATGAAAATTTTATCTCTATAAATTGATAAATCATTGATTTTAAACCTCAGGGAATTACGATACATTAATTCAAATCTATCTTACAAGTGCAGCAGTTCAGATTCCTTAAGCAAATAAACAGTTATGATGAAATACCAATTTTGCATATCTTCAGGATGTAAATTTTTCAAATTAGTTGTCAAGGAGACTTGGTTGGTTGAATGATGTCTTCATATCGAATATTTTTTATAGTTTAAACAAAAAATTCTGTAAGGATGTAATTTTATATGCCATTCACATGCTCTGCATTTATGGGTTTGGTACTTAGGTGACAGGATAATAACGTCCACGGGCAAAGATGCTGCATCTATACAATGTGCAAAGTGTTGTTCATATACTAGGTAGGCGAACTTTACGCACATTTAGTGCCTGCTAACGCATGCACATTTATTTTATGAGCTCCTTAGTGTATCATGTGACCTACTCCATACCAGGTGAGATAAAAGAACCTGCATAAAAGTGTCAATATTGATCTTATGTTTTCTGATGCGACACTCGGGCACTAAAAAAACATTATTTTACGACTACTGTTTGATGAGCGAAGGAAGACAGGAAACATGCTTGTACTCAGAGTTTTAAGTTTCTGCAGAATTGGCTTTTGAAGAAAGGAATTTACACTGTAGGTATATTGTTTATCTAGAGTAATATAGTGAAAAGATTATAAATAATTTTTTTCCCCTTGTGGTGGGTGCTATCTATTCTTATCGAGTAATTTACCCAGATTATCGGAATATATTATTGTATCCATGTCTCAGAAAAAAATCTTATGAGTTTGAAAAAGCACTGACATATATTGATATAGGTATTTCACTTATTCGAATAGACGTTGATTTAATTGGATTCATTTTCAATAACTTCAATTAATTTAAATTTACTTTTCACTTTGAATTAAATCTGATCCAGATTTCGCTTTGAGCTAATGCCTTAACGGAACTCAAATTGATTCAAATTATTTCCAATTTATATCAATTACTTTTTTAATTTACTTGAAATCACTTAGGTTCGCATGAGTTATTTAAATTCTATTTCAATTCATTTAAATTAAGATTTGATGCACAGCCACGTATTTTAGTTTTATTAAATTTGAAAAAACATAAAGATGCTTGAATTAGAATTTACCATAAATCACTCGAACTCACCTGATTTAATTCGAATCCACTTTGATTAATTCTCAATTCCCTTGGCATTGTTTTGCCATACTTAATTAAATTCCCATTTAATATTTTTTGACTTCTCCTGAATTTACTTTGTGCTGATTGTAATTGACTCCGAATTCACTAAAACTTATGTTTAATATACTTGAATTCACCTTAAATTTGTTTTTAGTTCAAAGCTACTGAGTCGAATGAGGTGGGATTCAGTTCTACATATAAAATGGTATCATTTGAAGTATGAAACTGAATCGAAATAAATTCCCTTGAAGACTGCAATTTTATCTCAGGTAATTTTATTTGCTTGTAGCTATTTGAGTTTCTACATTAGTTTACTTCAGATGATAGTAAATGCACCCTTAATTCAATTGTATGCATTGAAATAATTGAACTTCGGAACAAGAAAAATATCTACTGATTCTATAATGGACCTATTACACATTATAATTTTAAAATATAGCTGTGTGTTCAGAAATGTGCTAAGCAATATAAAAATATGGGGGTTTATAATGTGAAAAGGACATTTTTTCAAACACCTGTAGCGTCCTTTATAAGTTCATTTCGTTGAAAATTAAAATGTACGAGGTAACTTTTCCCTCAACCGGTATAATTTATGGGATGTTTGCTTAAAGCTAATATAAAAATGAATTCCAAAATTATACCTGCTTCTTTATAAAAATACATTACGTTTTATTACGTATTTCTGTAAATAAAAACATAAATGAAAGCTTAAATTTAAAATCATAGAATTATTGAAAAAGAGAATCACATGAAAAGGCTCCAAACCAAAGACAAATGTAATAGAAACCTGGAACACGGATATGCAACAGAAAGAAGAAAGATTACATTTACCGCTATCTACTTTGTAAACTGGAACCTAAGTTTCTGTACACTGGATTTGTGTTTTCCCAGAACTGTTGCCGTACGGCGGTTTCCGTTGACAGGAGCTGCGGGGCTGGAACAGGAGGGCGTCCTTCGCCACTCATGCGTGACAAAACAGTAGCTTAGCGATAAAGCGCTGTACTCTTACGGCCTAATTGGATAAATGCGTCAAGTTGCGTCACATTGCATCAGTTCATTCTCACTGTTCATACGGACCTTATTTTTACGTTCAGAGTCCCTGGATTCAAGTCCAAGGCCAGAAATGAAACCATACTCAAATCCAGGTTGAAGTGTATCATGTCCATCCTGTTCCTTTCAATCCTTCTTAAATATTTATGTCCCTGTCCATCTTTTTTCAATACAGGTATCAATGAAAAAATTTCTCAGGAAATTCAGACATAGTTGAATCGAGTAATATTGATAATAGATGTACCAAAGACCAGCAGAATGAAATAGAGATGAGGGGTAAAATGAATGAGAATCGTGTGAAATCCCTCGTTCAGACTTCAATGTGGAAATGAAGAGGGTAGTGGTTAATAGGCGTTCATAACGAGGATCCACATTATGTAAATGGCTCTCGATGGCCACCAATTGCCGACTTACGACTTTAGGCCTCTCTGGCGTCTCGAAAATGAATATATAACCAGGAAGATCACAGAAATGTATATGCAAACAATCTTAAAAAGGGTGAAAAAAATGTAATTTCATATAAAATGTACACGCTTACTACTTTTATTCATTCTTATTTTCTTAATTGTAATTTGCACGAATTCATCTTAAATCAGGCGGATTCTAACACTTCGAGTCACAAAATCTCTCTGCGATAAAATATATTTTTTCAGAAGAAATTAGGTAACAAATTTTTTTCCAGTTGAAGACACAAACAATTTTTTCTCCAAATTTCTCTAGTTTTTCACATGATTAAAATGTTCCATCGGAAAACTCGATAAAAGATCAAAATTACTTAAATGGCGATGACTTATTTAAAAATATAAAAAGTAGATGTTCACAAAAAACCTTCTTATATTTTTTCCAAATTTGTGCTGAATTTAGCTTTTTATGGGAGAGACATTCCGTAATTCTTATGCAGGCTAAACCAATTTTGTAAACAGGATCATTTTCTTTGAATAAAATAAAATTTGTACATTTTTCTTGGGAAGAACGAAAGATACAAAGAATAATTAACATAAAAGTTTGCAAGTTCAGAAAAGTTTTTCAAAAAATTCTTCTCGGCCTTTTGTCATACATATCTTACTCGGTTCAGGAGAAAAATGTCTAAATTAAATTTTCAGGAAAAAAATTCTCCAGACCTGAAAAATGGCTTAGCCTACATAAAACTGATAAAGTGCTTTTCTTATAGGAGCACAAATATTATTAAAATATTGAAAACAATGAAAAAGGCGAGCTTTTCCAGGAAATGTGCTTTTTATGTTTTTAAGATTCAAAGATAAAAATAGGGAATACAGTGGATAATGATCCTGTAGTGGATAATCATTATTTATGCGCACAAATATAAGTGATATAATAAATTCTCATTTCAACATAATAACACATATTGTCATATTTGAACTTTATTCAAAATTTCCAAGTGATTTAGAAATAGGACAGTAAAACCTACCAGAGTTTGAAAAAAGAATTAGAACGTCTGAAGTTTGAAGCAAAAATTGGCGTTCTATTGAAAAATAGACACCAAACATTAAGATACTCGTAACATCCTGGAAAATTTCATCTTCTCAAATCAGAAAAGTACATGTCGCCTAATTTCCTCTAAGAAGTAATATATTTCTAACATGTCTTATCTTCAGAACTGCACTGCAAAAAAATCGGTAATATTTCCAACAATTTCATTAGTAAGTTCCCTGCATTAGGTAGGAAAATTTCATGATGTATTCATGGTAATTTTCCAAAAAACTTAGGTAACAAAGGAACGCCATGAGATTACAGGACCTTTTCTTAGGTTTCACGTAGGTTTAATAATGTGAAGTAGGAAATAACCCGATTCATAATAGGTAATTTCTCCTTGCACATTGGTAGTTTTCCTATTAAACAGAAAAAAAATGTTCCCAATATTTGTCGAAAATTATGGTTACAAAAAGGAATATTTCTATTGTGGACATAAATTTTCCAAATAAGTTAGATCATTAGAAAGCCTTAGAAAATTAGTGAAATTTTCTCCTTTTTTTACTAATTTTACTTTTGTAAATTTGGAAATAAAATAAGTAGGTTTTCATCGACCAATGCTAGTTTTTCTGATAAAATAAGAAACAGAATGTTCTCAAAATTTGTTAGAAGGAACGTTTATTTAAATCACAGAAAAATGGATCACTCTAAGTGAATACTTCTTTCGATAGTAAACTCCCAGAATTATTTTCGAGAAAATTTCCTCAACAGTTAAAAATTTAACGAAATCGTTATGGAATTTTCTCGAAGTTTTATACAGTAGGATATTATATCAGAGAAAATTACCGGATGCCCAGATTTATTGGGCCCTGAACATTTTCGCAAAATTTCCCAAATACGTTTTTACACTGTTCTTCGAGTGAAATGTTATGTATACATTAGTTTTTAATAGTACATATATGAGGAACACACTTGGAATTTCACACTAGTTATCAGAAAGTGATCGCATTTAACCACGCATGCGAGCTTAACTTCAGATCACAGTCTAGTTTTCAGATACCCAGGAGAATTACGGTTAAAACACCGATATTAAGTCTCATAAACTCAACCATGCTTCGGAGAAATACTTAGTCTTCGTAGCTTACCTTACATCTCCCTCATGGAGTGCACGAACTGCAATTTTTACTTGCAGAATACAAGTTGACCATTCATTTGAGCACGAAAACGTCGTGCTCGATAGTGTTTTAACCTTTACCCGGAAATACAGACGTGTCATTTTTACTGGTACGGTCAAAACTTTGATGAATGAGTACCTATGTATAACTTATGATCAACGTCCGTACTCTTACTAAAATGATCAAATAGCAACTTCTACTATCACCTAATATAGACTTTCACACTCTTCAACACATTGTCCTATTTACCCCGGCTTTCAAGAAGTTTCCACTTTTTATTTTGCTTCAATTCTACCTTAATGAATAGAACCCAATAATAAAATCCAACTATTTTCCGTTGAATGTGAGTTCTTTTTAATTGAAAAGTTTACTACAGTAGGCTCACAAAGCGCCTTTTCCACAAAGCGCCCTCTCTAGTCAAATGCCTCTTTCTTCCACTGCCTCTAAATACGGTAACGCCTTGAACATGGCATTAGATGTGTGTACGCGAAAGGGTAGGGGGAGGGGGTTCCATCACTCATGTACGTCATTTTTGCAAATTCGCAAAAACTTTCCCCTGAAGATTATCTTTTTAGTTATAAATTTTATTCTTTGGTTGAAAATTTTCTTCGAGAACCATTTTTTTTTGCAAATTCAACTGTTTTGTTCAAAATTTGTCTATTTGGGTTAAATATTCAACTCATATTCAACTCATATTTAGCTTTCTTGGACAAAAATTCAACTGTTTCGTTAAAAATTCAACTATTTCCTAGAAAATTTACTTTTTGTTTAAAATTTGAATTTTTTTGTAGAAAAGTCTATTGAAATCCTTTTAGATGAAAATTCAAGTCTTTTTTTGGAAATTTGTTTTTTTGATTAAAAAATTCACCTGTTTTAGTAGAATTTTCAATTTTCTTGGAACGTGTTGGAAAGTGAACTGAAATCTTCTTTGGCTGAAAATTTAACTTTTTTTTTAAAGTTCTTTTTTTAATTCATCTGCTTTAAAAGAAATATTTCATCTTTTTTGAATAAAAATGCAACTTTTCGGTTGAAAATTCAACTCTTTTTTTGAAATTTGTTTTTCTAATTTCAAAATTCACCTGCTTCAGCAGAAATGCTAGAAATGCAATTGTTTAGTTTAATATTAAATTGAAAAGAGAACTCAAACCTTTTCTGAATGAAAGTTCAACTATTTGAAAAAAAAAATTTCAATAAAAATTCATCTGATTTAAGAGAAATTTAATCTTTTTTGAATAAAAATGCAACTGTTTGATTGAAAATAAAACTATTCCGTTAAAAAGTCATACTTCTGGTTGAAAATTCTACTGTTTAGTTGAAAATTTAACTATCCCGTGTAGAAATTTGGTCATGGCCCAAACAGGGCCCAGGCTTGGCAAAACTAGGCCCTGGCCTGGCGATCTAGCCTGGGCCAAGCTTGAATGAAACGCCAAATCTGGCCAGGACCAGGCTCGATCGCCCAGCTTGGCCCAGGCTTGGCCCATGCTTGGCCCTAGTTTATTATCGATTCCTAGCCATTTTTAATTTTTAAATTAAAAGTCGAAATTGAGGAGAAATTTTTTTTATTCAAATTTAAAGTTAACAAATGAATATGTAATATTTAAAAATCGAAAAAAAATCAAAACGTCAATTCAAAAAGTCACTCATTCGATTTGCGCGTCCTAAATTTCTACCACCTTTCTGCGTCATCATCATCTATATACTATAATTTTGTAATTTACGTCCGTCATATTTGTTTTATGAATCTAATTCTTAAACATCATCACATAAATTAACAACATTTTTACACTTGACAATTCGACGAAAAAGTTTTCTCAATTTGAGGTTAGAAGTTACGTGTAATCTTAATGTAAAAATATTATTTAGAATTAATATAAGAACTTACTTGCACTTTCACCGCGTAAATATGGGATACTGACGAGTGCTCGATGCCTCTGGTCTTTTAGAGTGCTTTTTATTTCAGGCATTTTTATCAATTTAATTTCAATGATGATTTGTATTTTGTTCATCGACCATCATCAATCAGCAGCATCACTACTATTCTCAATCACTCACACAAAATTTATAAGTTCAGTTTGGCTCAAACTATCACTCAAATTAGTGGTTAAGATACTTTACGAATTTTTATTTATACCAAATTTGCCACTTTGTAAAGATTTACACTCAACACTCGCAAGTAATAAGGAAACAAAGAGAATAGTACTACGCCATCTGTCGTCAATTTGTGGAACTTTGACACTAGCTGGGCCCAAGCTCGAGCCATTGCAAAATTCGAGCTAGATCCAGGCTAGGGGCCCCCAGCCTGGCCCAAGTCTGGAACCGGGAAGAAACTTGGCGATTTCTGCACGGGATTTCTTAGAAAATTTACTTGTTGTTTAAAATTCATATTTAGGTGTTGAAAAATGAACTGAAAGCTTTTCTGGATGAAACTTCAACTTAAAGAAAATTGGTCCTTTTTTATTAAAAATTAATCTGTTTTAGTACAAATTTCAAATTTCTTGGATAAAAATTCTACTACATATTTGGTAGAGAATTCCACTATTTCGTTACAAATTCATCCCTTTTGGTTGAAAAAATTTGTCTTTCTGTATAAAAAATTCAATATTGTTCCTATAAACTTATTTTTTGTTAAAAAATTCATATTTTGATCTTGGAAAGTAAACTGAATTCTTTCCTAGATGAAAATTCTACTATTAAAAAAAATTGTTTTCTTTTTAAATAAAAATTCATCTGTTTCAAGAGAAATTTCATCTTTTTTGGATAAAAATGCAACCAATGGAGTAGAGAATTCAACTATTTTGTTAAAAAGTCATCCTTTTCAGGTAAATATTCGTCTTTTTGGATTGAAAATTCAATTTCGTCCGTAGAAACTTGTTTCTTGTTTAAAAATGCATATTTTCATCGTGAAAAGTCAACTCAAATCTTTTTTATCAGAAAATTAAACTATTTCTTTATATATCTTTTTCATTTATAAATTCGTTCGCTTTGGTAGAAATTTATTTATTTTTTTAATGAAAATGAAACTTTTTGGTTAAAAATTATTCTTCTTTGCTTGAGTATTAACTAGTTTATTTGAAAGATTTGGTTGAATCACTTCGTTAAGAAATAATTTTTTTAAGTGTTATATTTTTAGTTGAAAATTCATGTCGTTGGTTGCAAGTTTAACTATATTGTTGAAAATTAATCTTTTTGAATTAAAAATGCAACTAATTGGGTACAAGTTAAACTACGTTTTTAAAATTTTATTTTTTATTGATGGCTTATGTCATTGGTTAAGAATTTAACTGTTCAGTGGCTGAAATTGCAACTCTCTAGTTAGAAGATCATCTTTCTCGTTTGGAAAATGTTACTGCTCACTTAAAAATGACTTTTTTGGTTGAGGATTCACCTATTTTATTTTTTTTTTCAAATTTCATTTTGGGATGAGCTCAACTGTTTCTAATTGAAAAATTAAAAGAAGGTTTTGATTGAAACATCAACTATTACGCTTTCTCTTAGGAACGAAGCATATTTTAAGAAAACGTCAATACTGCTTATTTGTTGACGTAAAAATGATACTATGCTCATCTCACCCCGGTCTCCTCTAAAACTTATACATTTTTCAATTGTCAGCTTAAAATTAAACACTTTTTGAATTAGAAGTTAAATTATTTCTACTTTAAGTCGCTTGAATTGAATAATTGTAATTAGAATAATAAAATTATTATATATTCATTCACTTTCATGCATTTTTTCATGCATTCACGCGGTCTGCCTCTGGGCATAGTGCCATTTACTTTACCTTTATGAACTTGTTTTGTTAGTTTTTCATCTTTCATTTTCTCAACATGTCCGAGCCATCTTAACAAATTTCTCTTACATATGTCAACTATTGTCTCTTTTGCACCACATTCTTCGAGGAATATTTCGTTTCTCACTTTGTCGATCAGTGGCTTTCCGCATATTTGGCGTAGGAGATTCATGTCAATCGCGATCATTTTGTTCTTGTCCTATTCTTGATAGGTTCATATCTCGCTGCCGTATAGTACAGTCGGTACAAATGTAGAATTATGTATTGTCATTTTCGCTTTTTTTGATATGTTTTCACTTTTGATAACGGACCCTGCTCTACCTATAACCACACTTTTCTGTCCTGGCATACTCCTCAAGCTTCCTTCACTTTCATCCATTTTTTCATGCAAGCTCTCGCGTTTATATGGCTTCTTATGTCTCTCCGGATTAAAATGTCAAAAAAATTTAATGTAATGTAAAATGTCATTACCCTGAATTATGCGCCAATCTAATTCCCCGTCTATCTTCCCGTCGTTAGTGAATAGGCTACCCAGATATACGTACTCATCAACTGGTTCCAATCTCTCATCATTTAGGACAGTGTTGCACATTGTTTTCTCACATTTTCCTTCGGACACTATTATTTTTGTTTCTTTTACGTTAATTTAACACTGCCCGTTTTTCATTTAACTTTCCCTTATGGTTAAAACTGTCCCTTAGGATATGCTCCGCTTGATAATTCATTTTTTTTTGTTATATTCGACTGCTTTTGATTTACAGCTAAAACATTTCTTAGGTTGAAATATCAACGACTATATTTTTCGGTGAGATTTGATTTTTTTTTAATTCAACCCCTTGGTTGACAGTGGATCTTTTTTTCCGTGAATACTTTTTTTCAAGATTCATCATTTTAGTTGAAAATTCTACTATTTTGATGAAAATTTGATAATTTAGACGAAAATTCAAGTAGCTTGTTGAAAAAATTCAATTGTTTTGTTAAAAATTGAACTACTGTGTTTGAAATTTATCTTTCTGGATAGAAAATTCGTCTTTTGGCTTGAAAATTCGACCATTTGCTTGAAAATGCAACTGGTTTTGATCGAAGTTTAATCCTTTTTTTTCTTGTTGGACTATTTTATGAAAAATTTATTTTTGAGGTTGAAAATTCAACTATTTTGATTGTAAATTCAGTAGAAAATGCATCATTGTAAGTCAAGTCTTTAGCTAGGTAGTTACAAATTTTATTATTTTGTTAAAAGTTTAGTTATTTTGTTCATAATTCGAAATTGTTTTTAAAATGTCATTGTTCCTCTTCGAAAGTTCAACTGCTTCTTTAGAAATTTTTTTTGTATAGTAGATGCCTCTTTTTTAGACTGAAAATTCATCTTGTTAGGTAGAAAAAATCTTGATTTAAAAATTCATCTTTCTTGGCTGCAAATTAAAGTGTATTCTAAGAAATTAATATTTTCTGCTTGAAAGTTTGACTATTTGAGTAAAAATCATCGTTCTTCGTTAAACAGTAATGTTTTTGGGTTCAAAAGTCATCAGTTTTCTAAAACATTGGACTTTTTACCTTGAAAACTCAGCTCGTTGAAAAAAAAGCTTTCGTTGAACATTCATCTCTTTAAATAGAAAATCAATCTTTTTTTCTTTGAAAATTTAACTATTTTGTTAAAGATGCAATATATCTTGGCTGGTGACCTTAACCGTTTCGTATTAAATTCAGTATGGCACCTATACCTACATAAATAGAAATAATAATAATAATAATAATAATAATTTTTCTCTTATTCCCATATTTTCGTGAAAAATCACCATATTTATCTTCTTTAGAGAATTTTTAGCCGTGAACTGTGTTAAAATATTATTTTTATATGTTTTGTGTTTTATTGTAGGCTTTCATCAAGTAATATCAGGCTTTGTGTGATGATCTGTGACGAAGAAGGGGAGGGGTGGTACTAGTGTTTGAAATAGCGTGGCGTAGTTTTCGAACGGCCTTAAATTATTAAAAAAAATTCATATAAATCTAAATGAAAATGTTAAAATATGAATCTTAGATACTAAATGAGATTCTCATTTCGAAATTTCAAAGGACGAGTTACTAGAGCAATTTCAAACTCGATGCATTCCAATAGGAATTATTAATATCGATTAGACGAGAAATATTTTCCGACTGCAAAAATACGAGAATAAATTGAGATACAAGAATTTAAGTTGAACGAGTGGCTATGCCGATTATGTTAAATTCGTAATTATGCAGCTGATTTCACGCGATACTGTGTTACCCGCAATATGGAAATCTTGAGTTGCGTGATGATAATACCCTGTCACAGGTTGAGTTGTGCATAATGTCATATTGCAATATATTGCGACTCTAAGTGGCATACAATGGATGGTTTAATGTCCTTTTTTTGTTTCCCTTGTGCAAATATTTATAGGCGACCCAGAAAAATCCACAAGTTCTACATTTTTTATTCACAATAATACCATTTTATTCCAATGGAAAATAAATAAGAAAACACAAGTCAGTAGTCAGAAATCAACTTAACTTATCCATTGTCGAATTTAAAGGATTTTCAGTGAATTTTGCCTAATTTCAATGTGGCCGTGGGTCAGAGAAATCCTGGAAAGCAGGAAAAAGTCAGGAAATTTTATTGGTCAGGGAATGTAAGGGAAATTTAGGAAAAAGTCGGGGATTTTGAAACAAAATATTGAAAATACTAGCAAGGATAGTGCATTGAAAAATTTGTATTCTAATTTAAAATTTTTTTATTCCGTTTATGAAACAGGGAAAAGCTAGGCAATTTTGTAAATAATGTTTGCGACCTTTTTGGTTCAAAATTCAACTGTTCTGTTAAAAGTTCGTCATTTCAAGCAGAACATTCAGACTTTCTTTTGAAAATTTCGTCCTTTTGGTTGAAAATTTCATCTCTTTTGGTCGAAATTTGATCTTTCTTGGGTATAAGTTTAACTTTTCGGTTGAATATTAATATTCTTTGGTTGAGGATTTAAATATTTTGTCTGTGAATTCTTATTTTTTGGCTGAACTCAACGGTTTTTCATTTGAAATTTCAATAATTTTTCGTTTAAATATCAACTTTTACACTATTAATTGAGAATGGACATTTTATGGTTTAAAATTTAATTACTTGATCGAAAGTTGAACAACTTTATAAACAGAATTATTTTCTTCTTGAAATTTCATCATCTTAGTTGATAAATTATCTGCTTTATTGAGAATTTGACTACTCTGTTGAAAACCCTTTTTTTGTTTAAGAATGCATTTTTTAACTCAAAAAATAACAATTCCATTTTTTTTGAAAATCGATTTTTTTCTAGTTAAACATTCACCTGCTTAGGTAAACGTTGAACCACATTGTTGAAATTCCATTTCTTCGGTTGAAAATTTAAATTTTTTTGATGAAAATTCATCTTCTTTCGGTAGAAAACTAATCTTCTTGGTTGAGATTTGCTGTTCTTGAGTTAGAAATGCAAAGGTTTGGTTGAAAATTATCTTTTATGTTGAAAATTCATTTGTTGAAAATCTGTCATTTTGCTTGGAAAATTTAACTTCTATGTTGAAAGTTAAACTACTTTCGTAAAATTGCATTTTTTTATTGAAAATTAATAATTTTAGTTAAAAATTTTTCAGTTCTGTCGATAATTGTATTATTCTGTTGAAAATTCGTCTTTTTGGTAGAAAATCAATATTTGCGGTTAAAAAAATGAACTGTTTTTGGTTGAAGCTTATTCTTCTCTGTTTGAAAACTCGACTTTTTGGTTCGTTATTGATTTTAATTATTTTTTTGAAAATTTAAGTATATTAATATAAAGTGACCTTTTTTGGTCAAAATTTAACTGTTTGGTTAAACATTTGTATATTATGATTGAAAATTCATCTTTTATGGTTGAACATTTTTTTTTGCTAAAGTAAACAAATAATTTTTCAATTCTAATTAAATTTGGTTTTATTGAATTTTCGTCGAATTTTGAAAATGAAGTTTTTCGGCCAACCTGTAATTTAGATCAAAAGAGAAGTCGAATACTCGAAAGTTGTATTCTTCATTATATAAATCAGAAAGCCAGTTATCTAGAGGGAATACAAGTTTCCGGACTGTTGAACCGAGGTGTGTTCGTCCTATATACAGAAAATGTCATTATAAAGCCCCATTGCGTTAATATTTTATACTGTCGTTCGAAGGAAGCTGTTTCCATAGTGCTATTTCCCGAAAAAGGGTTATTTATCGTGGAGTCTCCTTAAGAATTCATGCTATGTGACGTCATATGATGAAAGGTTGGATGTCTTGTCATAAAATAGGAACGTGAAAGGACCTCTTTCATTCATGACGCGAGTGGGCTACAAGGGTTTGCAAAGCTCGCACACGAATCATTTATGTCAACTAACCTACTGATCGATAAAATTCTACTTGCTTTTCTTCCATTTCAGTCGAGAAAAAATTCAATCACTGCAATTGAATGGAAGAAATCCTACCTGATTCTTGAAG
This sequence comes from Andricus quercusramuli, assembly GCA_932178445.1. NCBI lineage: Eukaryota > Metazoa > Arthropoda > Insecta > Hymenoptera > Cynipidae > Andricus > Andricus quercusramuli. The sequence goes on along the minus strand of CAKNXH010000041.1, from coordinate 285,605 downwards.
AAATATTTACTTAATTCTTTCACTTAAAACCTTACTTGCAAGACTGTGAAAACTTGATTACCTCACATTTGAAAAAGGAAATATGAGATTTATACAATGAATTATAGATTTTCCAAAAAACCAAACTTCTTCATTTTATCAGAGTAATTCGGAAAGAAAGTTCAACTTCCTATCATTATAATAAATAATTTCATTTTCAGTAGCTTGATTCACTTTATATCAGCATTTTTTATTCCGATTATAATATTCCTGTGAAGTACAGATACAAAAGATGCAAAGGACTTGAATGCTTGGTAAGTGAATCCTTTTCTCTCACCTGTCTCCTGCCCTACATTTGCTCTCAATTCTACTCGTTACTCGTTTATCTCACTAAGCTTACTTTTTCTTCAATGCTAAACTTTCATAAAAAAAAATTCATAGAATTCTATAGAACAACAGGGAACTTTTTATAATTTTAACACTGTAATTATTCATTATTAAGATTTTGAATAAAATAATCTGACTTTGGAAGAATCTTTATTTCGGGTAACAAACGAACTAGTTCTAAAACTAATAAAAAATACTTCATGAGAAATTTCTTCTCATTTTTATTCAGTTCTGTTACATCATGCGTGGAAAAGGGCTTTATGCTTTGAGGTTTGATTGTACTTGATCCGATAGCATAGAAGCCAATTATCGTGCTCGTTGATATGCGTGATTTCAAACATTTGATGTATAAAAATTCGATGAAGCTCACAGACTGTGAAATGAATTTTTCATTAAATTACACTTACGATTAGATGACGCTGTAATAAGGTCAAATAGTCTTTAGAGGGAAACCAAAATACTTGCGATGAATAATGAAACTTTTGGAACACATTTATGATAATATTAAAAAAGCACGTGTTTGAGAAAAAGTGTTAAATATCACGGGAAGAGAACTGGTCTTTAAATAGTAAAAAGAAAGTTTTACCAAAATGGAAAACGTGTCGAAAGGTACAATAAAGTCTAGCAGTACTTTATCGGGACCGTCGACAAGGTAACGTGTGATTTATTGGAGACGTCTACTTTCTGCTCGTTAATCTTCCATCTGCACTTTATAATGACCTTCACGAAACGTTCTCTAGTGTAAGCATTTATATTTTTTGTCCAGAAAGTACGTTCCTGTGAATTCGTTAATATTAGTAAATAATACTTTAATTTAAGACAGAACCAGTAATAGGAAATGTGAATACATGAAAAAATATGCCGTTTAATATTACGGATAATGTGTAATACTCTCATTTAGATTTCGCGCATTTAACATTATTGAAGGTATTGAAGGTCTGTGAAAAAAGGGGATAATTAAATAAATTCAATAACAAGACTAATTGTCTAGATTCGTGAATATTATAAAATATTACTTTAATTTCAGGCAGAACCAATAATAGGTAATGGGAGTACATGAAAAATTATCCTGTTTAATTTTAGGTATAATAAGTAATGCCCTAATTCAGATTTCGCGCATTTTAAATTAATGAAGGGCTATGAAAAGAGAAGATAATTCTATAAATGTAAAAATAAGAATAATTTTTTCCAGATAGAGTTATTTTTGGACGATTTTCTTCCAGTTTAATAGAGTATTATCGAAGTTTTGAAGTTCCAAACTGAACTACAAAGTAAATTTCGTATTCTAAGGAAAATTTGTAACCCTCCAAGTTTCATTGGATAGACAAAAACAGGGCTCGTTGTCTAATTCTGTCGAAAAAAGAAGATAAGAACACTTTTTTTAGCGTTAGTACTCTTATACGTATTTACATTCTGACTTGCTCTTTTATTTATAGAGATGTGCGAAAATTTTGATTTAAGTTGATTAGTTCCATGACTTGAATTGCTTTCTTAAGTAAGGCTGAGTTTCGCATTAGTCAAAAGCTGAAATTATCTTAGTTTGTACCTTGAACTCGCCGAAACTTAGCTTAACTCGAGTAAGTATGTATATAAATGAAAAAAATGTGTGTATCAATGTCCGTGTTTTTGGGTTATTTATATACTATTTTGATACACACTGAATAGAAGATTCCAGGGGAAAATATTTCAAGCTGAACAGACTTCGAAATTTGTTTTGCATTATGAACACGAGGATATTTCTCCTTCCCACGGAGAATGTTGCGCATTGGTTATATTGCAAATTTTCGAGTCATGGTATATAAAAAAACAGAGTATTTTTGACATAATATACCAATTTTCGGCTTCATTTATTTTTATTTTGAGGGAGCTAAAGTTCTTCTTCCTAGTCCCTAGAGAATAAAAATACTTTTTACTTTGAAATTTGATTGTTAATACTTTTTGGAGCCATTTTAATCAGACTTATTTCAAATATAAAATAATTTTGATTATTGAGAAATATTTACTGGCGTGTGTCCAATGGTACTGGTGGATTTATGGTGGCTTGCTGGGTCTGTTGAGTGTCTTTGGGCATTTTCCTTACAGTTCAGTTTTGACTTTCATGCCAGGCACTCGTGGCCTTTTCGGAGACAAAGTTCAACACGCTAAATTCTTCAAATTCATATTAATTACTGGTTCCAGTTCCGACCCTTGACTCTCGGCCAGTCTTTGAATCTCACTGAGAGAGGTCGTCAAAGGTCAAATTACGACGCAAGTCTCTTTCGTACTGTGCTCGCGATGAACAAAAAATTCTAAAATCGAAGTCATACTCAATTGAAAAGTATTCTTAATTGAAACAAGTGATTCCATCAGTGTCTGATGTTTTTTTTCGGATTGCTGTGAAGTGAAGTGATTTTCCTGACTCGATTGTCTTCTAGTGTTGTGGGAAGTGACAAGTCGGATGACATATACCTCCGGTTGCATCGAGATTGATCGTTTCACGTCGTTGCTTCCGGATCCTATGTCTGGGATCCTATCCATCTTCAAAACTTTCTGAAGTTTTCATAATTTCAAAATTCTCTAAAATTCATATTAAAATAACAAAGAATTTTTCGAAGTTACTCAATATGAGCAAAAATCATGCCTGTGTTACAAAAAACGTCTTAAATCATGAATTAAAAAAAATCATATGCACCTTGTGGTTAAGGACTTTTTATGACTCCTCCTTGCGGCATATACTATTTATTACTCATGCACTATTGTCGGAAGTTGTCGTTACGGACAGTGCAATTACTATTTAAGAATCACTGCTAAATTTAAAACGTAGTTACTCATTCAAAAGAGGAGCCAGAAATTGTTTTAGAAACTCATTGGAAAGATGATTAAATTCTGCGTCGAATGTCCCTTAATAGACATATTTTTGACCTTTTCATAACAATATTGCACGTGGAGAGTTAAAAAAATGCAAGAATTTCTTGAATAATGTTCCTCCACTTTAAATTTTCCCATATCCTAGTAAAGCTTTTGAACCAAGAGTTAGAAAATAATATTTTATTCTGAAAGCAAAAGTTATTTTTTAATTTATGGTTTTTATTACTTTTGCCTCAATATTTTTGTTCAATAAATGTTTGAAGTATATAACGTTTGTATATAATGTGATAAAAATATTTCACTTTATGTTTCTTGTCCATAGTCTCTTGTGTTTGTAATTTAATCCTGTAATTGACAGTACCTTAATTAGAGTCATGTAGAGGAACTCAATGGAGCGTGTGTCATTACGATACATTATAACTCAGGACGGAAAATTGTGAAATTACTGTCAAATGATAATGATGAATACAGCTGAGTCAGGTTTCGGGAGTATGGAACAAAGTTGTGAAAGCCCCGTATACAGTGTCAGTGTATTCAGACATCCTTGAGTGTTGCGCTACTCCATCACTTACTCTAACCTCTCTGTGGACTTCTCATGTCCTCCTTGGAGATCCTATTTCTCCTGTGAAAGGGAGACCTACTTGCAGTATCGGACATTGCGAGAAGAAACCTTCAGGGAACCTAAGGTAGCGGACATACGTACAATCTGTTAATATCGATCTCACCAACAGTTCACACCAAAGAAGAAAATCTTTCCCTTATTCCTCAACTGGTAACACTGAACATGCATGCAGAGTATTTTATATGAACTCTGTATATAACGACAAAACAAAATAAATTTCCGACTGCTATTGTTGTATAAAATTCAAACTTTTGATAAAATGAAAACAAAGGCAGAATGCATTGAAAGGAATTATAAACTGAATTAACACTGACAAAAGAAATATTTTATAGATACACATGGGAGATTAAGCTACTGACTCAGCTTTCTCAATGAATTTTTCTAACGCAGTGAAATTTTCTTTCGTAGGTATTTCATTCTCTGAAAAGGGTGAACGGTATACAAAGGACAATTTTTCACTATCTTGTCGTGCACTCGCTGTGATTTCTAGCTTCACAGCTCCAGAAAGCTGTTAAAAAAATGACTATCTTAAATTTAAGTATAAAGCGGAGAAAAAAATCACATTTCCTGTCTTCAGCTGATATACCGGAAAATATATAGTTAGGAAGCGAAAAATATATCAACGCAGCAATTCACTACGAATCTATCTGCTGACAGGCTGTGTATGAGACTACGCGCGGTGTATAAGTAGAGGGATTAGTCTGATACACGGCGCTGTTAGCACATAGACTCATATTCAATGGAGACGTCGATATGGCTTTCATACATCCCATTGTATTTTTGCTATTTTTCAAATTATGTGGCTTATACCACTACTAATTAGCTAAGAAGAGGATAATAATCTGTAAAAGAAATCGGAAAAAGAAAAACATCAACCGAAGGCTGTCAAAGACATTACCGAGATTTGTAAGGGATGGTTTTATCCCATCTTAAGGTAAGCTTTAGGTCAGCTTCACCTGTTTCCTCCTACTAATTCTCGTTATACGGAACATTTTACACAAAGAATAGTAATTTTTACAGCAGCGCCTTAGGTATTCAGTTTAAAGGTATGTCCCTGTCTTTTTTTTAAGCTGTAATTATATTCATAATTTTTTCTTATCTCTACCCCTCAGATATTTTCTTATCAAGATTAGCTCGCGATTTCACCTATAATAAGTTTAATCACTACTCCTACACCGATTATTATACTCCGTGGGTTGCCAGCACGCGTCACAATTAAGCTTAACGACCCTTTCTTCCTTTCCACGAGAATCGTATTGTAAAAGCTTAATACGCGTGCGATGCGCATTGCGCAGCTCAGAAAAGAAATCATTTTTCATCCGTTTGTTTAGACAGATCGATGTTGTACACCAATCAAATCATACAAAAGGTTTCAGAGAAACTAAGTGCAACGATAGATCTTCCAACCGTCAGAAACCTGCTGCCGCTTCTTTCGCGACTTGGTTCAGTTGAACGTGATACGAGTCACAATATTCATGTGCAATTCCACTCGATGCATTGATCGTTTCAGAGATATACGAAAGACACGTTGAAAAACTGTCCAAGGAAAAAATAAATTCAGCTCGAAATACTGCGGAAATCTAAAAATATTTTCTCAAATTATTCGACACTAAACCCTACAAAGTGAAGTTCTTGGATTGCTATATTTTAGGCTGAAAATAAGGAGAAACTGCTGATGAATCAAAAGTATATTTCAAATTCAATCCATATTTTAAAAAAATGTATTCTTACTGATTAAATGTATTTCAAAGTAAATATATTTAAATAGTACTTTGTAAAATATTGATCGAAGGTTATAGAAGTATACCAAAACTTGATGTTTTCATGCAAAATAGAAGTCAATATTCAAATTTGCGAAACTTCGTGGAAATTTTGTATTTAAATAAGAAAAAGTACGTGAAACCTAATTTTCCTTGAATGCAACATATTTTATCGCAAAGAGATTTTTCTTTAAAATGGATCCGGTCAAAGTTGACCATTTTTTATGAAATGTCAATCTCCTTCTTTCATCTTCCTATTCGGAACAGTTCCAGAATTTATTTCAAAAATTGAAGATGAAAAACCTAAATAAGGCTTCCTAATGAGCACAGAAAAAACTAGGGTTTCAGTATAATTTCAGCTAATTTTATCACACACTTATTTTAAACTTCAGTTGAGTTCTCTGTTATTATCAATAAATACAAAAAAACACTGAATTAATTGTAATGTTCGCATTGTTCAAAATGAACCAATTGTGACTTAATTTTGTCTTAGTAAGTTGAGACGTTCTTTTTGTTTTTCAAAATACATGTTTACTTTTTTTCTGGAAGGAGGACAGTTCTTCAATTTATTCTGCCTTCGATGTATATTGACCTAAGTTACACTATTAAATTGTAGCATTTTTTGTAGCTATTTTCATCATTCGTTTACATTTTGCTTCAAAAAACATTTTTGATTCAATCACAGACATATTTTGAAAGGTTACAAGAAAATAAAAAAATGTTCTTAACATTCTTGAGAACTAGTAATCTCCTCAAGAATCTTACAAAAATTATATTTATATTATTATACCATTCAGCCATTTCCTTTTCGGGGTAGGCGTGACTTGCTCGGTTGGAAAATAGTAGTGTGTAGGTGGGTATATAGGTATAAGGTAGATGGATATATAGGTATTAGGTATAGATATTTTAGATTGATCTGGAATTCTCCTGATATTTATTTAAATGACACGTTCATTCCACAACACTGCTCCGACCCAGGCTACTGATCAATCTCTCTAGCGATCGCCCCAAGTGAATAAATAAACTTGAAAAATGAATATTTATTTTAAATTTTTATTTTTTATTAACAATTTTTCCCTTAGAATTTAAAATCAACAAGCGCGTGACGCGGGATTGATAATTATGGTAAATATAAAAAAGAAGGTACAACAGAGTTTCCTTTAGTAAGACTTTATGGATTTTTCGATTTCTGAAAAAAACTATTGTGAATTATAGATAAGGGATTGTTTATATATATATATATATATATATATATATATATTTATTTATTTATAGAAAATGTTTTCAGTGAGGTGAGTATTATTTCTTGAAAGTTTCATTAAAAAAAATTGTTTATGAATGAATTTGACCTTTTATTTTTTTCATCATTAACAAACTTTGAGGATCATATGGCACCCTGATAAAGAATTTTCTACATTGTACAATCTAAGATAGTTATAATTGAAGTAGTGAAAAGATAAAAACTTCAAAAAGACAAATTTTAGTTATAAAAACCTCCATAGCGAACACTAAATATTTTTTTTTTTTTATCTGGCAAAAGTAGTTGATTATTTTCTTACCAATAGAAATAAATTTTTGATTTATTGTTTTAGAATATATAAAAAAAAAGATTTCATGAGGCACCATAATCGGCATGAGATAAATGGAAACAGAAATACAGAGAAATTCACTTTATTCGCTTAGTTATTTGTCTCATTTCTTCGATCCCTTTTCTTCTCGAATGTCCCGGAAATACGCTTCTGACTTTATGCGCTTGATTTACGTTGGATGAGTTGAATGCTGGTGTTTCTACGTTACGCAAGACTCTGTACCTACATGGGTGTAACGATTTCAAAGCTCGCGTGCTCCTTTGACGTCCCTAGAGCAGGGGTAAATCGGCTCACTAACTGTGAATCAATCCAATGCTGGCTGGCAACCACTAACTAGCATCGTGTACAACCCTATTGTATCTCAAGAAACCATCTTTTTACTTAGAGTGTGTTTTGTAACAACAGGGGAGATAATAAATTGCAGATAATTGTCTCATAAAAGCTTTTTCATAAAAAAGGCGTCTCCTCTTTGG
>CAKNXH010000041.1:220482-267948 GCA_932178445.1 Andricus quercusramuli | reverse complement strand
ATATATATATAGAGAGAGAGAGAATAATTATATTACATGAAAACAACTTAATTCCTTCTGCTTTATGTGTTAGACAATGAATCAAATTTTCTGAATAAAGAATTTTCATTCAATATTTTTAATTAATTTTATAAGCAACAATTTTTTCTTCTTGAAAGTACAATTAGCCACAGAAGTGCTGTCTGTCGCAATACACAATTCATATCCTTTTATTTGATTAACAGGAAGTTCAGGTTCAATAAAAACGGTCCAAATTTTATTTTCGAGAAAAAAAAAACGTTTAGGCAGAAACTTGAAAATCGCCGATACGATTTTTGTGAACGATGTTTATGCCTTATCAATTTTTGTAGTCTTTAAAGGATCTGAATTGTTATAAATAATGTGCAATCAAATTTAATATATTTTCATTTCAAGTTCTGGATAAATTTGAGTTTGGATTCTAACGTCAAATTTAAGTTCACTTGTAAACAAGATTTCATCAATTCAGATTAAAGCTCATGTACAAAGATACAAGACAGGTCTGACAAAAGAGTATACTTCCGAGGAGAAAATATTATAGCTTATAAAATTAATTGAGAAGATTGAATGAAAATTTTTCATTCAACATATTTTATTTATTGTCCAGCGATTGCAATTCTCTGCGCAAACAATGTTTTAAATTATACTTTCGATTTAAACTGTAGATGAATTATAAAACAAAAAAAAGAGTGTTCTAAAATTTTATGTTTTTCAAGTACCTTAAATGCTCTATCAATTCAGAGAAATTATATGTGGAATACAAATTTTCCCCTAAAAATCATTCCACCTTGAGTTCTAGTAAAAATATAATTTTAAACTTTCTTAATCGAACTTTATGGTCATAGCGTTTCTCATAAAATTCAAATCTGGAAAATGCCTTTCATTTTTAAATACAAATATATAAAATGTGTTAAAATGAAAAGGCTGGAGCTCCTAATTATCAAAACGCAAAGAGAATAAATGACAAAATATATTTTCCTTATTTTCAATCTCAAATTTTCATGTCAACTTTGCTATTTTTCACTTATCGGTTCATTTTTCATCATCATAACTTTATTGAAATCCCAGCTTTATTTTTATTTTCCTATCTGCTTTAAATTTAATTCTCCAAGCTCCCATATTTTTGTATAATAACGAGTTGATGCAGCTAGAATTGAATTTCAAATCGAAAGTTGTGAGGGGTCAAAAACTAGGTACTCGTTCCTTTGAAAAGGAAAAGGTTTAATTAACCGAGGAGTAAATACCGGGAGTTCAAGTCATTATACAGAAGCCAATAAAAACGAATACCATATATAAAATAAAGAACATTCTCTATTTTATATAAAGTGGAGAAGAGGTTATGAAAATGAGGCCCAATTATTTAATTAATGAAGGATTCATACAGTATTACATACTTTTGTTATAATTGTTGTGTTATTGAATATTTTAATTAAGTACAAAGTATAATATTAGGAATAAAAATCATGGATAATTATGAGAAGTTAGTTCATTTTCAGAGAGTAAAATTATATGTTTAAGTATTAATTAACTTTAGAAAATCTTAGTAGGAGAAATGAGTAAAGAGAACTATAGTGACATTAACGAGAAACCTGTCGATAAAATAAGGAAACTTGCAACAATTGAAATCTGTGACAGTTAACCGACCAGAAGAAAGGATAATAAACTTTGATAAGACGATTTCCACTGTCGATAACAAAAGCTTGAATGGCTTTAAATGAAATGTAAAAATTAATCATCTCTGTAAATAAGTTTAGTGAATATCAATTTTTTCAAGTTTAAAAACATAATACCGGTAACTAAGTAACTCTTCGAAATTTTTGATAGTGCATTATTCGAGAGAAGAATTTTAAATTACTATCAGTGTATGGAATATTAATTTATCGTAACAGTATTATCCGAGAATTATTATTACATCGATTTTAATATTTTTTGAATGAATAGTAGATAAAAATATTCACGAAATGATAGACTGAGCTTAAGTTACTTTCAGGTTCACCTTCTAGCTGCTGCTTTAATTGACTTCCATGCCACTTTAATATTTAAATTCTATAATTAATGCGAATAATGAACAAAAGCATTGGATAGAATTGCTTATTGTGCCTTTGAAGAAAATCAGAAATGTATTTTGATTTTAAATGTCCTTTGGAGGTGGACGATCAATATCCGCAATCTGATATGTCGGAAGGAAGCCAGAGTAATCGCAACCGCAAGATAATCTTTCTGGTTTCTTGACTTCTTCTCTGTTTCTCAGACTTGATTACATCGATTTGATACTGCGATTCAAGTTGAATATTAAAAACTTAAAAAAATTTCTGAATAATGAAATAAAATGTGAAAAGTCTCGATTAAAAACGCCTTCATCGCTGTCTGAATAGTAATTTATTCATCAAACCCATTTGAATGATAAATTATTTTCCAAAAGAAATAATTTTCTATGAAATTGATTAGCTTTCCAAATTAGGTCAAGTGGCTATAAAAACTCTTTAATCAATAACCAAATTTATATCATAGCCAGCTAGTTTAACGTTTAACTTTGTAACAAAAATTCTTACTTTAATTAAATTTTAATTTTAATTTCAGGGGATATACATAGTGTATAATTCTAAAATACGTTGGAGATTCTACATATGGAATTAAAGGTCGGGGGTTCTTAAAGCCAATCATGTTATGTTTTTGAATTATATATTATATTTAGATAAAATCGTAACTAACTAGAATCAATCAAATACAAGATAGATTTAATAATGATTTACTGGCTTAAGGAATTAACTGATCGTAATTCTGCCCAATTTACTATTTTCATTAATTGACAAGATCACTAGTTCGAGTGAGTGGGCAATTTTAACTATCAAACACTCAGAATTAGTCATTTCTAATGGTTCCTACATATTAAAATCATTATTAATTAATTTAATTTTCATGAAGAAAATGTATACCAAACTATCCAACTCCTTTTTCTTCGAAAATGCGTTATTTTTAAATTTGCCTGTACAAAAATATTAAGTTTTCAATCTTTTGGACAAAAGTTGCGAATTTATTTATTGTGGATCGTTCGAAAGTTAATTTCAAACTCGCCAATGTAGCAAAAGTTGGACCGAAATCCTAAGATTGATTTCGCTAGATGCTGAGACCTGGAACCGCTCAGGAAATGAAACTTACTGCTCGATGAAGCAGTTTCCGGTTGCTAGTTTCACTGTTCTCTGTGGCTAAAGAGCCATAAGGCAAATCCGTTGACTTGAACTGATTGGGTAACACATGACCTGGCCTTTTTATTATCGATTATGCAAAGTGTTATTAAAAAATTGCAAAGCTGCAACTATCTTTATAAAGTTGACCCTCTCTCTAAATCTAAATTAGTGAAAACACGTTGCCTAATTTACTTCAGTAACAGTTTCTACTAGTTATCAGTCATTTTTTAAATAAAAAGTTCGGTGGAAAGTTGAAATCAACTCGAAGAAATAGTGAAATACAACTAATAATTAGTTGGAATGTTCACTATAGTACATCAGTGACCGTGTTTTCAATAATTTCATTCAAATTCAGACAATAAAACATTTTGAGGATTACGAAAAATGATATTTTTTCTAATTCTCAAGCGACATGTACAAACTTTTATTTAATAAAAATTTGTTTACTTACAACGCTTTAGTAATGTACGATTACCAGACACACTGTATAGAACATAAGAATTTTTCAAAACAAGATCTTGTACAATATTTATTGAGCATATTAATGTCTGCTTACCAGATGATAAGAAAGAACTTCTCTGTCGAGATACAAATAAGATCCTAGTCGAAGGTCATGTTTAAAAAATGTTCATGTTTAGAGTCAATACAAAAAACTGTTTAAATATTTTAGCGATTCAACAAACGTTTGATATTTTCTAAGATATCACCATTGAAATTTATAGAAACCATTTCTTTTTTATTTGCTGTCATATACTGATCATTATTGTTATTTTAATTTGTTTTAATTCTAATCTGTTCAAATTTTATTTCTTTTAATCTTTTTGTAATATGTTTTTCAACAAATTCTTTGGGATAACTTCTATAATAAAGAAATTTCCCTAAAAGGTTTAAGTTCTTGTTATGAAAGATTCTGTATGGTAGTGTAATGGCAAAATCTACAATGTACTTCACTATTCCTTTTTTATGTTGTAGCGGATGGTCAGGATACAAATTTAGATGTCAGATGATCTGAACATTCAAAAAACTAATTGTATTGTCTTTTTAAAGCTCAATTCTACGCACTTGTAATAAACTGGTATTTTGAATTTTAATTTGTTCAAGATTTCAATTTCCAAATCCTGAATTACAATATCAGCAAATGTCTCTAAAATTGGAAAACCCATCTGGGTTCCATATGTTTGTTCATCTCCTTTCAATTTCTTTTAGAACAACTCTTAAGGAATATTTCTAAATAGAGAAGAGACATCAGATGAAAGAAGAACATGGTTATTAGAGATTTTTTAAAATGTCTTGGTCAAAAAATAAGTGTAAGTTTCAATGCAAGATATTGCTGGTCTCAGTGGATAATTTATTTTTTGAATTTTGGGTAATCCATACATTCTGGCAATTTTAATATTGTCGGTTACTAAATCTTTTGGAGAAATTCCTTCCCTTAGAACACTATCAGTTCTCCACCCACTAGTTCACTTAAATGTGTCTTTTTGAAAAGTTTTTAACAGATCAGTAACCATTTTATAATATGTTTCTTCATCATTCAGCATGATATTCATATTGTTTTTGTAATCTTGCATTCCCATCACTACTGTGAAATGGCCTTTATCAGCACGATTTACAAGTAATTATTTTTCATTTTTTATGAAACTTTTGTATCTTTTATGCCTTTATCTATTATCCTATCAAAATCAGTAATATTTTTTTGTTTTTCTATATAATTTCAAGCGTTTGATAGTATTTGGTGTCTGAATGCTTTATGTGATTCATTAGGAATTTTATGTGAATTTGCTTCCATATACTTAAAAATTTCAAAAACCTTGACATATTTATTAGAAAGGTAGTTGTTGCTAAATTTTGTACTCAGTCTAAGAGTATCAGAAACTGAATCATAAATTAGAGTATTTGAAAGATTTATTAGCCAAGAATCGGCATTTTCTCTTTATTATTCATATTACCTTCTGTTTTATGTTTATTTTATTTTATTTTTTTATACCCTATTCTTCTTTTCAATATTTTGATTCTGTTAATGAATTTATTATTCATGTTATTGCTAACTATAATTTCACCATCTTTTTTAAAATGTCCAAGGAAATTTTGAAAGCTTTCTTCTGAAACTAGGTAACTTCATTTGTTATTAATTCTGATAACAGATTTACAAGAAAACTTTAAATGAAGATGCTTTGATCTCCAATTGCTTGATTTGGTTCTTCACACTGTTGACAATATCATTCTGTCATTTAAAAATAGCGTACATGAAGAATTTTGATACGAAACACACTTAATTGCTTTGAATCATGTTAAGAAACCGACAAATATTACTGTGGTTGAAAGGACAATAGCTGGAGGCATAGAAGATACAAAAGTTTTAATAAAAAATAATAAGCAATTACTGGTAAAACACGTGCCGATAAAGGTTGTGTCACAGTAGTTATGTGAATTCAAAATTACAAAAACAAGATGAATGTTATACTTAATGATAAAGAAACCTATGAAAAAATAGATACTGATTCGTTAAAAGCTTTAGAAAAAAAAAACACATTTGAGTTAACTAATGGTTGGAGAACTGATAGTTTTCTACGGGAAAGAATTACTCGAAGAGATTAATTAATCGTTAATACTGACATTTCCAGAATTTATAGATTGCCTAAAATTCACCAAATAAATTATTCATGAAGAAAAGTAGTATCTTACGTTAACACTACCACTCATTTCTTCACCAAGATATCATCCAAAATTAATTTAGATACCTTACCTAAACCAAACTCTTGCATAAAAAATGCAATAGAATTTAAAGAATTCATAATTAATAACAAAATTCCTGATCACCCTGTTCTTCTTTCACTCGATGCCACATCACTATTTATAAATATTCCTTTAGATTTGGTTCTGAAAGGAATTGAAAAGAAATGGAATATCATTACAAATAACACACAAGTCCCATAAAAGACGAATTTAAGAAAGGTATTACATTTTTAGTGGAGACAAGTTACTTTAAGTTTGGCAAATCTTTTTACAAACAAACATATGGAACCCTGATGGGTTCTTGAATTTCAAGGACATTGGCTGATATTGTTATGCAGGATTTGGAACTTGGAATCGTAAACGAATTGAAATTTAAAATACCAGTTTATTACGCAGGTACGTGTAAGATACATTTCTATAATAACCCAAATGAAAAATCCTATCGAACTATCGGAAATTTCAATTTATATCACCCCACAACCCAATTCACACATGCTCTTGAAACAGGCAATACAATTGGTTTTTAATCCTCAATATTGTTAATTTATTATCAATAATTAAGTTTTGTTGGTACATAATTCTCATAAAATGTCCGCAACTTTTGCACGAAGCAATTTTTGGAATAAAGAAACAAATTTAAATTTTACATAGACTACTTTTCAGGTCACGTTCAGCGCTAACGTTAGCTTGAGTCAACGGGCGTTCACGAATTAAAATTTTCCAATCGAAAAACCTCTAGACGTCCATTTGGCATGAACTTTTGAGTTTTTTGTAAAATTAAAGAAGGCTACAGGTAAAATGTAACCCTACTAATAGTTACAAACAAGTAGTATGATAACATCTTTCCTGCTTCCAATAAAACTTATATTTATCAAAGGGAAATAAAATACGTTTTGATGTATTGCCCTATTGAGGGAAAAAATTGAAAGCCGTATCTTAGAATGGTCCCAATGGGTATTCTTTGTTCCTTTTGTCCTAAATCATATTCAATACATACACCTCATTTTATCTGTTAATGCAAATCAGAAGTGGTGGTTTCATTTAGCGTTAAAAAATCATAGAAGTAATGTATTGGCTGCTGTTAAAACATTCTTTAACACACACTCATAGCACAATTTTTCATTTAAAAATATATATACTCGTATATAGACCTGAAGATCTCTGAAACCTTGCAAGTAGGTGAAAAATGGAGGACAGATTCGCATTCAACACGAATTACTACTTTGGAAATCACATATCTCGACATACCATGAATATATATTACATTACGGTGATTTGGTATTTTGACGGTAATTTGAACCACCACGATGGTCCAAATTTATAACTGAAAAAATGCAATACTTTAATTTGTAACTGAAAAAATTCGATATTTTCAACATTGCTCAATAAATGACAATTTCCAAATATTTTCCAAACTAATTTTGAATTGTTAACACAACCAGTATTTTTTTAAACAATATCTTTGCCCCTGTAAATCGTGAAAAGTTATTATTTTTCGGGATAAATGTACAGTTGATGAATTTAAAGGTTAATATTTCTATATAACATATTTGCTAATTATTTAGATCATTTTCACTTGTTTAAATGACTTTCCTCTTTTAGTCATGAAAACTTCTTATTTTCTATAATTAATGAAGCAATCAACGAATGTTGCGAGGCATATATTTTTTTAATGATATTTGATAATTATTCAAGTAATTCGAAAAATAGTATTTACTGGAATAACAAAGTAGCTAATATTTTTTTAAAAGAAATATAAAAAAAAAGATTCATTCAAACAATTTTTGCTGTTACATTATGGATAGTTATTTTTCCACATCGATTTCGTTGCGACAAGAAAAGAGTAAGTGATAAGCGACATAGTGCCAGAGATTCGGAAAAACTTAGAATTATCTCCATCTTTCCTATGAAAAAGAGCAAACAAAAATATCAATCTTAACATTCATTAACTGTTCCATTAACTCTAGAAAATAATAATTCCTTAGGATGTACAGGGGTAAAAAGTTTCTGAGCAAATCAAAATTGTTCAAATAATTTTCGAATATCCAACAATAATTACTCCTCACAAACTTTAATTGTGCCGTTGATTCGAGAAAAGACTAACTCTTAATGATTTAAATTAGATAAGTAAAAATTGCTTCAAAAATTGCAAATTAAAACATCATTTCTTCAAACATAAAAAAATTTCTTCAATCAAAGAATTATTTTATAGGACGTTTTCAGTACTATAGTTCTTTCATTCAGGTAATTTTTTATTTCAGTGTGTACCCCGTTCACGTTTTATTGCATTACGTGCTTGAATGAGTGCCAGACGTATGGCTGGCGGAATTGCAAGTTATATTACTCCTTTTACGCACCTGCCCAACCGCTGTCATATTATCCGCGATAAATCGATGTTTGGTGACACCGAGAAGTCAGTCTGGATACACGATTTCTAAAAACACTTTACTGGAAGTGTCGTTTCCTCTGAATGGTACCGATATAATAAAACATAAGTTTGACAACAATTCCTATTACAAGAAAATGCTGATCCCCTGTCTTTTGTTAAAATGAGTTCAAATTCGTTTTAATTTAGTAGACGGAAAGCCAATCAAAAAGAAAAATAATAGTTTCATTTTTATACATCGTTATCGGGAAATGTGTGTGATGCGCGTTCCGAGAATCTCAAATATCATCGTAATGGAATACATAATGCAACGAGAGAACAAAAACGTATTTGTTTTAATTTTTTTCAATCTCGCTAACGAGTGTTTATTAAGGCTCGATAATATGTACGAAATCCGAGAATATGATGGTATAATGATACATTTTTTGTAAGAGCCCGTATGAAAAAGAAGTATTAATAAGTATCGGTTCCAGTACTTTCTTTGCGAAAAAGTATTGGTTTCCAATACTCATTCGTGAAAAAAGTTTCAGATACAATACTTACCAACACTTCTTTTTCATAAGGGGAAAGATAAACTCGTGTTAATTACAACTATTATCATAACCATGCTTGTCTTTCAGTTTGATATTAAACAGTTCCTGAATTGAGGAACGTAACATTGTTCTCCAGACGAAAATGGTTTGATTTTGTGCTAACCGGATCGGGCGAAGGAGAATAGGAATAGTTCATTGAACGTGTCTATATTCAACTTAAAAATTTAGAATTACACTTTTAATGGACTCAAGATTCTGGGAATTGAATGTATTGATATATTTCTTGAGGAAATAAAAATTCTCACCTACTACACCTACTACTGTTAAGAGGAACGCTAACTTTTTGTTTAATGTTCCTCAGTGTGAGTTCTGTAATCCCAATCGAAATAAAAAGTTCACGAAAAAATCTTACATACAGGCAAGGAGTCGCATTTAATTTGATCCATTCAATTGAGTAAAAAATCCCTTTACACTTCGCGCTATATTTCAGTTCATGTTAGAACTTTTATGCAATATTTAATTTTGTACAAAGTCGTCAATATTAAATAATAATATTTTCCACAGCTCTAAGAAACCATTCATAACAATCGATCTCTAGGGATTTGCTCACCAATATTTCACGCGATATAAAAAGTTATATATTCTTCATGAATATTCTTTATTTCACCGCACTACTTTCATCTATATGAAAAAACATCTGCAGAACAAAAAATTGACAAGCTGTTAGTCGCCATAGACAAAAAGTTTATTCCATGCGTATACTCTACGCCTAAATCATTCTTGTCTAGTAAAGAAAGGCCTCTTTCATAAATTAGGTTCTACCACTTAATGCATGAGGAAACAAAGAGAATTGATCAAGAATACCAGAAAGAAGAAGCTAGACGAATACTTAGTGCATTAGAGAAGATTGCTCTCAGATGTGATGCCTACACCAGAAATGCATGTATAGAAACCTGGAAGGCGAAGGTGTAAATGTACGATATTTACGCGACTTCTAAATGCGCCAAAGCATTAGTGTAATTTTCCTGAAGACGTCTACTAAACAAAAGGTGGTATGTGGCTGCACTTTCAAAGGATGAAAAGGAATTTTAAATAGCGGAAAAAATTAGAAAGCATGAATGTATTTTTGCTAAAAATTACTATAAGTTGGACTTCAATAAATAAAGGCTCATTTTGTTTGGCTGTGTCTAGTGGTCCCGAAAAATTAAGGGGGTTGGACCAATATTATTTATGTGGCCAGAAGGAAAATGTGGAAAATGAGGTTATGTGGCACTTGGGGTAACGTGGCACTTGGGGTAATGTGGCACTTGGGGTAATGTGGCACTTGGGGTAATGTGGCACTTATGATAATGTGGCACATGGGGTAACGTGGCACATGGGGTAATGTGGCACATGGGGTAATGTGGCACCCTGGTAATGTGGCCCCCAGGACTTCGATTCCTCGGCGGCGAGATCCTTTTATAATAGAGAGAGATATGCTTGCACCTTTTGCTATTGAGATATGGATGGGATGAACTGAATGTAGCAAGCATTGAATAACAATCAATCTTCCGAACTAGTGAAATTCATCGAATTCCTGTACGGCCATTTGTATAATAAATAATGCATTCTCGGCGACATACGATACGCGACGAAATACCTAAAGCCTTTATAAAGTTCTCGACTTCACTGTATTACTATATAAACGTAAAACTAGGACGACCGGCGTTGGCGTTATCACCCTGGATTTATGAGGAAATTTCAATAATACAATTACCAAAGAAAAGAAGTTCGCCCATTGATGTTATTATACTGCAAGTGGAGCTTCACTGTGAAATGCAACCGGTAGATTCGTTTCGTTCAGGGGTTATTATTTTCAGAGGTAGCAGTTCTGTACTATCATTTCACGCTCCTTCTTTTAATCAATCAATAATATTACATTGAATCCAAACTATGTTCTTGTATCAGAAAGTTTTTACGGCTCTATATTAAACATAATTTGATATCAAGATCATTAATTTGTAGAGTTCAAAAGTCCTTTGATTAGAAAATGTTCAATGTTCCAAGGTGTAATTATTTTAAAAATAATCCGTGGTCGTCTTGTATATTTTAGAATTTAAAAAACATATAAATTATAATATAATTAGATTACTCAATAATTAATAATAATAATAATGATAAATAATATATTGTATTAATGTAATATTAATATTATTTAATTATCAATAATATTAATAATAATTAAATATAATTTTAACACCAATTCAAATTTAAATTCGTGAGTCAGAAAATTGTAATTCCCGGAAAAGAATAAATTCTTCAAATAATCTGAATAGCTTTTAATTGTATTTTGTTTTTGGGAGATACGTATTTCAGCATCTATTAAAGAAACAAAAATGTTCTGACTTCCTTCCAGAAGATTTCACATAGATTTGTTTCTTTCTCGGACGATTTCAGTCCATCGCAACATATATTCATGGACAAGATGCTGTTCAATTCCGTTAAAGTGATATGTATGTATGTATGAGCTTCGTAAACCTGCATCAATTATCGAAGAATAAGCCAAATTTCTCTTATAATTTTAAAGCAACAAAATACATCTGAAGAGATTCCAAGGTGAAAAAAGGATCAAATGACAATAATACTTGGAAGAAAAATTTAATTAGTTCCCACTTTTTTTTTTAATGCAAATCTTATACTCAACTGGAAAGAGCTTTGAAGAAACGTAAATATTTTATTGCCAGAGTACTTTTCCAGTCGTGACTCTTTCACTTCTTACAGAAATATTTCTCAGTGAAAACTTTCAAAACATCTTTACAATCATCTTCTTTAATTTGAATATGCAGAGTATATCTGAGTGGAGAAGGTAAGCAAGGATACAAAATGCTCAGTCTGATTGAATTCGTTTCTAGAGAATTTATTCGATATTCAATATTTCCTTCGGAAATTCTTCGCACTGAAGTGCTCAAAGCCATGGCTTACAAGCTTTCTGTGCGTCATAGAGTCTAAATAAAAAACGCGTTTTACGACTGAAGTATTGCCACAATTTCTTTTCACTGCTTCATTAACTTAGAGCCCCGCAGCTTTTTACTTTCGAAACCCTTTTAAACGATCGTTATTTTCAGTTAAAAAGATTAAATTTAAATACATATTTATCGGGAATTGTTGAAAAACTAGAAGTACCTGGTTCCTTTTGATCTGAAATAATAGTTTCAAAAATTTTAATGAATTTCTTAATAAAGTTATGAATGACTCATTGTAAAGGAACTTAACATTAAATTTGGCCCTAAAGTCATCATAATTGGAGATTGTTTTTCCGTGGATTGAAAAAAATTGCTTTATAAAAGAATAATGAAACAAAAGAAAAAATTTGTACTGAGTTAATGAGTATTTCAATTGAGTTTTTTTTATGTTACATTGTAAAATAATAAAATTAGACTTATGAAGTAGTAGGGCGAAGTTCATTAATTAAATTCGTAAAATTATTGACTGCTTTTACCTGGAATAATTATAAAAAGCCAGAAGTCGTTTACTGAATAAGTTATTATAATTCTTAAACAATTTTCAGTAAAGTCAATGATTCCTTAATTTTTATAGAGAATGTTCTACATGATCATAGGTAATAATATTTTTAACACAAATTTGTTTAATTTAGTCAATTTTGTAAGAAGGTACAAATGAAATTTGGATCATACGCTTCTCAGATAGTACGTCGCCGTGAATAGTTTATGGCATTCTACTTGCAATGTTGGAAATTCATATTAAATTTATCTTCACAGGTTTTTGTCACCGAACCGTGTAAATTCTTATTACTCTCATGACCTATGAAACCATAATCCTCAGGAAACGTCATTCTTCTTCTTCACCTCACATTCTTACGATTATACTATACATAACATTCTCTTGGCAGGAAGATAATTTAAATATCTCCTTATCTCAAAATAATTATTCAAAATGGCTCTGTAAAGTGTAAACTGCCATAGAACTATTTTTTGTGTTTTTAAAACATATTTTTTAATTTTATTCACAGGAAGATTTTTCTCAATATTTATAACTCTACAGGAAAACAATAATTATTCCAAATTACACATGGTAAATTTTGTTGTTCACAAATATTTTATATCCGGGATTAAAATCACCTCCGAAGAATGTCTCGAACATTGAATTATTGAAAAAAATGAATCTTATATTCATTTTTTTTTCAAATTAACAGGAGAACGATTTCAAGGATCACATTTGACAATTTCATGAAAATCAACGGTGACTTTATATTCTATTTTATTTTCTAATTATATTTATAACCATTTTCACATGATATTAGTTTTCGATGAACAAACATTGCAGCGCTGATGATTAAGGGTGTATTTTATCAGGTAGGAATGACTGCCATGTGACGTTTTGATTAATTTACTCTCTTTATTGTATATTTATTGCTGCAATTTATTTTGAGTCTTCATTTCGTCAAACGAAAGTAAAAGTTATTCACAATCACATCCATAGTTAATTTTATTTCTTTTATGAGTGTGTTTTCGTTATTGGGATGTCTCCCTTGACCTATTTATCCCACATTAGTCTTTTCAGGATATTACTTTATCATGAGTATAAGTAAAAAATCCCTTGTGAAAAATATTCAACACTTATATATCTCTAAAAAATCAAAATTCGCTTGAATCTCTATGAAACTCGGCAGCTCATTTAACTAATTTTGTGAAGTTTATTTATTTTTGAGCGCCATACTGGCCTAGTATCTTAGTTAGGGGTGTTTTTTTTTAATTTCATGCAAGAATTTTTCAAGTTTTCTAAGCCAATTTCACAATCTGTATCTTGAAAAAAGTTCTGCATAGAAATTGTAAATATTCTCAAATGGGAGCAGATACATTCAAACAATAAAATTTCGATTAGATATTCGGAAAGTACTCCCGTTTTCAATTGAATCTGTACTCGGAATGAAAAATTGGCTTATTTAAATGCTTTTGGGGTAAAACGATTTTCTTCAATGGTCGGGATAGAATCCGAAAAAAATATTTTTACACATAAAGTATTCAAATTAGCCAATTTTTCACTCCGAATACAGATATAATTGAAAATAGGAGTAGGCCTCAAATATACAAAAATATTTATAAAGTAAAATTGGTGATGATTTATAATGATTTATAAACATTCGGAACGACAATGCAAACTTTTTAAATATTTTTTCTACAACCAAACATCTACTCACCTGGAACACATGGAAAAGGTGGCTTCCATAAACCACGAGGTTCCAAAGCTGCAAATGTTAAGGAATTTTGTTGTTGATGGAAAATCAGTGAAATATAAATCAAATGAAATTGAGAAAGTGAATTTATATAACAAGATTCATACTTATTTAAATAAAATATCTTTTATCATGTTCAATAATCTCACGAAAATATATTTTATTGAAAACATTAAAATGTCGAATATGCACTGAATTTTAAGTACCTATAGAAGGAATTAGGAAATTTATTATAATCATTTATCAAATTCATGGATTTTTGCAATAAATGTTTGAAAAAATTCATTTTGTTCTTGTTAATCTTTACATTCGCTAAAATTTTCAAATTTATTTCTACCGTTACGGAATTGACCAATTAGTTGTACGGGAAATTCTGTATTACTAGTCACTGACAAATTCATGAGGACTGAAGAAGACATTATTGGTAACGAACTCGCGTAATTGTGGTATGCTTATTAGGGTGGTCTGAGAAATCTCGTTAATTTTTTTCTAGAATGGCTTCCTTACAATTTCAGTATCAAAAAGGTCCTTGAAGTTAATCAAAATTAACAAGAAAATATAAATATTTCAATTAAATTATCTCTAATTATTTAAATATTTCCAAACAATTGCTTATTTTATTTGAAAATATGCTGTTAATGGATTATTTTACTTTGGAATACAGAAAGATAAAATGCATGCATGCCAAAGTTAAATTATCCATTAACGGTCTTGATTAAAAAAAAAATTTCTTTGCGAAAATGGGCTTGAAAGAACTCGGAAGATTTTAATTTTAATTTTTGTTAAAACTCTGACACGTGCAGAAATTGCCCTATTTAGCCCCAATTAAAGTAGGGTTTAGACAAGGCCCTCTTCAGGTTTTCTATTTTTAATAAAAAAATTTTAATCAAGTGTGGCGATAATCAGGCAACCATATACAAGTTTTCTATCATTACTTATAAATATTTTCTCGCTGTTCTCGTTAAAAATTAATAAAATAATATTGAGATACAGATGGTATGTTAATTTTTCATTCAGTGGAATTGGAGGGGTTTTCTTTTGAATACCCTAAGTCGGGAAGTCTCCAGGAATACTTGGCAACACCGAATTCAGAAACATAACCTATATTTTCTCATAGTACCTTGCGTGCGAAATGCGAATGTCATTTTGACTTAGAGCATACTTCAGAGATAGTATAATCTAAACATTTATTGAATTAGTGAATATCTAAGAGACTATCGCGAAAACAACTTTTGTCCTGTTTTTTTTTTAAGAAAAAAATTCTAAGTTCCATCCTTATGTAAAATTGCAACTGTTCAGAACGAATGACATTTTATGTCAATCTTAAATATTATAAAATGGTCTAAAACACCTAACAACCAAACCTTACACGAAAGTTTGAAAAAATTTGTTAATAAAAAATTGTCAAAGTTCACGATCAAATTTCGAAGTTCCGTCGTTAAAAATTTCAAATGTTCATAAAAAATGACATTTCCGGTCATTGTAGAAAGTTGTGAAGTAGTCTAAATTGCCAAAAACGAAATATTACACGAAGAAAAATTGTAATCGATTTAAATGATTTATTTAAAAATTATTTTATTGATATTCCTGTTAACAGTTCATATATTTCACATTCACATATCATCGTATAAAAAAAAAAAAATTGATTAGCATTTCGAACTCGAAAATTCATTGCCTCACTACCCGATTCGGGTAGTGTTTCTAGGTGGATAAATACTACCAGTGTGGGTCCACCACACCCACGACGGGTCAACAACACGCAGTATTCCCCGAACGGTCACCCATCTGAGTACTAACCGCGCCCAACACTGCTTAACTTCAGTGATCTAACGGGAACTGGTGTTTTCAGCGTGGTATCGCCGTTGACACATATCGTCGTATAATAACAAATATGTGATTAGAAAACAAAAGTTTAAAATTTGGTGTTTTAACATTTTAAGCTGTAGCTTATGAGGATGGCTTTTTCATAGAATTTCAACTTTTAAGTTTAGCGCAATGGTTAAGACTCCCGACTGCTACGCGATAGATTTAGGTATAGATGTAGGTTCGATACCCCGTAGCGTTAGAACTTTTATTTGTTATATAATATTGAAAATTGTAATATATGTATTCACTCTACACAGGACCATTCATATTCAAAGTCAAAATACTCGCAACCCATTAATATTTATTTTTTAAATACCTTTTTGTCATATCGTTAGAGTATAGCAGTATTGGGTGCTGCTAATCTGCAGTACTGACCCAGTAATGAACTTGTTCCATTATTGGTTCAGCCAGTACTAGGTCTGTCCTAACAGAGTACTTTTTGAAAATAAAGATTTAATTTCAATTTGAAATTGGGGAAAAGAAAAATTAACCTAGGGTAAATCTAAGAAAACCATCCAAGGGCCGGACGAGTTTGCCCTACATGGGGCGTTTGCAAGTGCAAGCGTGACGTTCCTTGTAGGGTCCTTGTCAGCTTTCCAGACCAGGACCACACTAGAACTAGGGCAAACTGGCGAGGACCTCACCAGGACCCCATCAAAATTTCTGCACGGGGAGTGATGCATTTTACTTAAAACAAATTAATGATATGTATTGTACAGTAAAATAATCGATTAAAAACGTTCCTTAAAATAAAGGCTGTATCTAGTAGTCCCGAAAAATTGAGAAAGTTGGAAAAGGGATTGGACTAATCGCCCCGAAAATTCGGGACGATAATTTATGATGAATATTTGAATACTCATCCCGAATTTCGGGACGACGAGACACTTCGTAAAATGAAAGAAGACAGTTTTTAAATCAATTGTGTTGAGGGACCCTTAAATATTTATATTAATTGTTACTCTGTCAAAATCCAAGGTACATTTTGAGACCAAAAGGGACAATCTGTAGCCATTTAAAAAATAAATAATGTCATTTTTGAACAAGCACAATTTAATCAGTCACAGATGGATTACTGAAATCGTTAGTCAAGTATAACGTAATACTTTGAAGGGTTGTAGAGTCATAATTACTTTAAAAAAATGGCTTGTATAAAGAAAAATTATACCTGGAAAAATCTAAAGATACCTGAGAAAAAACTTGAATAATTAGGTAGTTAATTTTTTTTCAGTAAATTTATTCGACACCCTCGTAATTCTTTTGTATACATTCACTCTTATAGTTGGAACAGGGACAGTCATGTGTTTCTTAAACACACCCTATGTCCTTAGTTTTTCATGCACATATCAAGTATTAACTGTTTTCTCCCTTATAATGAAAATCGATTACACTCCGATAATTGCTCAATTTAATCAGTATTGATAGTCATGGAACTCGTATTAGTGACTGTTTCTCCACACACTAATGGAAAGCTCACATATAGGGTGGTAATAGATATCTTGTTAGTACAAGACAAATCTGGCACGCTTATAGGAGCAGGGGAGGGGAAAATGAATGGGGATGCGGAGAAATTCGAGGATGACTCCATAATAGAGGCATGGGGGAATCATAATTTTATCATGCATCCATCTCGATTGCCCATTGGGGCATGCAGAACCCCCGTGGGAAATTCGGACATATTAGGAGCTGAGTAGTGATGGATCGACTGACTCTAAATAGCCGCTACTGTGGCGTTAAGAGCATCCTGTCAAAATAGTGAGCACTATGAGTGACAGACGTGCAGTCAGCACATACATATGGTAGCGACGACTGTTTGATCTGACAATACGAATGAGGCTTATGAAGCTTATGAAGCTTATGAAGCTTCAGAGATAGGAAGGGTACTCACAATTCGAAATACTAACGTTAATTCGTTTTTGTTACCCTTTACAGTCGCTGAATAGACGAGTGATTCATTTTTAGAGCACTGTTGAACTGGCTTATTCAGATATTATATGAAGACAGTGATGCACATCAGGGTGCCCGTTAGAATAGCTCAAAAATAAATAATTTGTTTCCTCATCCCCTATTTTTAATTTGGTCTAAAAATGATTGTGCACTTTTTTCATATATTGTTGAGAGATATTTTAACCCGTGTTTCACACAGAAAAATATAGGGATTCAATTTTTTTTCAGATCATTTTCTTACAAACTTGTTCCAAAATTCAGTTGTGATCGCTCTCTTGGCCAATGTGAACACTAGGGTGGTTCTTATTTATACTTCGTGGATTTTTTTTACTTGAATTTCTCTGCTCTCACCACCTAGTTTTGTCCGAATGCCCAAAAAAAAATCTCCAAATTTCAGAAAAATCGCTCAAGACCGCGCAAAGACCGTGAAATTTCCCATTGATTCAACATGGGAAAAAGTCAGCTTTTTGTAAATCTAATATTTAAACTTGATAATATGTTACAAATAATTCTGTGTTTCAGTATATTATTCAGAATTTGTCGGAGATTAAGAATCTTTCATAAATTTCGCGGTTTAATAATTTTAAGTCACTCTTATGGGTCCCCAAAGAAAACCCCATTAGTGACAAATGTGAATTTTACGTAAGATTGCGGTTTATTGAGGCTTTTTAAAATTTCTTCTACATAAATAATCATTGATCAGTAATTTAAGAATACCCAGTTATTTGTTAAATAATATGCAATTGTTTGAACAAATAAATTTGGTTTAAATATTTGTTTCTTTTCAGCTAACTCGCGAAATGAACGTATTCTCTAGACATCATGAGTTAATTAATCAATAATAACAATAAAATAATTTGTGTGAATAATTTTGCAATCATTTGAATAATACGTATTTGTTCAAGCATATACTATACCTAAAAAAAAGCAGGAGAAACATTTGCTCACTAAATTTTTGACAAATTTTAATATTTTAAAGTAATAATTTCTTTATTATGAATACTAGTACATGCTTGAACGGATTGAAATTTTTCAAACAATTTTTTTGTTTACATTATTTTTGTTGCTATTCTTTGGAAGATTGACATATTTTTATGTTTTACTTTGCTATTTAAGAATACTATTAAATGTTCGAACAAATTAAAATTGTTCAAACAATTGAATATTAGTTAACAAATCACTGGGTATTCTTGAAGTACTGATCAATTACTATTCATGTAGAAAATAAATACTTTTAAGAAGCGTCAATAAACAGCAATATTACGTAAAATTCACATTTGTCACTTATGGGGTTTTCTTCGGGGACCCACAAGAGAGCCACTCAAGTGGCTTAAAATTATTCAACCACGAAATTAATGATTGATTCCTATTCTTCGACAAATTTTGAACAATATACTGGAAAACAGAATTACTTGAAACATATTATCATTCTTAAACATTAGACTTACAAAAAGCTGACTTTTTCCCATGTTAAATCCATGAGAAATTTCATAGTCTTTGCTTGACCTCTAAATATTGACCGATTTTGGTTAAATTTGGAAGAGATTTTTTTTGGGCATCAAACAAAACTGAAGTTTTTGAAAAAAAATATAACAAAATCAGTCAATTAGAACTTTATTAAATATTATCCAAAATTCAATTGATTTATTTTTTACCCTGAGCGCAATGTATAGTAACACGACGATTTTTATGTATGTAGTAGCTCATGTATTTGAGCACCATATATGTGAAAATCGTTTAGTTACTTGGTTGCGGTCTAGACGAAATTACTAAATAAAGATGGCAAAAACTACAAAAATGGCGTATTTTTGAAAAACAAGCTGAATTTAGCGTCTTTTTTCATAAGAGTCCTATCGATTAACACAAATGGTATATGTATTTTCGTAAGACTTATATATTCCACATTATAAATAAAAACGAGAATGATCTGGATAATAAACTTAAAAAAATATGATTTAGGGGGGGGGGGCGGGGCGATAAAGGGCCTTATCGAAGCCCCTCCTTTATGGCAAGACCCGCATTTTTTAGTGCTTCATATTCAGTTTCCCAAATTTTCAACTTGATATATGTCGCGTTTCGTGTGAACGTAAGTCGGTTTTGGGAATAATGTAAAGAAAAATTTTAAGTTTCGCTCACATGTCATGAAAATGAAAAAATCAATTTTCCCCAAGTGAAATATTAGGATTAAGAGATCATTAAAAAATGTATATACTTTTTTGACAGACCCTGCCGTACACAATAATGAGCAGTATCAAAGTCCTATTCAGCCCGGAATTGGTATACTTACGAAGTATTTGCGAGAGTAATTTTGACTGGAACGAGCCACCACCATAGAAGCACTCGATAATCGATATATGTTCCTTTTTTCTTGTTTTCTCAGATCCGGACTTTAAGGAGCCAATTTCAAACGTGACCGCTTCAGTAGGTAGAGAGGCCATATTGTCTTGTGCTGTTCAAGACCTTGCTGGTTACAAGGTGAGTTTTCCTATTTTTTGGTGACATGCATGTGATCCTGATTTACTGCTGAATTTCAGAAGCAGTATTAAATTGCTAATATCGTTTTTCCATTTCACTTTCTTTGCAAATCCTTCTACATGAACGATAATTATGAAAAATTATAGAAAATTTAAAATATCAGAATGAAAAATTCTGTGTCTCTCGTCATTTTTCAATAAAATTTAGCCCTAGGTACTTCATGAATGAATAGAAAATTCAAATACAAATACAATTTGAATCCAATATAAGGCACGCTTGATCGGACAAAAGCCATATAATTGAGTTCGACCGTCAGCAATTGGCCCATGGCGTCAAATTATGCTTCGCGAAAAGCTGATATTAAATGGATAGATTCGTAATTGTGTTCTCTCATCATTGATTATTTATTCTCAGTCAACGCAATCAACGATCCTGATGAGCAGCACCTGAAACGTACACGAGTTGTGTGAATTTTATGACATTTCAAAATTTAAACGTACACATACCTTCATATGAAAAATCTATCTGTGAGTCTAGAAAAAATTGGTTCCGCTGGACCAATTTGGAAATTTTGTTTGAATTTTCAAAAATTTGAATCTTTACATCAAAAAAGAGAACAGAAGATTTTAATTGATTTCGAAAGTTGTAAAAAAAACTTTTTGGATGCCAACTTAGAAATTTTTTCTCATAGCTCAAAGAATTCCATTAATTTGAGCATTTTCCTTATTGTTGATATCAAGTCTGATTTTGAGCAATTGAAAATTTAATGGAATTGGTATGCAAAAATTACATGCTTTCCACATAATTTATAGCTGAAAATTCATTTTGTACCATAGGAATCTTTAAAGTATAAAAAAAGGTATTTTTTGTGTGTGTTTCGAAATTCAATATTTTTTTTCTTTTACTTGGTATAAATATTTTCAATATTTTTACCGCAGAATTTATTTTCTTCACATTGTAATAGATATCTGTTATATATTATTTCAGGGAAAAATATTAGGATGTATTTCAGATTACTAGTAGTAATGAAATTACCAATTTTCGTATTCTAAACATGCTAATATCTTTCAAATTCTATTTTGTTTTATAAAATAAGGAAGTTATTTCTTGATAATTGATAAATAGTTTTTAGGGTTCAAATAATTGCTTAACCCTTAATTTTTCATTTTTCTTGAATCAAAAACTTAGAAAATTAATTTTCAAACCTCAAACCAACCACACAGGGAGAGCTCAAGTAATAATTTAGAAGACTTCTGAATCTAAACTTTTGTAATATAAAAATTCATCTCTAATTAGTTCTCTAATCAGATCATGTTTGAAAAAGCTAAACCGTATCTATGTCAGATAGCGTTGCAAAGTTTATCATATCTAGAATCAGTAGAATAAATTTTTTTTTCATTCCACACTAAATTACTCATTTCCTAGGGTTGTTTCTCGCTGCAGGGGTGATTCACTTGTAGACGATTATTTATCCACTCTTTTTACAGAACGTTATAAAATTGTTTTATTTGATTTTTAATACTCTATAAATTATGGGGGTGATTTTTTATATATGTATGAGGGTGCTCCATGAGGGCAGTCACGGTTAGTAACAATTTGTTCCATGATGTATATCACAGGGTACAAGGGTATTAAATTAAATTTATTCTATAGCCTTAGGGGTGCATTATTTTGCCAACAAGTTTACTTTTACATCTTTGAAGTAAGTGACAATTTTAATTCAATATTTTTTAGTTTAAAAACTCCAAGACATTAAATAAATGAGTTAAATTTTCTCCTCTTCGTGAAATCTTCATATTGCATCCCAGTTACTTACATTGATTAAGTATTTAGTTAAGCTTCATTTTACCTTAGCAATTTTTACGGTGATTACTTTTATACAAGAAGAAGAAGAATGAAAGAATATGCAAACATTCTTATTAACCAAAACAAATTCTTAAGCTAAATTATTTTTCCAGCTCAGTTTACATCCTTCAATACAAATTTCTTTTGAAATATAGGTTGATGATTATCATAATTACATGTCTTCTATTCTAAGTTAGAAAAAAATTGCTATTGTACAACATCCTGACCCTCAGTGAGTCCACTTTATTCTTGGATACTCTTGAGAGTGTCTACTTTGGCCAGTCAGTTATGCAAATTCGAATTTCCTTCTGAAAGGATCTCTTTTTCTAAATCTTAGAGTGAATAAAAGAGCTGAAAGACCTCGATGTCTGATAGAATGGGTCTAATTTCAAAGTAAGGCCACCTGAAACAACCTTCGGTTCATTATTTTATTTATGGTGCTCATAGAAAGCTGTTTGAAATTCAAAAAAATATATTAAAAGATTTCAAATTAAAAACGATCCAATGAAAAACAATTTGCATTAGGTAAAATTTTGAAAAAGGGCAATATTTCTAATGGAATAGAAAGAATTTGAACCTGTATCATTTCTATTTTAAAACGTTTAAAACTAGATACCAAGGCGGAAATATTATATATAGTTTATATATAGTGTGAAGTATTATATATAATATTCATTTTATTCATATAATTTAAAAATTGATTAGCATTTCGAACTCGAAAGTTCATTGCCTCACTACCCGATTCGGGTAGTGTTTCTAGGTGGATAAATACTACCAGTGTGGGTCCACCACACCCACGACGGGCCAACACCACGCAGTATTCCCCGAACGGTCACCCATCCAAGTACTAACCGCGCCCAACGCTGCTTAACTTCAGTGATCTTACGGGAACTGGTGTTTTCAGCGTGGTATTGCCGTTGGCAATTTATTCATATAAAAAATGTATAAAACCAATGAATATTATATATAATACTTCACACTATATATAAACTATATATAATATTTCCCTCTAGGTAACTCAAATTCAAAGAGTTTTTAATTGCAGTGATGTGCAGTTACTTGAGATATGCAGTCCAGATGAAAAAAATTCGAAGCAACATAAATCACTTCGAAAGATGGATTTCTCGCAAAATCGAATGTGTTCTGTTTGCTTTGAAAATCCATTGAAATAGCTCTGATCTAGAATCGAGTCACAGATCGATGCAGCCGTAAAGTCGAATAAGTCAGTTGCACACCACTAAACAGCTCTGAAATTTGAAAAATTTCTCAATCAATTTTTGAAAATTTCATTAGAAAGAAGTTACAATTATATCATTCGTATTTTAAAGCATTCAGAATTGAACCATTTGATTTTGAATTCATGAATCTCAAAATTGGATGATTTAAAATTCGAAGGAATTGAAATGGTTTTATTTTTAATTAAAAGCGTTCTAAACTTGAAAATTAAACATGAAAGACATTTGAATTTAAATATTCAATATTCAATTTGAATTGATTAAAATGTTAAATTATTATTAAATTCAAAAAATTAAATTTGGTTCCACACATTTATCTGAAGTCAAAAAATAAATTCATCGTTATTTTTACAGTTCAGAATAGAAAATGTTCAATTATCAACCGTAAAAATAGATTCATTGTTATGAAAAATGTTCAATATAGAAAGTAAGTTCAAATGGGAAATATTGGGAACAAAAATTTCTACTGTGGAACGTTAAATTAAAAACTAATCCGAAGTTCATCTTAAACTGAAAAAATTATAGTCACCAAAAACTGTGATATTAAAAATTAATAATTGTTCATTATACTCTTGAAAACTAAGAAGTTTATGTTTCATTTGCAAAATTAAACTTATGGAAAAGAAAATTTTCAAATTGAACGTTCAACACTAGAATTCAAAAATGTAAAATTGTAAGCATTCAAAACTGAAGAAATTATTCAAGTACTGAGGTATTAATTCCAGAGAGTTCGATTTTTATCTATTTTTAAACAACACAATTTTGAAATTCCTAATTTCGAATGGCTTTATTTTTAATGCTTCGTTCAAAATTATTATTAATTCTCAAAATGTTCTGATAGAATATTCTTAAATCTTGAATGATTTTTTTACATCTGCAACTTAAAATGGAACAATTTCAAGATATTACATTGAAAATAAAAATTTTGAGAACAATTTTTAGCTTTTCAATCCCAAATGTTTTTTTTCGAATTGAGTTTGACGGCACTGTCCCAAAGGTACGTATTAGCGGAGCACGGGCTTGAATTTTGTAAACCATTGTTTCAATTTTTCATTATTTGGGTAGCTTATTCACTAGCGACGGAAAAATAGATGGGGAGTTAGATGAGCGCATAAATGAGGGTAAGAAGGTTATCGGTAGAGCAAGATCCATTCTCAGAAATAAGAACATATCAAAAAAAGCTAGTTAGAATATGTGAATGAGACATTGATCCGAAGAGACATATGCCAGGACAGAAAAGCGTGGCGACAAATAGTTTGTTAACAGAGTGGCCAAATGGGGAACCACACATAACAATTTTGTGAGGCTCTGCACTTGAGGTGATCACTTGAGAGATTGATCAGTAACCTGGGTCGAATCAGAGTTGCGGAGCGAACGTTTAATTTAAATCAATAACACGAGAATTCTAGATCAATCTAAAATATCTATACCTCATACCTACATACCTATCTACCTGATACCCATATATCCATATACACACTACTATTTTCCAACCAGGCAAAATTATTCAATTAAAAATCCTTCAAACTAACAATTGTGCAACTGTCAAGTTTTTCAATTCGGTATTCTACGATTAATAAGAATTTGAAAAATCGGAGGATTCATACGTTAAAAATCGAAAAAAAATACATTTAGAATATTTAAATCGAAAATTAATTAATTAGAAACTGACTATCAAGGCGTGTAATAGGAATTTTCTAATTTTGTAAGATCTTATAGTGAAATATTGTATTGACATTTTTAACACTTAGATTTGAAACTACAACAGTGCGAAATTTGTAAGTCAAAATCTTCTCAAATGAAGAAATTTGAACCAAATATTTTCGAATTCAAGCTTTTGAAGCAAAGAGACTCTAGTTTCGAGGTTCAAAAAATCATACTGTCTTAGAATAGTGCAAGCAAAACTATAATTTTACATTAAAATTATAGAAATTTGGAAGAGAATAAATATATTATTAAAAAGCATTACATCATGTAGTATCAAGTGACATTCTAAGTTAGTTGACAAATTTTTCTACTACAAAATGTGATTTCTAAGAAAAAATCATTATCACGTTTGCCGATAAAAATAGAAAAAGTTAAATATTGTTAACCCTTCAAGTTTAATTATTTTGAAAAACCTTTAATATTACATGCTTTCTAATTGGAAACTTTCAAAATCAATTAATTCAAACTTAAAGCATTAAAAATTAAACAATACCAATCTTATTTTAAAACTTGGAAGATTCGTGAAACATAATTTTGGAATTGAGTCGTTCAAAATAATTAATTTTCAAATTGTGCATAGCGATTTTTGAAATTCAATCATTTTAATCTAAAGTACAAAGTTAATAACTTGAAAATCAACGATAAAGCATTTCCATGAAAGAGGAACAACTTCATTCAGCTTCCAGTGGGAAAACAATTTTATAAGATGTCAAACTGACATATACTAATAAACTGTCACATTGACATAACAGAAAATGTCGCGAGAGAAAAAACACGCGGAAAGCGAGCAGAAATATTTGAGCTAGAATGTGGAGAGAAGAAAATAATGAAAAGTATATCTTTATATACAATGACAATTCAATCTTTTCAATAATTCAATAAAAATTTCAATTTTTGATCCTTCGAACCACTTTCATAAAAACAGCATTTATTAATGAAAATGTATGCTCTAAAATATGAGCGTCATTTTTTTTAACTTGCGAGATAGATATATTGTTTCACATCGTGTAAAAAAATTGTCACACCATTAAGGTGAGGATGTGATCGTCTCTGGAGGGAAGGTTAGCCAACAGAATAATCGTGTCGTTTATAAGCTCGAGTTGCGTTGGTTCCGGCTATGTATTAAGATGACGGATAACGGCTGCAACGTTGTATAAACCGGAAGGCTCGAAGCGTCACAATGCGATCTAAAGAGATAACGACACCTTTGAGCTACGACAGTACAGAACTAAACTTGTTACTACATATGACAAGGAAGGTGAAGACTGAATCATATTTATTACCATACAAAAAGATTTACTAATGGTAATCCTGGAATACAAATCAGAACTTTGTCTGCCTCATTCTACACATCATGGGTTCGAGAGACATCAGAGCATTGATTTTTATCATTATTATTATTATTACAATACCAATAAGCCATATTCCTTTCGGGGTAAGCGTGACTCACTCGGCGAGGAATAGAATTGTAGGAGGCGGCAATGGGAGTGGAGGTACAGATTTTTAAATTTATTTAGAAGTCCCGATAATGTGGGAAAATGTGCCTTAATATGAGACGTATTTTGTGGAAAGGCTGCAATTTTTGTGAACACACATGTGTCACACATGAAAAATATTAATGTAAATCATAGTTTTCGAAATCTTGAAAGAATACAAATTAGTGATTATATTTTATAAGTAAAGCATATATATACAGACTTCACACTTTTTTCACCTATTTACATTTTCACCTCTTTTTTTTATAAGAATTTTTCTTTTTTTTTCATGTTTTCAATAACCTTCCCCTTCTTTCCTTTTTTTCGCTTTAATGTCGTTTTTACCTTCTTTTCAGACTCTTTTTGAACGACTGCAGCTTGATTTCCGTAAACTTTTTGTTTGTTTGTACTCTTTCTCGTAAGAGGTTTTCGACTCGAGAACAATGAAAATTCGCGCATTTAGTTATAATTAAATTCATCTATGATTACATTTATGATCATAAATGATTAAAAACCAACGGTGCACAGAAAAAACTGAGTGTAAACTTTACCTGGAATTCGGGGTAAAGATTACCTGCAACAAAAATTACCCCATGTGGGTAAACTTTACCCGCACATCTAGGGTATTATTCTGCGTTTACCTACGTTCGGGAGTAATTCTCATTGTTTACCCTGAAGGCCTTGTAAATGTCATATTGAACTTTTGACAGTTCTAATGATTCGGCAAAACAGCCTTTATGAAGCCGCACTTATCCGATTTGCCTGTTACACCAACCATCAGCTCACTTCACTTCAGCGATTCAAAGCTAGTGGCTTCCAATTTTCAAAACTTTGGTGACAACTTTCATGAGAACAAAAGACAGTTTCTGCCCATCGACGGTAATATTTGTGTTTTACCAATACGAATAGGTAAAAATACGGAATTACCTGCAACACTGTTTACCCTAAGTTTTCTCTGTGTGTGCTTGTCTTTTTGCGTTCGTAAATTATTTTTATCCACAATTTGTCTGTAGATAATATTTCATTAGCGTGACTTGGGATTCTCTAGTGAACAAGCAATGGAATCCGTTTATCATGACTTTAAAATCACGTGGAAGAAGGATGAAGTTGGAACAGCGAATTCTAATTATGATGAACAATTATTACGGGCTGTTTGTGAATACAACTCTTCTTATATCTAAGTTTTTTTTCTCTTTCAAAATAAACAAATACACTGGAAAGCTACAATTAAGTTGCAGTGCTCAAGAAGGGATGGGGTCAACTTTGCACGTAGCAACTTTGCACGTGCCCAACTGTGCACGTCGATGGCCAGACGGACAACTGTGCACGTCGTTGGTCAGAGGGACAACTGTGCACGTGCCCACTGTACACGTGCCATCTGTGCACGTGCACAGTTGTCACTTGGACATCTGTGCACGTGCACAGTTGTCCAAGTGCCAACTGTGCACGTCTAAATTTCGACGTGCACAGTTGTCCAAGTACCATCTGTGCACGTGCACAGTTGTCCAAATGACAACTGTGCACGTCGAAATTTAGACGTGCACAGATGGACTCCTGTGCACTTTAACGTGCACAGATGTCACTTTCCTAACTGTGCACGTGCACATATGTCCCTTGCCCAACTGTGCACGTGCACAGATGTCCCTTGCCCAGCTGTGCACGTGCACAGATGTCACTTGCCCAACTGTGCACGTGCACAGATGTCACTTGCCCAACTGTGCACGTACACAGATGTCACTTGTCCAACTGTGCACGTGCACAGATGCCACTTGCCCAACTGTGCACGTGCACAGATGTCACTTGCCCAACTGTGCATGTGCACAGATGTCACTTGCCCAACTGTGCACGTGCACAGATGTCACTTGCTCAACTGTGCACGTTTATGTCCTTACGTAAGGGTTTATACGAGGGTGATCCTTTGTATCTACGTATAATAAATTTTCAACAGTTAAAATTATTCAATCCTGGTGGAATGAAGCTTATTCACTTTCTTAAAGTTAGTTTAAAAATATTTCAAATATTATTTTGATGAAATTATTTCTTTCAAATCATTGAAGATATGTGAAAATCTCTTTTTGTTCGACCCCCTTAAAAACGCGCCATTGCATGCACGTGAAGCAGGCGTAATGTGGCCACTTCCAGCCCAGTGACGTTCGGACATGCGCACTCCGCCGCCGGGCTGACATGAAACTTTACGCCCGCTATATAAAACTTTAGGCTCGCTATACATACAGATACAGTATAGTGTGTGTCAAGGGCGTACGGCTATTTTGACTCGTCAAAATAGCCTTCTTTACGCCCTCGATACACAATGTACTATTTTGAATTTACTTTTCAATAGTTTCATCTTATTAAGCTTCTTTGAGTCTTCCAGTGGGTATAGAGACATCTGATGTCCTTTGAACGTCCTAATGACCACTAACTACCGTGCCTACTTGGTAGGTATTTATTTTTTCTAGTTACTTATCTGTCTTTGATTTGACCAAATCGTTTATTTCTTTTATGCCTTTTTTTATGATTTCACAAAAAATAAACTGGAAAAGAAAATTTTAAAATTATTTTTAATGAGTGTTTTACTGTTGTTTATGTGGCGATGTATAATGAAGGGTTCACATGTTTTTTTTTTTCAAATTTTCTTGGTCTCGCCCGCCAGATTTATTCAAACACAAAAAAGTAAGCACGTATTTTTCTCATTTTAAAATCAATTGATTTTTAGAGGTTGTTCAAAGCCCATGAATGTTCACGTGTATTTCCTCTGGAAAAAGGCCTTTTTGAAAATTTGCGATAGAATCGTTAATATTAAATTATCTTGCTGCACCTGGCACGATTTTCTTGAAAATTTTCTGCTAAATACTTCATAAGTGGAAAAATGAAGTGTTATGTCCCGCAAGAAAAAAAGTTCCCTTCCTCAAGCATGGGTGAAAAATAGTGCAAAATTTTTTGAGATCGACGGATTCCAGAGTTTAACTTGCATAAAAACAACTATAAAACCTTACAAATTCTCTCTATTTATCGTATCTCATAAATTGGCCTAGTTTTAAGTGCTTTTTCGTACAAAAATTCATAATTGGTTCCGAATATAAAAATTGTACGTATCGCTCCAAAGGTAAGATTCATAAATCTATTAAAATTTGTTAAATTGATATTTCCTTGTTGAATAATAATATTTTGCAGCACAAAATTCGACTGTTAAACGACAAACTTTCCAAGACTGTAGCCAGAAAGCGTTCAATTCTAAAGAACAAATGGGAGAAAGAATTTGGACATGCGCAAAAGTTTGAAAATCCCGCGAGCCTCACTTTCGACGAATTCATAGAATTCAAGGAATTCATAGATTTCCGTGAATTCGTAGTGAATTCGATGAATGCATTAAACTCGTTGAATTCTCTGAATTCCTTTAACTCTCTGAATTACTCTAATTCTCCAAATTCCTTGACTTTTTTGAATTCCTTGAATTCTCTGAATTCCTTGAATTCTCTGAATTCCTTGAATTCTCTGAATTCCTTAAATTCTCTGAATTCCTTGAATTCTCTGACTTCCTTGAATTCTCTGAATTCCTTGAATTCCTTGAATTCTCTGAATTCCTTGAATTCTCTGAATTCCTTGAATTCTCTGAATTCCTTGAATTCTTTGAACTCCTTGAATTCTCCGAATCCCTTGAATTCTCTGAATTCAAGAAATTCTCTCAATTCCTTGAACTCTCTGAATTACTTAAGTACAACCCTTACGTAAGAACATGAACGTGCACAGTTGGGCAAGTGACATCTGTGCACGTGCACAGTTGGGAAAGGGACATCTGTGCACGTGCACAGTTGGGCAAGTGACATCTGTGCACTTGCACAGTTGGGAAAGGGACATCTGTGCACGTGCACAGTTGGGCAAGTGACATCTGTGCACGTGCACAGTTAGGAAAGTGACATCTGTGCACGGTAACGTGCACAGGAGTCCATCTGTGCACGCCTAAATTTCGACGTGCACAGTTGTCCAAGTACCATCTGTGCTCGTGCACAGTTGTCCAAGTGACAACTGTGCACGTCTAAATTTCGACGTGCACAGTTGTCCAAGTACCATCTGTGCACGTGCACAGTTGTCCAAATGACAACTGTACACGTCGAAAT
The DNA here is from genome assembly GCA_932178445.1 of Andricus quercusramuli. Taxonomy (NCBI): domain Eukaryota; kingdom Metazoa; phylum Arthropoda; class Insecta; order Hymenoptera; family Cynipidae; genus Andricus; species Andricus quercusramuli. Next base: position 237,189 of record CAKNXH010000041.1, on the reverse strand, counting down.
TTCGACGTGCACAGATGGGCTCCTGTGGTCTTGGACGTGCACAGATGGACGTGCACAGTTGTCCGTCCGGCCATCGACGTGCACAGTTGGGCACGTGCAAAGTTGCTACGTGCAAAGTTGTCCGTCACCCGCTCAAGAATACATTTTTCAAATTATTGTACAAAATATTATGAGGATATGAACCTTATTAAAATGAATCCATAAGGTCACAGCTTTATTCAAGTTATTCTTATTTGTCACTGCAATATAAAGGCTAATTTGTAATGATCAAATAAAATTCAATGACATTAAAATTTAAGAAGAGTGATAACGGAAAAACTTTCAATTTATGAAAATTAACTGAAAGAAGTACGAAAATTGAGCGTCTGTTGTTCAAACAGAGTCCGAGAAGAAGGTAAAAACGACATTTTCGTATAGCGACTGTATCAGTTGAATTTGAATTAGAAATAAATGTGCAGTCAATGGACGTGTTTTCTCCCTTAAAAGTACTTAATTCAAACAAAATTTTCCCGCTCATCTGGTTTCGTTAGCTCGTTTTAAAAAATTGTAAGAATTTCCTGAAAATTGCGTTAAACCAGACAATTTGTTAAATTAAAAAAATTATGTAGCTCTCTAAAAATAAAATAGCGACACCGGATGAGCGGGAGAATTTTGTTTAAATCAAGTGCTTTGACCCAAGAAATTAATTTAGAGATTTGCTGATATGTAACTTTGAAAAAAGTATTTGAAAGCCGCTTTAGTAACGAAATTAGTAGAAAAAAGGGTATAAAAAACCTTTAAACTAGTTTTAGTTTGACAGAGCTCGACGAAATATTTCCAGTTTTGTCCAAAACATCCCTATTTCTGTCCTAATCGAAGATCCTGCAAAGATCTGAGACGTTCATGTAAATTTTACTTAACTTCCGTTCACGCCGTGGGTGGGATCATCCAAAGTCTAAAGTAGTCCAGAGGTATTAAGAGGGTTAGTCACAGTAATCATTGAGTAGTAGCTTCAGCGGATTATATGGCAGTCAGCTATATATGACTCCCTGAATACTCAGTGCATAGCCCCTCGCCTATTGGCCTAGTAAATGAAGTGACAAAGATTCAAAGACCGAATTCATTTCAAATCAGGCAGGTTCTATTCTTGAAGTTGCAGAATCTCTCGGCGACAAAATATGTTGTTTTTTAGAGGAAATTAGGCGATATGTATTTTTTCGATTCGTGAAAAAAAATTTTTTTACAGTCAATCTTCAAAATTAACCAAATGGCGGCCGTTTTTATGAAAATGTTAAAAGTCGATTTTCTCAAAAAAACCCACACTTATATTTTTTGCAATTTTTTTTTAAATTTGTACTATCATAAGGGAAATTTCCTGTAAGTTTAATGCAGGCTAAATATTTTTTGTGGGCAGGAGAATTTTTTTTCATAAAATCGAATTTTCGCATTTTTCTTGAAAACAACAACAGATACAAAAAAAATTTTAGAAAATAGTTTGCACATTTAAAAAAGTTCTACAAAAAGTTTTCTTACGAATTTATGATATCTTGTACCATTTCCGAGAAAAATGAAAGAATCAAATTTTCATAAACAAAAAATTGTCTTCATTCCTAGCTTATGGAAATACCCACCATTCTTGTTGATTATTAATTCAGGTATTATTTATCTATTTTTTAAACTGAGATTCAGATAAATTTTTTATACATTGTTGAAAAATACCTGGATAAATGTGATATATATTTAAATGTATTGAAGATAAAAACTTTTCAGTCAAAAAATTTCTTGTATTGGCATTCATTTTGTAACTTAAATTGTTTCAGCGAAAAATTTCAAAATTCGAATTTACGAAAAATAACTTTCTGATGATAAAAATTGTTTAGCCCACATAAAACTAACATGGAGTTTTCCTCATATGAACGTATATATTTTTTTAATATTCAACAAAAATGGTGGATATTTCCATAAGCCAGGAATGAAGACGATTTTTTGTTTATGAAAATTTAATTTTTTCATTTTTCGCGGAAATGATACAAGATATCATAAATGCGTAAGAGAAGTTTTTGTAGAACTGTTTTAAATGTGCAAACTATTTTCTCAAAATTTTTTCGTATCTGTTGTTGTTTTCAAGAAAAATGCGGAAATTCGATTTTATGAAAAAAACTTCTCCTGCCCACAAAAGCTATTTAGCCCGTATTAAACTTACAGGGTATTTTCCTTATGATAGTAAAAATTCAACAAAAAATTGGAAAAAAATATAAGTGTGGGTTTTTCGAGAAAATCGACTTTTAACATTTTCAGAAAAACTGCCGCCATTTAGTTAATTTTAAAGACTTTTTTAATTTCCTCGCGGATTTCGAAAGAAGGCGATAATTTCTACCAGACTCTGAAAAGAAATCGTAAATATCTCAATAAGGTCAAAAGTAAGACGAGTTTAAAGAAAAAATTGGGGGTTTTTCGAAAAACAAAGCCAAAAATTCAAATACGCATAACTCTGTAAACCATTTTTTTTTCGCAAATCGCGAAAATAGGTATCGCCTAATTTCCTCTAAAAACAACATATTTTGTCCCCGAGATATTCTGCAACTTCAAGTGTAGAAACTGCCTGATTTGAAATGGATTCGGTCCAAAGAGAAATCGAAATAGTCGCTACATACACAAAACAAAAGTTCCGCTTGTGATACGTCAGTAAAGTCACAAAAGTCCCATAAAACAAATGCTATACCCAAGTAACGGTAAAATTTAAGAAACGTCAAAACGTGTGAAGAAGGTCCTGATTCATTAAAAAACTTGATCAGGGATTGTGTTGAGGAAAGGTTTCATAGTAAGTGCTCTTTAGCTAAAAATGTATTTGTATGCGTGAGAAAACATCGTTCAAGTATTCATAACCTGATATCATTTTGGTAAAATTCAAGTCCAGGTTTCTAGGTTAAAACATAAATGAGAATACTCTGACCTAATCCACAAAATGTTTGCACAAGCTTTTTCTACAAATGATATATTCTTCCAATAATTTAACATCGTTCCAGAATAAAAATGGGAGGAAGAAAATGCCAAGTTGTAAATTGCAAATCCACGGAAGGGCCGATGTTTAGTTTTCCAAAGTCTAATCGAGACTACGATCGTCTTTTGAAATGGGTTTCCGTATGTGGAAATCCAGAATTGCTTAAAATACCAAAAGAGAAATTGTGCTCCAGAAGTGTGTGCAAAAACCATTTTGACATTAGTTCTTTCATATACAAAAGAATAACAAAATCGGCTGTTCCTTCGTTGCATTTGCCAGGTATTCATATTTAATAAGAACCTTCTCAAATATGAATCAATAAATATAATTTATATCGAACCAAAACCTAAATTCCTCTCTAACGTTTTAAATTCCACTTTGATAACAAAATTCTTAGAAATAAAAAGAAATTGAATTAAATATTTTATCTATTAACTTCTTGGAGGAATAATTCGAAATTGTAAGAGCATGTTCGAAAGAAAAAAAATTATTGTCTTTTTCAGAGGCTTTGTGTGAAAATTTATTACATAAGATTTTTCGTTCTGAAGAAATAGATGTAATGAGTGAAGCCAACAAATTTAAAACAATGGCAAAAAGGGTAGTGGAAGATTGTGAATTAAATGTATGTATGTATTTTTTCACCTTTGACCAGTTTTCACGTATGTATGCAATAACAGCAATTCCTAATTTACGCAACATTTTAGATGAACCTTTGAAGGATAATTTTATTTTGTTGCCACACAATTGAATATAGAGGAAGCTGCAATTAAGCCGAAAAATAGAAGAAAAAAACGAAGTTAATTACACTTTTTTCCTGTGATTTTCGATAGAATGTAGAATATAAAGGCATATTAAGGATTAGTTCGTCCGATGAGACTCGATAAATTTGCTAGATTTTTCTACGCAAATCTTGAATTATATCATATTTAATGAATTGTGCATGTGTGTAGTTATCACAAAGGCAACAATAATATGTTATTCTACCTCGAAGATGTATACGTGGAGCTTTTCTAAATCCAAAATCCTGAGAACTCTCTGCATCCAGTGCATATTAAAGCGACATGAAACAACCAGGTCGTGGAAGCGTACAACTTTGTTAAAATTACCTTCAAGTAATGACTTTCGCACGCGTTCATTCGACTTCGCGTTTCACTACTTTACGATTGAGCTACATGATATCCTCACTCAACTTGAATTTGGGTCATAATATCGCGTATTAGAGTATCGCTGAACTGCCTTTTATCTCAATTGCCTTCAATTTCTTCATTCATTAAAAGCATTAAAAATATTTCTGAACTTTTCAATTCAAGGCGACAAATTGGAAAGGATTTTGGCTTGAGATTGCTCCTGGAGTCTCCTTTTACATTCTGAATAAAAACTGTAAAAAAATACATCCTCTCTGTATATAATTGTTTTTCTAAATCCAAGAAATTTGAGATAAAATAGAGAAAATGAAATTGATAGATCTCTATTATTTTTTCATGGTTTATCAACTCTGATTTTGAGACATAAAGTGTTGAATAACTTTTCTTCTTGAATTAAAGAAAAAAATAAACAAGAAGGTACTTCCGAGCTGTCTGTTAGCTCTATTGAATGGCGAAAAGATATCTATGAAAAAAAACCATATGCGAGAAATCCCTTTTCATATATCGGCGCATCCCAAAAAACTAAAATTTTGAAACCTAAAAGAAGTGAGCACATCCGAAAAAACAGACAGTATAACTTTATAAAAATAAGTACACAACATAGATTTGGACCCATTTCTAAATCGAACTGGACCGTAATTTTGTACAGAAATATGAGTTAGGTTAAAAACTATTTCAGGGCAGTAACCGTTGATTTGAAATATTATCTGTTATTTTCAATTCCTTCTTTTCGTTTTAAAACATCATTGAGAAATTTAAATCATTTTTATTTTGTTTTACTTTATTCAATTTTTTTGTGCTTTTGAGAAATTCAGTATCATCATTTCCGCCATTTCTGAAAATAACAGCAACCAAAACCATATTTTTTAAGAGAAATTGTGTCTCATTCGACCCCTTATGCTCGTCTCGCCTCAGTCTCCTATACAAAAATGCATTGTTTTTACCTAAACGTTGTATTGTTTCAAGCAAATTCTATCAACGTATACACTGATCGAGTATGAACATTTTGCTTAAAACATTCACAAACATGTTTCAAATTATTGTTTCAAACTATTGTTTTGACAGAACATCACTGTTGGCCCAATTTGAAATACTTTAAGTTGAAGCAGAACATATTTCTGTAAATAAATGTCTGATTAGTGAATTTGTTTTAATAATTTTTTTAAAACAAATGTTATCGATTAACATAGTTACCTAATTTTTTATTATTTGCCTTAACATTCCAAGGGTGGCACTAGAACTGAGAGATCCATACGAAAGTATTTTTTTCACAGCGCCTACCAGCATGGCAGGAAACGTCCATCCCCCCTCCTATCCTCCTATCTCGTTTTTTTTTACGAGAGAAGGTGGAAAACGTTCAAGAACGCACCGGGAAGGGTCACAAGGGTCATAATAATGTCATCAAGTGACCCACTAAAAACCACAAGCCTTTCTCCTTGGCAGAAATCCACCCGGAAACCGCTTTCGCATCACTTCAGGGGGTGCTGCTTCTTAGCCTACCAGGGCTTTTTCTGGTCTTCTTCGTCGGCCTTTTGTCCCAACCAAGATGTACGCATCATCTTCAGTAGAGCGGTGGTACCGCTCATCGGGCTCGTCGGCCTTCGACATCTTGGTTGAGACTTCTTCTGCATCTTCTACTTCACCCTGGCAATAGCCGGCGGGCGCGGGCGGGGTGTTGCCAGATTCTGGCACTCTGCCGCCTTGTGACCTTCTTTGAGGCATCTCATGCAGCATTTGCTGCGATCTTCCGCGGCACACTCTCGGGCATGGTGCCCCAGAGAGTGGCACTTGTAGTACCAACTTTCGGCGCTATGTGCTTTCACACGGCAGTTCACCCAGCCCACCTTCAGTCGGGCAATATTCTCCATTTTGGCAACAGTGGCCGCATCTAGCTCGACAAAAGCTAGGATGCAGTCTCTCCTGCTCATTTTGGCAAGGCTTACCCTAGGTGGAGAGTCAAGTTGCTCTCCTAGGGCTGTCTTCACCGCTGTCTCCACCCGCCTTGTCCGAGTGCCTCCGAAATGGCATCACCGAAGTGCTGCCGCTCCTCCGCCTTGGCAGCCACCTCGACCAGGACGTCGCCCGTCCTCGTCTGCCTGATGGACCTAAAATTCACGTCATGGTCTTCAGGCTTGACCTTCTTCTGGATGTCCCTCAAAACATCTGCATATTTCATCCCCGGGGCTGGTGTGGTGGCCACAGCCTTCCGGGAGATTCTTATTCTCTTCTTCTTGGGAGCTCCTTCTCCCTTATCGGGCACAATGTCCTTTTGAGGCACCACCTCCTTCTCAGGCTTCTTCTTTTCCTCTGTCCTCTCATTCTTACTCCTCCCCCTCCTGCCCACCTCAGACCAGTTTGCGCTTGTTCGTCGCTTCCTTCGGCGGCTTCAGCGGCTCCGTCATGTGTAATGTATCATGTCAAGTCATGTATTATCGTTCATATCCTGTGTCATTTCATCTCATCGCACGTGTCATGTCAAGTCATCTGTCATGTCATTTCACGTCATGTGTCATTTTGTCATGTTATGCCATATCATGCCACGTGTAATGTCATGTCATGTCATGTGCCATGTCATATCATGTGTCATGTCATGTCATGTGTCATGTCATCTCATGTGCCATGTCATGTCATGTCATGTGTCATGTAATGTAATGTCGTCTCATATGCCAAAAAGCAATATTAGGTACAATAGTAATTGTCAAAGCTTATTTAAGGGCATATTTTAATTAAGGGTGTTTGAACAATAAGGTTCATTTCTCATACCATCTCCCCAGATAACAAAAACGTCACCAAGTATTTCACTATAAGGGGCGTCACCATTGGAGAGTTAAATGCATAAGTTTTACATTTCTTTATATAATTTGATTATGACATTGACTAATATTGATTGGTTGCAATATTTTTTATTCTGCACCACTAAGGGGTCGTGCATAAATTACGTAACGCAATTTCCCGACAATTTTGACCCCCCCCCCATGTAACGCTTTTTCCGACTTTTCCCTGTAGTTTTTCACCATTATGTAATACTAAGCTAGACCCCCATCCCCCCAAAAAGTGTTACGTAATTTATGCACGAGCACTAACGGTGGAATACAAAGCAGATTTGATGAAGAAAAAAATTTATTGAATGTTAGATCCACCAGCTTCAAAACATGTTCATAAAATTTGTTCATCAGAATCAATTGAAATATTTTATTACTGAATTTCATGTATCATAGAGAAAAATAACATAATTACAGAACTCATTGACAATACATAAATAAAATAAGGAATTGTATTTTTATTTGACACAGCTTCACAGCTTATGACGTGGATGTTTCATCTTTTCGAATTTATGAGAATTTCATTCCTATAAATTGAATTAACAATTGATATGAGACCACAGATAATCGCGATAAACGAAAATTTTTGCAGACAGCTTAACCATGCAGCAACTCAGATTGCTCACGCAAAGAAAATTGTTGATAAACCATCAATTTCGCACATCTTTAGCATGTGAATTTGCATTTTAGAATGTGAATTAGTTTTCAAGATTTTAACAAATAATTTTGCACAATATTTCATTTTTTCTGTGATGAGATGCTACTTTACTCACTTCGATTAATCCCGAGTTAATTTCGATTTTTCACGGAAAAATAAAAATAAGGTTGTAAACATTGCTATTTTTTCGTTGTAGTTTTAACGCAAAAAGGCAATCAAGATATTTAAAAATGGCTCTTATAATTCTCTTTGGTATTGAGTTGAGAATATTTAAAAAAATAACCAAATCTATTAACAAATTTTTAGGTGCAGTATCCAACAACGAATTTTTTCTAGACCGAAATGAAGAATGATGCAGTTGTTGACCTAATTTATGTTTGTATATGAAGTCTTGCTTTAAAAAAGTATATAATAAAGCGCCATGCCAAAAACAAATGTAAAATTCAGCGGGAACTACTTTTGTGTCACTAAAAAATAACACTAATTACTCGCACTAACAAATTACCTGCATGGATGCAGGGTTTTCCCTTGCAATACGACATTGAAGTTTGTCACAGACATGGATTTGAAACTTTTCTAATTAATTAAAAAAAAAAACTAAGAGTCATATCGAAAACCTAAAAACCGAGGGGTGTCTCACTCAGGATTCAAATGAAATCGTTCGTACAAAGTAAACGAAGTCGTATGAATCCTAACGATTTTTATGAATTCTGACATTGACGAACCGGAATCCTTTTTTTGGAATCGGGAGCTCCGAACGCTATACAGTCACAGCGTTGCGGAACGTTGTACCTACGGATTCGTACAGAGTCCCACAAAGTTTGACGAATCCGAACGAATCCAAGCAGTGACTGCGAAGCACGGAGTCGTACAATGTGTATAACGTACGAGTGACACACTCAGTGCTGAAATATTTCCTTTTTTTCTAATGATTTCTGAACATTAAAAATTATTTAAAGAACATTTACAAATGGTTTTAAGTTGAAGTGGCAATAGGGAAACTAAGAATAAAAATTAATGTAAGAATTTAGTGATTAATATAATAATGAACTATTACAATTTGATTAATTCTGGAATAAAAGAAAATTATGTTGACTTTGTCCTCAATTTTTAATGAGTAAAAATTAATTGACCCAATTAATTAATTTATTAATGTATAATTACAAATAGTTTTATTAATATTTAATAGTAAAATACCTTGAACATTTTCCAGAAAGTAGGCCTGAGCAGAGTAAGGGTTTTTTATCATAAAATCACAGTTTATTATAGAAGTCTTTTAAATGTTTCTGGGGAAATTTTTATTGGTTTATGTTTAATTGAAAAACAATAATTTTGAGTTTGGAAGATTGCAAAATGTATGAGGAGAAAGAATATCAAAGACTTTTAAGACAATTATTTTAATTTTTTAGGATTAAAAATAATTTTAGGTAAGCTCAATTATGCAGGGAGTCAAGAGAATGAAAAAATATTCTTAAGCTCGTTCTGAATATTCATGGCAAAATTTCAAATGATTTTTTCCTTAATGAATTCTAAGACAAAATTGAAAAATAATACAAAACATTTTAAATTAATTCCTAAAATTTTGAAAAAGAGTGTAAGAAATTTAAAAGCAAAATTTTGCCACAATACATAATATTAGAACAAATTTGAGTAAGTATAAGAGATACTTAAAAGTTTTGGCAGGATTGAGAAATAATAAAAATTTATAAGATATTTTAGGCATTTTGCAAGTTTTCAAGAAAATAAAAAAAATTCTTTAGGTTTTGAAAAATTAATTTTAAGAGAATATTTAAAAAGATTTCAAGACATTCCCAAAGATTTCGAAAATTTTCAAAGAAGAATCTGAAAGATTTTAAGACAATTTTTAAATTTTTGCAGAATTAAAAAAAGTCACGAAAATATTGAATAATTTTTAAATATCAGTGGCCTTACAAATTTTGAAAGAATACAAAAATGAATTTCTCGAGATGTATGGGAAAATTTTTGATGATTTTTTCATTTTGAAAAACGAACTTTAAAGACATTTTTTATTTCTTCCAAACTTCTGAAAGTCCTGAATATCTTTTTAAAAGGCTCGAATTTTTACTAATATTTTTTAAAATCCTGTAAAATAATTTTTTTTTCAAATCTTCTGGATTCTTTTTTAACACATCAGAAATATTCAAAAATATGTTCTAATTTTCTGAAGAATTTTATAAAATTTATATTCATATAAGTTTAAAAACCAACTGACAATACATCTCTTGTTATATGTAATTTCAATATTTGTGTGACTCGAAAAAAAAATTTTCAACCCATGGCACACTGGTGCGAGTTCGCACCAAAGAAAATTTCAATTTTGTAGAATTCAAAGGGAAATGAATTCAAATTTTACGTAGAAAGGCATATTCACTTTTCAAGTTATCGCTAATTTTCATAGTAAATAACGAACTTCAAAAACGTCAAATGAGTGTGCCTACCACGGGTTAAGCATTCAGTGTTACATAAAAATGTTGCTTTATTCATTTCTGTATAAAACTTGATCTTAAAAACCTTTTTTTATTTCGTAAACGTTTATTATGTTTTTAAACCTAATACAAAAAATGTTACATAACTGTGGTGTGGGGGGGGGGGGGGGGCAGAAGGAAATGTTACTGCCTGTTACATAGGGAAGGAGGAGTTAAAAAAGATCGAAAATAACGTTGCGTAATATGTGAACGCTCCCCAATTAAAATAACACTTTAATTTCCGAAAATTTATCTTGAAAAACCGTGAAAAACGGTAGTAATATAGTATGATTTTATACTTGTTTATTTATCTAATATATATATATATTGAATATGTATGTATAATGTATTATTATAATATGTATTAAAATGAATATCAACACCGGCTGGAAAAAACAACAATGCTTTTATTGTGTGGCGAACAGCTGATATCCGTGCATACTGCGCAGGTCCGAGATTTGCCCGATCGCGCGGTCGTCGCTGCGGGGACTCATCCGCTCGAATTCTATACGAATTCAAGCATGAATCCCAATGATTCCCTGCGATTCCACTCGAAGCCCTTACGGACTGCTACGAATACTTAACGATTTCTATCAAAAACCAACGGACTCGTACGAATTTTCCGTTTTCAAACGATTTCACGAATTCGTGCCTTCACTGATGATTTCCTACTTTGATTTTTACGGCATGCATTGCCTTACCGGAATTCTTACAGATTGCGATCGATTTCTGACGGAGTAACACTGCTAAAAACACATTCAGATTCGTGCTGCAAATATCTCGGTGTGCATTTTCTGTCTTTTGTTTTAACAATTTTGTAACAATCACATTGTTTTTCATATTTCAGCAATTGTTATGAATAAACTAAGCGTCGGATTAAAAACCCATGTACACCAGTGTATTCGTAGATATGGACTTGGAACTTGTGTAATTGATGTTTAAAAAACTAAGAGGCATATCGAAAAAAATGTGTTTTTAATTTTTTTATACGACTCTTGGTTTTTGCAAAAACAATTGCACAAGTTTCAAGTCCATATCTAGAGGCACACAGCGAATGTACGTTAAACAACAAATGCTCTAATTGTTTAAAAAATGGTTTAAAAAATATAAGAAAATCACACTTAGATATTTTCGAGACGAATATAGTGGTGTACTTGGTTTTCCGATCCGACGCTCAGTTTGTTCATGACAATTGCAGAAATATAAAAAACAATGTAATTTTTAACCACATTGTTTTTCGAAAATCTTCCTAATTATATACTTGATCAACAATTACTAAGTGAATAATTCACCGATCAGTTACACCAAAATGGACGGGCACTTTACATAAGACACACCGATTTTTGCCACAAATTTTTTATTTTTGCTCATGGGACCCTCGACAGAAAATAATTATAAATTTTGTATTTTCTAGTTTACTCAAAATCTGTTGAACCTAGAAAAAATATATAATACAATATGCATAGATCTATAATTATTCACGAAAATTTTTTGCTGAAAGAAACATTTTTTGAGATATTTAAAAAAAAACCGTTCAGCGACAAATTTTCAAATGGTAATAATCTCGAATCGATTTGTCCATCAATCCTCTTACATATTATTTTTTTCTGGCCCATAAAGAACCTGTGGGAGCAGTGTCAAAGTTGGAATTTCGTAATAACGATTTTGAAAGTTCAGCAAAACTGAAATGTATTTTTCTTATTATACAGTTTTTAATCTAGAAAACTCAGAGTAAAAGTTGTCTTGAAATGAAAAAATCGTCCTCTTACCTATTTTGTGTCATACCACGTGAAAATATTGCTTACACACACATAGTAATTTGGCTACAAGATTATGTGAACTTTTTCGCAAAGAAGATTCCTTATGAGACAAATTGAAATCCTCTCAACCTTAAATTCAAAACGAAATTCCATGTGTTTCAAGAAGCATCCTTTTGACAGAAGACGACATCTCTCTGATTAAAATTTTTCCTAACTTGGTTCCGCTAAATTATGATGGGGGCCATCCTAGTAAATGATTTTTATAGAAAGAATACTAATAATTTTTCACATATTTCAAACAATTTTGAATGATAATCTTCAAAATATTTATCACAAAAAATTGATATTCAAAATAGTGGAAAAATTAAATCATTTCACATGAAGTCACCAAATGATTTACGAACCACAAAGATTTTAGGAAGATAATAAATGTGACTCTTGTTTCATATTTAGACATCTGGAACATCCCAAATATTGAAACTAAATGTAATATCAAAGCATAGCAAAAATTAACGTTATATTTTACTAGAAAGTTGGTAATGAATTTTAGTTACGTAATTCAAAATTTCCTATATCACCTATATTCACATTGATTATTGCATGCATCATTCATTTGGCATAAGATTCTAGAAAATCGTCGAAAATAATTATTCACTCTGACAATGAGCGAGATAAAGAATGGGGAATATTTGAAGTACAAATTGCACTCATTTCTCGAGTCATACATTTTGTCACTTGCAGACTAGTCGCCTGTGGATCAGAGCTGAAAGAGGTTCTTCGTCATCTAGAATAAAACATGCGATGGTTTGCCGTTTCAAGAAATAAATGAACTAATTAGCCCATTCGCAAGGCAACGTTCAAGAAATAATATAGCTGCACAACTGCCTCGTCGATTCAATTTAAGGGCCATGATTCTTTCCAATATATCGTCGGCGCTGCGGGTGCGAAAGTAATTTAGCAAAATATTGCAGAAAGATCGATGAAAAATGCGCTCGCTCTTATTCCTTTTGTTCTAGAGTACTCTATAATACGATATTGCTAGTTTAGAAGGATGAAAACCGAAAGCAGAAAGAAGATTGCCATTGTGTTGGTTGACATTTCTTAGTGACATTTGCAGTTCTCAAACCAGAAAGATACAAAGGAACTCAACCTTTGTGCCTCTTACTCTAGTCGAGTAACAGTGAAAAATGATAAAATATTTTCCATTGTTAATTTTCTGATATTCAAATGAAGTTTTAACAGCTGCAATTTGCAGAAAATAGATTAAATGGCAATGTAAATAAAGATTTACAAAAGTGACAATTTGACAGGTTTTATAAACATTAATAATTATTGTTACTTTGTTCCCTTTCTGTTTTATAATGATGGTCCAATATTTGATCAGAGCTTTAGAAACAAGTTAATTGCACATCCAACAGGTTCGTTAACGACTTTGCTTCCCGAACAAAAGCCGATTTTTTTCAGGTCATTCCACATTTTCAGTACTAATTAGACAATTGAACTCTTTTTACAAAAACAGAGCTTTTTGGGTTCAAAAAGGTCTATTCGTTACATTTTGAGGTGGACTATATTTGATTGGATCTAATATGGATCTTTATTTTTCTACCTCTATTTTCACTTTATTTTTCATGGAAAAGTAACTATTGAATTTTCTTGAAAATTCTCAAATTTAAAAATGTTTAAGACGTGGTCCTGAGTACTTGAAATTTTAAATCATTTTGAACCTCACAGAAATTTATCACAAAAATGTTAACTTTGAAATCAATCAATGAAACTTAACAAGAAATTATATTTTTTCAGTGTGAAAAGCTAGCTTAAATGAGAATTCTCTTTGGAATTATACGCGAATGAATCTCAAATAAAGAAAAAGGAAAGAAAAACATAGCAAATTTCCTCTCTTCTTTATTTTTCTCACGTCTTTTCAACTTCTATCCTTCTAATCCTTAAAATGAAAATATTTCAAATTAATGTTTGCAAGGATTTCCTGATTAGAACAATTCAAACAAAAAGTATTACAAATTTTCATAATTTCGGAAAGAAAGAAATATCTATTTTATTTTTTATTCAAAACCATGAAAGAAATTGAATCTTGCAATGGATAGTAAAACCAATTCATTTTTTCAGTAAATAAACAAATAATATGCATCTTTTATGGCAAAGAAATCGTTCATTCGTCTTGATAACCTCACAAATTATTCAGATGGTTTCACCAAATAATTTTTTGTCCATAAAATAATCATATTCTGAATTTTTGTTAATATATTTTTTAATTACTTATTTCAGTAGTATTAATGAATCTTTCGTAACTTTTAAAGTAAAATACACATTTTAAATAGGGTCGATATAGGAAAATGGGATAACGGGGTTCATGTGATAAAAACAAGTTGAAATAACAAAAAAATTAGTTATTCACTGTTTAAGTTAGAGAATGAAGATTAATTCTTCTGATACTTGTCGAAAAACGGTGCCTGTTATTAGTTGCAGCGTTACAGATTTAATCAATTACCTCTTATCTTTCTTGTCATTGTTGAATATGAGAATCTATGAACAGTTCGAGTTAAGTTGAAGTGGTTAATGAACTTTATTCATGAACCTCATTTCTAAAATAAAAATGTAAGTACATAATAATTTTTGGTAGAAAACATTTTCATATATGCATTTGAACATACGATTCAATTTTCAATCAATTCAGAAATAATTAAATTGGAAATGGGGATGTTATTCAATATCACTGGATTTTTCATACAGAATTCAATTTTATTAGTATTCTTATAAATGACAACAAATTGAGAGCAAACATACGTTATAATAATCAGTCGATGCTTTATTAATAGTTACGAAAGTGAAATATATTTAAAAATTTTGATTTCAGCGTTTTTTTACAGATATCACACTACCAGAGGGAATCAAAAAATTTTCTTTGTGCAAGTTTCTGATGATTAATGAAGGGGATGGCTACAAGGATGCAAAAAATCTAATCACAGCTTGTTTTCAGTTAACCATGTCTCTATACAGGGTGTCCCACCACCTATGAACATGCCGGTACTGGGTGATAGAGGACAAAAAAAGAAACAGAAACGTCCTCTGGCAAAATTTGATCTGGGCCTTAGTTTGGGCACAGTAAAGCTTCAAAGTTGGGCATAATGAACCAATCAGAATCAAGCTTTGGCAACCACTTGTTTGTCTCATACGTGTTAAGATAGTGTGTGTGCTGGCGGTTACCTCCAGCTCCCGCAAAAATTTCACATCGTTGATCTTTGATTGTTTCTACGAGACGCGAAATTCAAGCCTTTAAATTTGTTTAAATTCTTAGTTGTTCTTGCAAACGTTTATTACCGTCCTTAAAATAACATAACATTTGCTCAACCTAAAAAAGATGAATTTCAATTTAATACAGTACTTTCCTGACATTTCATGTAAGAAAACCAACAAAGATGTTTAAAATTCAGAAGACCAAACGAAATTTTGTTCTTCAGAATTAATCTACAAGTCTAAGATAAGAAAAAACGTTTCAAACCTCAGAAAGATATTCTCAGTGATTCGTCTCAGAAATTTTGTTACATTTTTGTTGTAAAACCAACAAAGTAACTTAAAACTCGAAGGAACAAAACAAACTTCTGTTATTGAAAATTAATTAACAAGTCTATGATAAGTAATTCTTTGCGATTCATTACAAAATTTTTGGTTACATTCATTGTAACAAATTAAACAAAAAATTAAAAATGGGAAATCCAAACAAACTTTTGATCTTTAGAATTAACCAACAAGTCTAAGATAAGAAAACACATTTTCAACACCAAAAGTAATTCTTTTGCATGCGATGCAAATTTTTTGTTACATCTATTACTACAAAAACAATAAATAAATCTAAAGCTGGGGAAACGAAACGAACTTTTGTTCTTTAAAACTAACCAACAAGTCTAAAATAAGAGACACATTTTCTACCAAACGAAAGTAATTCTTTGAGATGCATAGCAAACTTTTTGTTACATTTATTGTAAGAAAACCAACAAAAAATTGAAACCGGGAAAACCAAACAAACTTTTGTTCCATAAAATAAATAAACAAGTCCAAGATAAAAAAACTCATTTTCAAATCCTCAAAAGTAATTCTTCGCAAATCTCTACACAATTTTTGTTACATTTAATGTAACAAAACTAAATAAATAATTTGAAGCTCGGGAGACGAAACCAACGTTTGTTTTTTAAAAATACGCAACTAGTTTAGAGATCGAAAACACATTTTGAACCTCCAAAAGAATTCTTTGCGATTCATTGCAAAAATTCTGCTACATTATTTGTAATAAAGTTAAAAATATAGTTAAAGATGAGAAATCCAAACAAACTCTTCTTCTTTAAAACTAACCAACATAAGTCTAAGATGAGAAAACAAATGTTTTAACCCCAAAAGTAATTATTTGCAATTCGTTGCAAATTTTTAATAAATTTTTTATTACAAAAAAAAATTGTAAGAAAAATATTAAGAAAACCAACAAAAAATAGAATCTGAGGAAACCAAACAAACTTTCGTTTTTTAAAATAAATCATCAATTTAATAATAAGAAAACTCATTGGCTTCCGTTTTCGGTACCGATCGCGAGAGAACTGTTTTGTGTCAAGTGTTGGTTTTTTTGGCTTTGGTGAAGGGAATCAGCGTGTGTGGAAGGAGAAAGGGCATTGAGTGCGGAGATCAGGTGTGAAGGAAGAAGGGTGAGTGTAGGCAAGGGTGTAAAGGTTGAAAGTGAGGTGTGTGAAAAGGAAATTGGAGTGTACGAAAGTTTTGAGGTTAGGAGTGAAAAATTGTTGTGGGGCAAGGGGGGTAAGAGATAGGCAGGTGAAGAGAGGGTAGCGTCGTGG
>CAKNXH010000041.1:179789-215482 GCA_932178445.1 Andricus quercusramuli | reverse complement strand
AAAAAGTAATTTTTGGGATTCATTGTAACATTTTTGTTGCATTTAATGTAACGAAACTAAAAAAAAATTTTAATGTCGTTGTACGAAACGATCTTTAATTCTTTAAAAATAACAAACCATTTTTTTGCATTTAATTTAGCAAAAACAATAAAGAAATGCAAAGCAATTTTAAACCCCCAAAAGTGGTTTTAGTTTCTTTGTTTTGATTTCTGGCATAAACCAAGCGACTTTCGTTTTTATGAATTAAATGAACAATTCTAACAATACGATCAAATAAATTTTGAATCCCCAAAGTTAATTCTTTGCGTATCGTTGAAAAATTATTGTTACATTCAATGTTTACAAACCCAACAAAAAAATTAAGAACTCGGAGAATCAAACAACCTTTTTTTCTTTCAAATTTATCATAAATAATAAAATAATCTAAAGCTCGGGAAACGAAACGAACTTTTGTTTTTATAAATTAACAAACAAGTACAAAATAAAATAACATATTTATAACACCTAAGAGTTCTCCATTCATTACAAAATTTCTGTTACATTCATTGTAACAAAATAAAGAAAATTAAAGCATGGTTAAACGAAACGTACTTTCGTTCTTAAAAATAAATAAAAAAGTTTAAGATGAAAATACATTTTGGACACCCAAAAGTAATTCTTAAAGTAGTTTGATTTCAAGATTTCCTAAGTTCTTGATACTTAGCAACTTTAAATAAATTTTATCTTCATCGACTTGTGCGTAATTTTTATTTTATTTAATGTTCATCTTTTATCGTTATATCATTTTATTGTGTTATTTTTGTTTATTTGTATTTATTTTGTTCATTAAATTTTTTTTGCAGCATTAATGTGTTGCACATAATTTATTTGCGTTTTTAAAAGGAGTTTTCTTATCTTTAGCTTGATGATTTATTTTCAAGAATGAAAGTTTGTTTGGTTTACTCAGTTTCAATTTTTTGAAGGTTTTGTTAAATAAACGTAACAACAATTTTGCAATGAATTACAAAGAATTACTCTTGGGTGTGTAAAATGTATTTCCTTATCTTTAACTTGTAGATTATTTTTAAGGAAATAATTAATAATTAATATTTAATTAATTTAAATTAATAATTAATAATAATAATAGTTCGTTTGGATTTTCCATGTTTAAATATTTTTAACTTTGTTACAATTAAGGTAACAGAATTTATGGAAAGAATCTCAAAGGATTACTTTCAGGGGTTCAAAATGTGATGTTGTATTCTCAACTTGTTGGTTATTTCTAAGGAAATAAAGATTCTGAAGAACAAAAGTTCGTTTGGTCTTCTGAATTTTAAACATCTCTGTTGGTTTTCTTACATGAAATGTCAGGAAAGTACTGTATTAAATTGAAATTCGTCTTTTTTAGGTTGAGCAAATGTTATGTTATTTTAAGGACGGTAATAAACGTTTGCAAGAACAACTAAGAATTTAAAAAAATTTAAAGGCTTGAATTTCGCGTCTCGTAGAAACAATCAAAGATCAACGATGTGAAATTTTTGCGAGAGCTGAAGGTAACCGCCAGCACATACACTATCTTAACACGTATGAGACTAACAAGTGGTTGCCAAAGCTCGATTCTGATTGGTTCATTATGCCCAACTTTAAAGCTTCACTGTGCCCAAACTAAGGCCCGAATCAAGTTTTGCCAGAGGACTTTTCTGTTTCTTTTTTTGTCCTCTATCACCCAATACCGGCATGTTCATAGGTGGTGGGACACCCTGTATATAATGTGTCATGAGGTGTATCGGTTTTTCCTTTTTTCAAAGATAGTGAATATTACACCTTGAAACAAGCCCAACTTTGAGCTTGAATTAAGATTTTTTTTCTGTGCAGAAAGTCCAAAGATAATTTTGTAACACTTGTGAATTTTCTTAAATATTTGAAATATCGTAAGTCAAAGCCGTACTTTGTCATTTCGTATCACACTCTCCCATATCGACCACTCATGTTGAAAACAGTTGTGAATATTATGAATATTGACCGTTTTCCACAAAAATACCGGTTTTTAATGATCTTTTCAATGAACTTTGCAATTTCGAAAATCTATGGAAAAGCGGTGGTTTGCAAAGATGAGCAAAATTGGCAAACATTAAGTAATTTAAATTCAAAGATCATTATATAGGGAAACAGTTTCATTATATGTTAAAATTACAAAAAGTCCACAAAATTAAAATTCAACACAAACACCAAAATTCAAGCATGTGGTTGAAATAAACTCAATCAAACCCTCGTTTCGGCATTGACTGATCAAACAAACTTTAATATATCTAAAAAGTCTTGCTTCAGTAAGTTTTGGTATGAGTTGATTTTCATGTTTTACTCGTAATTTTTTTTCTTGCTAAAGCCCACCAAATTTTATTTCATAATGTGGTGACAGTCTCAAAAATTAGGAAAACTTTTACTAATTGGATGCAGAATTATTTTGGAACACTTTTATCATGCAGTGTGCCCATTTAGGCGATATGTGAATTATAGATTCATTTTGTTGCTATATCAGTATGTACATATGTCAGGAATAGCATACAAAGGATGGTTGAGTTAAGGAGGTAAGCTCGAGGTTGAGGACTGGTCGACCACCTACTCGGAAACGGCAAGTGAACTATTGCATTTGATATCCACTCGAGTGAATGGAACACTGGAATTCCATGTGTGTTTGTTCTTGTCCATGAATATGGGTAATGCCCCGCTATCCTTCCGCCAAGTATGATAACATGGTATTTATGACTGGTTCGCGAATTCGTGTAATTTACAGGGACGTGGTTGACTTCCGTTCGCGGCGCTGATTCACGCCCGTTTGTCATTCTCTTTTTTTCATTGCAAACTAATCTCTACAGAAACGGTAATTCCTGCGAAAATATCATGTACCTTCTATTGTTTTTAAATAATTCCATAAATTGTTCTCTAGAATTAGGCTGGAGTTAGAGGACCTCAATTACGAAATAAATCACAAAACTAATCTATATTAAAGAAAAGCCTCACTAAAATAAAAAAGAAGTTAGATTTCTCGAATGTACACTCACCGATTATTACGCTTTCTATAAACATGGGAGCATTTACAATCTTCATACTTTGATTAGATGTTTTGACTTACACAAATTCCTCCTACATCTATAACTTGCTACCCTTTCATATCGAAGAAGGAATACAATGCATTTTGAAACTGAATCATTCTTCAAATAGGCGCATATCTCTTTCACACTCTTTCACATGACCGATAATAGATGTTTATTGCAACTTAGAACTACCCCTATTTTAATATCACTCACTTATATATGAATCTAAATAAGGGCAACATACATAAATACTGCCAATTATGAAGGAGGAATCAGATCAGAAGTTATCAGTTTTAGTTTAAGGTTAGAAGTAATCTTCAATTAACGACCAGTTCAGAAGGTAAGAAGACATCATCAGTTCGCTTTTGCGAGTATTGATTTCCATCCGTGCATATCGTTAAAGTAAACTTTTTGTAATTTCCTCTAGTACGCGTACTTTAAAATTCTATGCATAAGCAGCCAAACAACCTTTAGATTTTTATATTCGAAATTCTAAAAATCTATTTATTGTCCGAGATAATTTCTTTCAATATGGACCTCAATTTCTGAACAAATGTATGTGTACTTTTTTCCTGGCCTGCTTGTTTCAAACCCCATAGATCATTTTGATGAATAATACATGCTCGAAAAAGACCAAATAAATTTTCCGTCATTATTCAAAGCGGATAAAGTATCGCTTCTCGTCTTTTAGTTTCCGGAACAACTACACTTGAAGTACACTGAAAGTGGAGAAGAACTTACGGCTTGCCTCTTCGTAACATCGTTCATTTCCACGGGCAGTATTATAAGTTGAATTCCAAGTTTTACACAGGATATAAATATTTATAGTGAAGGATAGTTTCTACTTTAACAACCCCCAGCAGTGAATGGCTTTCTCCGCAGAATGTATTGCTGAGCTTTCCCCTTTTAGATTACAGCCCGTATATACTTTTGGAGCTTATCAAGAGGACTAATTTTCCCATTTCAATCTCGCAGTTACACATCAAGATGAAAGAGACGCACTCTAGATAACAAACTCGTATGTATGGTTTTGCTTCGCCATTGAACACCTGCTGTATGAGGTCCAGCAACACACATTTGCAGCTGACTAACATGTCCCTCTCTATAGAAATCTTCACATTGTGTTCACGTGCTCAGATTCCACTCAGATTGACTTGGTGTGTATCAGCTTGTCAATAGTAGCAGGAACGTATGTACCAGTTGGATCGATTCATTGTCAGTCAAAGTTCAGATTTGTAATCCGAAAACATGGCCTTCGCGGAGATATTAGCAAGGAAAGAAGAAGAGGAATGCGTGATTGATTGAAACAGAATTCTTGGTGCAACCTGCTCCTATGTTTCAAATGTTGTTCTTATCTCAATGGAGAGGTATTGGTTTTATATGAAAATTGACTATCCCAAATTTCATCAATCTCAATGCTTTCGAACTCACTGATTGTGAAAAAATTAATTTTACTTCAGTGTCTATCTTGTCCTTGTAGGTATCGCACGGTGGCCTTTAAAAAAGTTGAATGCTATTTTCAGGTACCCCAAAGTTACGAATAGGAGATAGTTTTGAATGCTTCTGAGAAAACATTTTTTAAGAAATTAAAATATTTCCCTGAACGGATTTTTTTCTGCCTGAAAAAACCTATTTGAAATACTAAAAATCAGTAAAATACTATTTTCAAGTTAATAAGACCATATAATTACGTTCATATAAAGAAGTTATATGTAAATCAGAATTACTAACGAGAATTTAATCAATAAATAAACAAAAGAAACCATTTTTTTAAATTTAAATCAATATATTTATGAATATTTCGTCACAAAATTCGTATACATAATGTTCAAGTGTCAATATTAATTTTGTATAAAAACTATAGTAAGTATAATATACATAATATCTTAATGTTATTGTAGAATACATAATATGTAATACACAATGTACAATAATATATAATATCTATACAATAATTGTATTATAATTGAACGTGCCTACGTACAGCTTTAAGTAAACGTTGTGCTTATTTAGAATTTGACTTTTTCACTTTACATTTTTTTCATATTTTTTGTAAGTCTGCATGAGAAGATTCTACGGCTTGTTACGAGTAAAATCCTAAGCCTTTATTGTTTTGTTTACACAAATTTTCGATGTGAAAAAATACTGCATGAACTTTCGAAGTTACTCTTATGCCTAAATCTAGATAACTCTCTCTGAATATCATTATCATTTCAGAATATCCTGGTTTCAACTCAATTTTTTCACATCGAAGATTTTTGTAAACAAAACAATAGAGGCTTAGGATTTTACTCGGAATAAGCGGTAGAATCTTCTCATGCAGACTTTAAAAAAATATGGAATAAATATAAATTGAAAATGTCAAACTCTAACTACGCAGGACGTTTAATCAAAGCTGTACGTAAATATAACAGTAGGCACGTTTAATTATAATAAAATTATTATATAGCTATTATATATGATTGTACATTGTATATTACATATAAGGTATTCTACAATAACATTAAACTATTATGTATATTATAATATCCACCGGATCATTTAAAAAACACCACTACATTTTTATTTACAATCTAAAGTTTTTTAGGACAAATGAGATTTCGCTAAATTGAAATTTATGCTAAATGAATACGCACCGATTTGATTGCGCTTTTGCACACTTTTTGAAGGCTTAATAGAAAGGATCGTTTAGCAGCCATCTTTGATGAATGGTTCTGGTTTTATTGATCAAAATTTCTATTTTCAAAATCCATTTCTCAGCAAATCTATACAATATACAAAAAAAGCTGAACTATGCAATATACGTTAGAATAATGAACAGAAAAAATTTTCACCTTAAAATGTCTAAAAATTTGCATAAGACTGCATAATTGTGAAACTTTTTATTCGAAATGAAAAATTATTAATTAAATCGTCGAAACTGACATTAAAAATGAGAAATTGAAATGTTTTGAGAAATAGCACAAGATTTGGTAATGAAATATTCAATAAGAAAATGGTTTGTCTAAAATAGATCAACAAGTGAGCTTGTGATTATTTTCTAATAAGACACGTATTTTTTGTTTCAATCGTGAAAAATGACATTAAAAATAACAAACTTAAATTTATGGAAAAACGACTCAAGATACCATAAAAAGGTCAACGGCAGGATTTTTCACCTGAAAAAAAGTTCCAACACGAGGAACAAAAATTGTTATAACGTGCATTTAGTATGGTAGAGTTCAATACAAATAGAATATTTGTCTGTTTGGACATACTTGAATCGAGTGGAAAGCGCGAGATACATGATGGAAATCTATTTGTGAAAGCCGAAAGAGCACTTCAGCGAAAGAGAATTCACAATTACCAAGTGACCTCTAATTTTAAAAGGACTATACGCACAAGTGGGGGAAGTATAAGGAAGGAGAGCGAAGCGCGAGCCGCGCGCATGGCGCACTAGAAGAATGTGTCCGCGCGGCGAGCAGATTTTATTTAATATTCTTATAACCCGCTATACCGCCAAATTTTTCTGCAAAATTTGTATCCACATGCATACATTTTAACAATATTAAGGAAGAATAATTTATTTCCGTATTTCCTTAGGTAAAGTACATGCCATTATTTTCTGATGTATCTTTATTAGCGGAAACTCCTAATGTATTTAAAAAAATGTTCCAAACCAAATTGATATTTTGTCTACTCTCACGGAATTTTCGTAAGTCAAACTTATATCAGCTCTTCCGAAAGCTATTGTTACTGAAAATTCCATAAATCTAGCTCTAGCGTTGTATAGCTAAACCAGCAAGTTCCGTAATACTGGATACTGTCTAGTGCATGGGGCCTAAAAGCTAATCTAAAAAGAGCACAAAATTGACTACGTGGAAAATGTTTCAGCTTCGATTTTCTTAGGCTTGAAATATTTTCTATTTAGTTCCTTATAGTCATGAAACACTAAACAGCCCTCAGTTGTTCATATCTGAGGTTTCTCGAGAGGGGCTGAACAAAAAAAAATCGGTTCAAATGCACAGAAATGACAATTTGAAAAAACTGCTGCTCAAAAAGCCTTGAGGAATCGTGTTAAACTTTCAGTAATTGAAATATGGTGACAAAATGTTTCTGTAAACAATGTATCGAATGCTTTATGCAATATAGAATCTAGTTCGTGTCAGTCCGTATAAAGAATAAGGTTTCAGTCGTTCTCTATATATTATATCAAGTCTTGTATTATTGGTTTCAACATTTTGACTGTTGTTGATGAAATACACATAAACAGGCTGTTCCACACCACGTAATACAATTTCATGAAATTTTCTTCAATACATACTATCGTGTAGAATTCATTATTATTGTATTACGTCCTGCAGTATGATTCGCTTGTTAATTTCAATGCAAAAAAGCTAAACCGTCAAAAAATAGACTTGATTCCATACACAGAGCCACTCAGCATGATTATATTTATACGGAGTTACCCGAACTTGTTTCGATATCGCATGAAATAGTCGATATGTTTATGATCACATTTTATTTTGAATTTCACCTTATCATTTGACTCTACCTGAAAACTGCTGATGGAAACTTTGACAAGTTTGAAAGCTTCCGTATTATATACAATGAACATAGTGGTAAATTTTATTTTCAGACTAGACTGCATGCAGTTTGTGCACGGGCACTTAACTCTTGCACATGTTTAAAGTGCTGTTTTAATACTAGTCAAAGTTGGATGAAGAGCTTTAGCTGGGTTTAGGAAAGATCACTTTCCTGTTTACAAGGCCCTCAGGCGAAATCATCAAAAACTACAAATCCCTCTGTTGCGCCTGACTGATGTAATATAAAACTTGAACATAATACATCGAGAAACCCCGTAGGCGAGAGTCTGGGACGTATAACTCGAGAAATTATCAAGCAAAAAGGTATTCGGAATACATGTTTGCACAAGGCAAAATACCAAATCCATTATCCATCATCTTTGAAGGTGGACATATATGTATACGTGCTCCGGGCGCAAATATAACCAACACTGTGAAAACAAGATTGAAAGGGAAAGCATGCATACATCGAGGGGGTTGCATGGAGCATTGATCTGTATAAAATAGATTACGTGAAATCATTCTACCATGTGAATTGACCAGTTGATTTGGATCTTTATTTTTTTTTCCTTTTTCATCTTATTTTCCATATTTAATCATTTTGCGTCCAGAGTGATAAAATATTCTAGAAGCCAGCCAAGACTCTTTGTGATAGATGGGTGTACTCTAAGTGCAATTCTTAGCTTTATGTTTTATGTGTTCCTTGTGCATTGAAGAATTGTGTTACGTCGCATCCTTGGGTTTGCGCATTTAAGTATGCTAGGTAGCATCCTAAGCATCCTCACCAGCATAAAGAAACTGAATGAAAGAATATTTGATTGAATATTGCATTTACATCTAATAACTTTATGTAAATTATTAAAAATTAGGTCTAACAGAGGTCGATTATTCTGGACTTCTAAAATTAGTAATTCAATGAGTAAATGAATCTCTGCCGGAAACGATATTTCCAGATATCTATAAAAATTGCATAGAACTGTTTAAAAATATAATTTCTTACTTTTCGAGAACAGGGTTTCAAACGTAAAATCAATCTACTTTCAGGTTGCGTGGCTTCGAGTGGATACACAGACAATCCTTACTATAGCCAAGCAAGTCATCACAAAAAATTACAGGATCGGGGTGACTCACATCGATCACAGAATCTGGTTTCTTCACATTCGCGAAGTTAGAGAATCAGATCGTGGCTGGTACATGTGTCAAATAAATACAGATCCCATGAAGAGTCAAGTCGGATATCTAGATGTTGTTGGTAAGTACTTGTTAAATCTTTTTTAAGCCGCATTTTATGAGACACTGAGAAAAAAATACATTTAAAAAATACGTATGATTTGGATCTCCGCCGAGATTCAAAAGAATAGACAAAATTCAAAAACCGATTTACAGCAGAATTTAGTACTGGTTAACTTATTTGAATCAGTTTTTGAGTAATGATTCTGCTTCAAATAGTATGATATTTGATGTTTAACATGATTCACAAGAGCTATTGTAACAATGACTTAGGATTGAATAGCTTTCCATTCGGGAGTATTTTTTTCTTAGTGATTTCAGATTTCAAGTGCTTCCGACGCTCCTCTTTCTGCGAAACTTTCTATCTATTGCTCTATTTCGTCCAATATCTTGCAGCACAAAAGCCTGATCGCAAACTCAACTCGATAGACATATTGTGAACTTCAGCCCAGTTGATGCAATTGCAGTATCAACAATAAATGTATGGCCCAATTGTTGTGAACAAATACAGTTGTAGTATATATATAAGAGCGCAAGAGGAAAAGATTACATAGAACTTATATACATAAAAAAATGAGACAAAGGCGGGTATTTGGATCCGTAAATTTCAAAGACAAAGGACAAGAATTCATATCTCGTTCCACCGTTCAATAAATTAAGGGACGTTTCATGTCCTCCATTTCCTTCAGGTTTTAATAATAGAAGCAGAAAGAAAAGAGCAGCTCCTCTGTATCCAGAAGTTCCTCAAGTTTCATTACTTCTTGTTACAAGTTTTACGGGCACGTGGCTCAAAAGTCTTGAATAATCTATTCAAAAAAATGTGGTGTAAAGAAGTTTATAAAAAATCTCGCACTTATTGTAGCTGAAAACCTGTTTGGCTTTTTGAATGACATTAAATTGAATTTGTTGATAACTATCGTTAATTCAAATTGTGATAGTTTTTGACGAATTATTTCATTGACCTTGTAAATACAGATCTGGAATTATAATTTAATTTCATTAAATACAAAAAAAGATTAATTTCTGTTAATTCTTTATTTGAGTTTCGACTGTACACGAGATATTATGATTTAGAATTTTCCTAATTTGACAAAATTTCAAAAGATTTCGAAATAATTTTGGGAATTTCTAATTCAAGCAATTTCAACCAATGGTAAGGATTTCCGAAGGATTTTCGAGGATTTTAGACCAACTGAGGAGGCTACAAAGAATGTTATCAGATTGCAAGCGATTTCAAACAGTTTCTGAACACTATGTGAAAAATCGTAAAAGACTTCAAAGGCTGTCACAGAATATCTATGAATTTGAATCAATTGGAGAAGATATCAACGGATTTTGAGAGACTTAAAAATATTCCAAGCGTTTTCAACAGTTTTTAAAATAGTTCAGGGCATATCACAAAACTCTTAAAGAATTTTATGGATTTTGAAGAATTTTCAGGAAATTTAAACATGTTGAAAAGATTTTAGAAATTTTCGGAGTATTTTAAGTGATTCAAAAATATTTCGAGTGATTCCTAAAAATCTTCCTAAACTGTCATGGCCAATGAAAGGATTTCAATTGATTTTACAGGATTTTTTCTACATTTTAGCTAATTTTGAAAGAATTCAAGGTATTTAGAGAAATGTTAACGATTTTGTCGAAGTTTTCGATTGGCTACATCAAATTTCACGGGACATTACAAAGTTTCTGAAGATGTTCCATTTCAAATGATTTCAAGAATTACCAAGAGATGTCTAAAGATCCTGCAGGATCTCCAAAAGGTTCAAGGGATTATCTGAGTGATTGAGAATATTTTAAGGGATCTAACAAGATTTAAATTTATTTCTAAAGATCTCGAGGCTTTTCACATGATTTCTGCTAGTTTCTGAACATTTTAAGAATTTGCAGAGGATTTCCAGGAATTACCAAATACTTGAAAAGATCTAATTGATTTTCTAATGATTTGAAATAATTTCAAAAGGCAAATTTTAAAGAATTTTGAAGTTTTCAAAAGCACTTCAAATAATTGTTAGGGATTTTATGGGATTTCACGTGTTTTTAAAAGTTTTCACTTCATCATGACAAATTAAAAATTTGTTTAAAGTTTTTAAAAGTATTCAACATTATTTTCAGGGATTTCATAGAGTTTCAGAAGAATGTATAGAATTTTCTTAGCTTTCAGAATATTTTGAGGCATTTTAAGAAAATTTGATAAGTTTAAAGCGTTACGAAAGATAAAAAGAGTGGCTGAACCTTTGTTTAATACTAAAGCATACGAGTTTTCAGATAAATATTTATTTTCATCGTTCTTATAAGGCTTGTGGCCAGTCAATTGTTAGTAGATATTTTATGATATATATATATATATATCTTTTAATTTTCGGAAGTATGAATATGCACTTTGTAAGTATGCACTCTGAAATATTTGCCACAGGCCACATTTGGCGACAAATAGTTTCTATCAGTTGGTATAGCTCACGCAGTATCCCTTCAGCTTCATAGCCGGAAGGTTACGTGTTCGAATCTTGATGCGTGCAATTTTTATTATTTTTTCATTGAATAAAATGTTTATAAATATGATCTACTTAAACGATCATTAAAAATGGTGCAAATTATAATTCTTTAATGCCTTTTTTACGGATGAACTTACTTTGTTCGCTTTTCATAATGTTTAACCAATTATATTTGAAACTAGACATATGAACGAGGTTTTCAAATGAAAAATTGTATTTATAATTTCCAAACATAATAGTAACTCATGAAAGATATTTTTGTGCTTAAGAAAGTCCGAAATGCGAGTCTTAATATTTATAACAAGAAATTCATTTGCAAAGAACATGAAACCAATTTTATTTTATTTTTAATTCAACAACTTCTTGAGATTATTGAAGGAACTTATATGTATAAATATTCAAATAGGTAAGAAATAAATACTAGCTACTGTACAAGAAAGTCTTTCTACCAAAATCGATATGACCTTTGGCTATTATTTCAATGTCGATTTTCTCAAAAACAGCAAAAAGGGCGTATTATTGTTTTGGCGAATTATTACTCAGGTGATGATCTTTCAATGAAAACATTATGAACCAAAATAAAATTTACGATTGGCGGTCTACCCTTGTCAGTGATACAAAAATTGCAATACTTTATAATAGCGCACACACATAGCGCGCGTCTTTGTTGACAAGTTAATTAAATATTTTAAATTTCGTTTATGATAGGTTCATCTATTTATTTACTATCGAGAGGAAGAAATTTCTCTCTTGTACTCTATCAAAATAAAGAAAATAAATTCAAGTAACAATAAGGTGTCTCCTATTTTTTAGCGGTGCAATTTTAAGTTGATTATCTTTATTTCAGAGCATATTCTCACAACTTTGAGACAAGAATTATGGAATTGGGCCTTTGCGCTAATTCGAGGAATATCGTCAAAAGGGTTCGCAATTAAATTTTATTCTTCAAAGGTTCGAGTAGAATTGTGTGGTTAACGTGATTCAAGTAATATGTCTCGTGAATCAAGCTTAAAAGGATTCTAGACAGGTAGATACATTCGTGAGACTGAAAAAGGGAAGCCAAGTCGAGTTTCGCGAAGCAGCGGCATTTCCTCGAGCGTCTCTCGCAGTGTGTAAAACACCGCACCGGTAAAGTAATGCTTGCTTACTTCTGATTCTAGGAGTTCGTGCAAAACAGCGAATGGGAAGACGTGAAATGATTTCGCGAGGGAGATGAAGTTTCGTAAGTAGCCGGTCGGGGGTAGGTCGACATGCTCGTTGAGGTATGAGACTGGTCTTGCCAAGTAGGGATGAGGCCCGTGATGGGAGGGTAGGAAGGTA
Organism: Andricus quercusramuli; assembly: GCA_932178445.1. NCBI lineage: Eukaryota > Metazoa > Arthropoda > Insecta > Hymenoptera > Cynipidae > Andricus > Andricus quercusramuli. Next base: position 202,798 of record CAKNXH010000041.1, on the reverse strand, counting down.
CTAACGGAAACTGGCGGGATTAAATTGCTACAGATGAGCTGCAGGAGACTTCCTATAGCTTACCAACTTGATTTCTTCAGATATGAATCCTGAATACCTTGTAGCACAGATTTTGCTTCTTCAAATACATTCTGAACATCTGCCTTGCAAACATCATGTGCATTTTAGGTTTTTGCAAATACAAGGGGTTAACGAATCTTGAAACCTGGTATACACCTCCCATGGAAAACCTTTAAACCATCGGAATCTTTTGAAATCTCGTGAAATTCCATGAGATCCAATTAAAACTTTTTAAATCATCTCAAAATCTCTTGAATTCCTTTGAAATCTTTGAAAACACATTATATTTTTCATTTGGTTGAACTCTCTTGAAAATCTTATAAGTACTAAGTAAACATTACATCCTACAAAATTTCTTAAAATTTCTCGGAATCGATTGTTATTAAAGATTTGAATCCTACTGAATCCTAAAGAAAAATAAAAGTGTCATTTTTCTTGCAGCTCATTTCTTAGGTTCTCGGATTAAGATTTTTTGCTCAATATGAGAATAATTCTTTCACTTATAGCTTGCATTCTCATTTTTTAGTGTCCCATTCTTTTGAGCTCAAATCAACACCAGATCAGGATCCTTTTGCGGATTGGCGCTCTCCTGTGCTTATTAAGTTTTTTGAAATACTTTCCAATGTTTGAAGTTTCTCAAATTCCTTGAAGTGCCATGAAACCTTTGAGATTTTTTGAAATGTCATGAAATTCCTTGAAATTTCTTCAAATCCAATCAAAAGCTTTGTAATCACATTGAGGCTCTTATGATCCGCTCACTTTTTCCGCCTTTTTTGTCTCGCGACTTTTTAAATGATGTCAATGTGACAGTTTGTTAGTATATACGTTAATTTGACATCTGATGAAATTTCATTCTTCTTTAGATCGTACTTTAAGTATTCTTTCATTTTTGAACGAAGGTTGGATTTGGTAACTTTCAATGCTTCAATTTTGAATTCATTAAATTTGAAAGTTTCTAATTAGAAAGCATATCATGTTCAAAGTTTCTAAAATAATTGAACTTCAAAGGTTCACAGTCTTTAAAATTCTATAATTCCAAACGGTGAAGATGATAATGTTCATTGTCGACATAAATTACATTTGTTAGTGATAAAAATCTTAAGATTGCCCGATTTTCATTTTTATAGATTCAAAACAATGAATCATTTAAATTCATGAAATATTTGATGAAAAGATTTCAGGATTAAGAAAGTGTGGAATTTTCATTTTTTCAATTTAAATCCAAACGTTTTTGATTTTCAAATAACGTTTGGATTTGTTCAAATTTCAACGTTCTGGGGTGGACATTTTTTTATTTCTAATGTTTCCCATTCAAATTCCTTTTCACTTTATACGTTTTTTAAAATTCAATTTGAAAGGTTTTTAATTAGAAATTTTTTATTTTGTAAGCTGAAAGAGACGATGAATTTATTTCTGATTTCATGAAAATGTGGCAATTGTTAATCGCTCGAAATTGAAAACTATTTAAATTTAATAGTCTTCTATTTTAAATTTTATCCATTCCAATTCTTCTATTTCTTTATTTCTATATATTCTATCTCATGTATTTCAAATAGTTTAAATTATTTAATTTTTAAAACTCAAATCTGGAAAAAATTGAATTTTCAACATTTCAAGAATATTTTTTCTCTAGAAATTGTAATCGGAAATCATTAAATTTCAAGAGTCTGAAATTTAGAATATAATTGTTTCAATTTTGAACCCTCTGAATTAGAAGCCATACAAATTGAACTCCCTTCTCGTGAAATTTTTTTCAGTTCAAAATTTTTTATTATATATTTCTTATATTTTAAACGCTTTCAATGCTGAATTATTAATTATTGTTTCAGAAGAGTTAAAAACTTAATATTTTAAAATGTCTCCAATAATGTATTTTCGAATTGCTTATATTTTGAATGTTAGTAAATAGAAGTCTAGAGACGTGAAGCGCACTCTGCGCCCATGTATTTATGGCTAGTCTTTTATATTACCTTCAGCCCATTAAAATGGCAAGCGTTTGAAATTCACTAAAATCCGCAGAAATCCCCTGAAATCTCTTTCAACGCTTCGAGATCCCATAAGACTTGAAATATCTTAAATTTCGTTAAACTCTTTTGAGAACCTTTCCAGTACCGAGTAGCCTTTAAATCTTATTCAATTGATTAAATTTCCCTGCAATACAATTGAATCCCTTCATATCTTTTAATTATTGATGAAAGCTTCAAGTGTTGATGCATAAAATGACAGCTGCTGAAATCTTTCAAAATATCATAGAATTTTGAAAGTTTTATGGTCTTCCTTGAAAAATTGTTCAAACTTTCAAAATAAATTAAGATCCCTCTAAATGCTTTGATTCCGTTAACACTGTAATCCGTTCAATTCTTTTAAAATCCTCTGGAATACCTTCAAATCGCATGATATCCCTTGACATATTACAAATTTCTAAAAAAGCGTTTAAAGCACTGAAAATCCTGTACAATATTTCGAATTTTATAAAAACTCATAGAATCCCTTGGAATTCTTTGAAACCCTATTGAATTCCTCGATATCTTTGAAATCTATGGATCTCTTATAAAATTTCATCGAATTTTCGAAAGATTTCCAAGTGCGTGACTGCGGAAGTCTCAGAATTCCTTAAATTTCTTTAAAATCTTGAAATATCAGGTACGCTGAAAGTCAAAGGGGCAATCCTTTGAGCAAATATGAAAATTCTATTAGTCAACATTATTTTCTATACATTTATCTAATAATTGAGATTCCATTTTAAACCATTTGATAATCGCTAATTCAATACACGTATGTTCATGGAATTCAACTCCAAATTTTTCATTTCTACAACCAAAATTATCGATAAAATAGACTCTTTACCATGTGATCGTTTAGCGGGAACTTGGGAAGAGGAAGCTGTACTTCACAAGACTAGCGCTGGATACTTCGGAACTGCAAAGCTCCGTATATTACTGCTCGAATAACCTCTGAAGTAGATTAGCCAACTAACAGTCGGCCCTTTCACTAGTTTCCGTCGTTAAAGAAACTCCTCAATCTAGCCGGCTGATTCGAGATCGATGAAGCGCTCACTATAAAACTTTTTCTTACTGGAATAATTTGTTGGTATCTCTGTCTACCAAGTCTCCAAGTTTCCCTGTCTATCGACTGAATTATTTTTTATTTCCGATATATACTCTGTCTATTCCGAATCGCACGAAATTAAAATTTAATTCAATTGAAACCTGATCACGAAAGTTTCGACTTTAATCACGAAAGTTTTGAACGCTTTCCATACAGTTTTTATCATAAGAAACTGAAGAAAGTTTTCTATAGCGAAGATAAAACTGAAACTTGCTTACGAGGATTTTCATTTTAGAATCTTTAGAGTTTGAGCGCATTATGAATTTCTTATGTTTCAACTTATTGGCACATTATGAGTAGCGCTTATTTCCATATTATACGTTAGAAAGAAAATTTCAACGACTCAATAATCCTAAATGTTTCTGCTGAAAAGACGCGCTAAGGCTGATGTTGGACCAGTTAGGATAAAGTTTCTTTTAGCTATATATCAATAAGTTTTTCAATTTTAAGCCGGGGCGGGGAAAAAGACCATATATGGTAATTTTAATTGTGCTTACTTACAAGCACACAGTCCTTGATTACTTCTCTGTGTTCTAGGTTAAACACAGTTTGAAATTTGAGATTGCTCTCCCTGTATGTATACATGCATCTGCACTGAGTAACAGACCGAATATCTGATTACAGGTTTTCGACTATTATGATAATTTTAAAATAGCGTGCAAACTTATTTCTACGTCAGATAAAGTTATATAAATAGAAGCCTCCTTATTTCAGTGGATTCGAAATATAATCTGGTGACTGTTTTGTCGATCATTAATCAGCTGATTGCAAAAAAAAGGAGGAAGCTTGGAAGTTTGACGTCTCTCCAAAGAGTACACCGTTTTTTTCCAATAGGAAAAGGCATTTTTTCGCCAGAGTTTAAAGTTACTGAAGTACTGCGAGCGCTATGTTCCGCAAGTTTTAGTGGTACGAGCCTGGATATGGTCACTCGTAGTTAATACTTCATGACATTTAAGTGGGATGGGGTCAACTTTGCACGTGGCAACTTTGCACGTGCCCAACTGTGCACGTCGATGGCCAGACGGACAACTGTGCACGTCGTTGGTCAGAGGGACAACTGTGCACGTGCCAACTGTGCACGTGCCATCTGTGCACGTGCACAGTTGTCCAAGTGCCAACTGTGCACATCTAAATTTCGACGTGCACAGTTGTCCAAGTACCATCTGTGCACGTGCACAGTTGTCCAAATGACAACTGTGCACGTCGAAATTTAGACGTGCACAGATGGACTCCTGTGCACTTTAACGTGCACAGATGTCACTTTCCTAACTGTACACGTGCACAGATGTCCCTTGCCCAACTGTGCACGTGCACAGATGTCACTTGCCTAACTGTGCACGTGCACAGATGTCATTTGCCCAACTGTGCACGTGCACAGATGTCACTTGCCCAACTGTGCACGTTTATGTCCTTACGTAAGGGTTTATACGAGAGTGATCCTTTGTATCTACGTATAATAAATTTTCAACAGTTAAAATTATTCAATCCTCGTGGAATGAAGCGTATTAACTTTCTTAAAGTTAGTTTTAAAATATTTCAAATATTATTTTGATGAAATTATTCCTTTCAAATTATTGAAGATATGTGAAAATCTCTTTTCGTTCGACCCCCTTAAAAACGCGCCATCGCATACACGTGAAGCAGGCGTAATGTGGCCACTTCCAGCCCAGTGACGTTCGGACATGCGCACTCCGCCACCGGGCTGACATGAAACTTTGCGCCCGCTATATAAAACTTTAGGCCCGCTACACATACAAATACAGTACAGTGTGTGTCAAGGGCGTACGACTATTTTGACTCGTGAAATTAGCCTTCTTTACGCCCTCGATACACAATGTACTATTTTGAATTTACTTTTCAATAGTTTCATCTTATTAAGCTTCTTTGAGTCTTCCAGTGGGTATAGAGACTTTCTAGTTACTTATCTGTCTTTGATTTTACCAAATCGTTTATTTCTTTTATGCCTTTTTTTATGATTTCACAAAAAATAAACTGGCAAAGAAATTTTAAAAAATATTTCTAATGAGTGTTTTACTGTTGTTTATGTGGCGATGTATAATGACAGGTTACACATTTTTCTTGGTCATTGGTTAGAGAAATCTCAAGGTTTATTTATTTGGGTGGTTCACATGTTTTTCTTCAACTTTTCTTGGTCTCGCCCGCCAGATTTATTCAAACACAAAAAAGTAAGCACGTATTTTTCTCATTTTGAAATCAATTGATTTTTAGAGGTTGTTCAAAGCCTATGAATGTTCACGTGTATTTCCTCTGGAAAAAGGCCTTTTTGAAAATTTGCAATAGAATCGTTAATATTAAATTATCTTGCGGAACCTGGCACGATTTTCTTGAAAATTTTCTGCTTAATACTTCATAAGTGGAAAAATGAAGTGTTATGTCACGCAAGAAAAAAAGTTCCCTTCCTCAAGCATGGGTGAAAAATAGTGCAAAATTTTTTGAGATCGACGGATTCCAGAGTTTAACTTCCATAAAAACAACTATAAAACCTTACAAATTCTCTCTATTTATCGTATCTCATAAATTGGCCTAGTTTCAAGTCCTTTTTCGTACAAAAATTCATAATTGGTTCCGAGTATAAAAACTGTACGGATCACTCCAAAGGTAAGATTCATAAATCTATAAAAATTTGTTAAATTGATATTTCCTAGTTGAATAATAATATTTTGCAGCCCAAAATTCGACTTTTAAACGATAAACTTTCCAAGACTATAGCCAGAAAGCGTTCAATTCTAAAGAACAAATGGAAGAAAGAATTCGGACATGCGCAAAAGTTTGAAAATCCCGCGAGCCTCACTTTCGACAAATTCATAGAATTCAAGGAATTCACAGATTTCCGTGAATTCGATGGATGCATTAAAATCGTTGAATTCTCTGAATTCCTTTAACTCTCTGAATTACTCCAATTCTCCGAATTCCTTGACTTTTTTTAATTCCTTGAATTCTCTGAATTCCTTGAGTGACATATGTGCACGTGCACAGATGAGAAAGGGACATTTGTGCACGTGCACAGTTGGACAAGGGACATCTGTGCACGTGCACAGTTGGGCAAGTGACATCTGTGCACGTGCACAGTTGGGCAAGGGACATCTGTGCACGTGCACAGTTGGGCAAGTGACAACTGTGCACGTGCACAGTTAGGAAAGTGACATATGTGCACGTTAAAGTGCACATGAGTCCATCTGTGCACGTCTAAATTTCGACGTGCACAGTTGTCCAAGTACCATCTGTGCACGTGCACAGTTGTCCAAGTGACAACTGTGCACGTCTAAATTTCGACGTGCACAGTTGTCAAAGTACCATCTGTGCACGTGCACAGTTGTCCAAATGACAACTGTGCACGTCGAAATTTCGACGTGCACAGATGGGCTCCTGTGGTCTTGGACGTGCACAGATGGACGTGCACAGTTGTCCGTCCGGCCACCGACGTGCACAGTTGGGCACGTGCAAAGTTGCTACGTGCAAAGTTGTCCGTCACCCCATTTAAGTCATGTGAAAAGAGAAAAAAGCCTGTTTCTGACTTATTTACAAAGGTCTTAGTTTTTACGAATAAAGAGGCGATAAGCACCTCATTATTTTGAACAGACAGGGTGAATCTAGGGTGTAACTTGAGATTGCGAATATTTTCAAATATCAGAGGAAAATAATTTTACCAGTGAGAAGCCGGGGATAAAAGTAGAAGGAGAAGAGATTAGCAAGAGCTTCTCTGGTCGCGTAATGAATAACAAGAGCATAAGATGCCAGTATACTAATACTGAAGGACCTTCTTGAGTCGGGATAAAAGCGTTTCATTTTCAGGACTCTCATCTCAATTCAATCTCTTTGTAGTTAATGAAGTATCCCTGTTTTCAAATTCCTCAACATTTTCCTTCAAATATCACTTCATTTCCCCTGGGAAACTTCACCTAGCTTCCAGGTAAACAATTTTAATGATTCATTTGGCTGGAAACAAGACAAAGAGGAAAGGATGAGTGAAACTGCACAAACGGTACGAGTGAAGTAATGTTTATAATCAATTATCTCCTAATCTTATAAGTACATGTTTTTGAAATTTTATTTTATTTTTATTCATTGTACCAGTCGTATTTTTATTCAATTAATTTTCTGTTTGCGAAGAAAACTTAATATACTTGAAAATAATTTAGTATAATGAGAATAATCGGAAACCTTGTGGTATCAACATTCGATGAGATAATGCATTCTCCTCTGACCTTTATAAATATATCTTATATTTTTTGAATTAGAAAATACAAAATGTTTCGAAACTCTTCACTCGATGTTTGACGATTTAATTGATGAGCAACCCAATTTATAGACACCTGTATGTATTCTAATTTCGGTTTGATTATCAAGCTGAATTAGGCGAGAGATTTTCTTTAATATCTAATGAAGCAAGCTTGCTTATGGCCGACTTTCACATACACTGGACTAGAAATCGAACCTTCCGATTCGTCTCAAAGGCTTATATGGTTCAGTGGATTTATATGTCTTCTGGTAAAGTGATGTACTTGATTGAAGTGCTGAATCTTATCCTTTTGCTCTTCAGCGCTTTACTCCAAATTGTACTTTCACCGAAAGTAATCGTCACAGCAGAAAGATTTATGTCGAAAGCCTTTTAAGTTACAAAATGAAAAGATCATTTTTTTGTCAAAGATTTTACAAAACAATGGCAAGTGTTCCTCCTCTTTAATCTTCTTCTCGGTCTCTTTTTGCAGCTTGGTCCGGATGTCGTCTCTATTCGTTTTTTCACCCCCTTAACCAGCAAAGCTCTGTAGTCCGATAACAAAGTAGCATCAGAGCATGAGCGGCGAAATATTTGAGAAAGAAAATTGTCCTCCTCTGTCGTCACGGAAGAAGACCGTCTTTCTCGTTATCCTTCACTGTCATGTTGGAGAATGTGATCCCTTGAACATTCAGAAAGTAGATAAAAAGTTGTGATGACGAGGAAGCAGAAGAGAGATAAAATGCGCGAGCTTACAGTCTCGTTATATACGCATGGGATGATTTTTACTATACCTGTCAGTCCAGAAAGGATCTTACGAACCATGGTTGACTCGAGCCCTTTACTTGACAATAAATTTCATTGTTCTGTGAAATATCATGCTATCCGAAATTTCGTTGAAAATTTTGTTTATGATAAGAAGACATATCATAAAGCTGATTTTAGAAAGAAAATATATTTATACATGATCTTAAAGATGATAATTACATGAGTACTAAAAGAATATAATCATGTATTATATTTAGTTAGGTATGTTTTGCAAAGAATCTGAAACGTTTGATTAGAGTGCTGTCATACGAAATCTTAGTGTATGAATTACATGTTATAGATACGTAATCATTTATGTCTTTAAAGAATAAAATTCAATAAACTATAGAAACATTTTTTCCTTTGATGTAAAGTTTCAGTACTTTCTTAATTTAACATCATTATTAAATTTAAAGGTCGTTTTGCAAATAACAGGATCCAATCTTTGGGTACAAGAAATGATTTTCTGATTTGTTTAGATTCATGTCTCTCAGTAAAAATAATACAATATTCTAGAACTTTATTTGAAGTAGATAAAGGGTCTAGATTACTATTCTACCCATCCTCGCAATCAACTTGATATCATTGTACAGAGCTTCAGTCTACAATTGAGTATAATTGTCTAATATGATGCATTGCTAAATGAACTATAGAACTTACTTCCAACGGTAAACGGAAACAGAATATAAATGAAGCTCCGAAATTGTAATTCAATCTGATATCCCATCATTCATAGTTTAAAAAGACTTTATCGAGTAACAAATTGAAAGACGAAGCTTCCACAGACTTTGTAAAACATGTGGTCAGATTAGAAATCCATACTAAAGGAATGACCCTTTTTCTCTGGTTTCTTAACGACGTGAACTAATTAAAGCAAACGTTAATTCACGCTATCTATTCTTCTAAGTGACTTACCACAGATTAAGGGAATTCAATTTCGAGTTAACGAAGGTAAATACATAACGAATAGATTACCGTTTATTTGTTTCTGTAACTAGAACTTTGAAATTCACGATTCTTTTCATAACTTATTATAAAGATTGAATGTTAATAGCATTTGCAATTTTTTTGAACTAGTATCATTAACAATTTTCAGGTAAGATAGTAAACAGATAAAAGGATTTTGATCAATATAAATTTGTTCATTATTCGCAACTCGTAGAGGCGAAGCATTCTGAATAATTCAGGAGAAATTTGGTGGTGCTAATAGGTTCAAACATAATTCAAGCAAGATTTCTTCTCTAATGGAAAACTTACCCCAAATCCTTAAAAAATTTCAAGAAATTATATTCAGATGAATAATCGCTTCATTAACATTTGTACAGAAAGTGCGACTCGGTTCATAAAACGTTTTTTATGGGTTATTATCCACTGAAAGGTTACTTTCATCCCCCAGCGTAATAAATTTGAAAGAATGCAATTATTCTAAAGCTTAGTGTATACTTATTCCTCTATTTCATTTCTTTCAATCCCATTATTTCTATCAGTTCGGAAAATGAATTGAATTGCCTGCATGGAAATTATTATAGGGTTAATATTTACGTATTATACATAAATTAAATAGATCAAGCTGATAAGCGATTGTTAACTACAAATAATATAACGCGTAAAACTGGGCTAATGGAAAATTATTAATGAAACTAGCAACAATGTCAACATATACAAACAATATTAAGCGAAGAGATATATATCAAGCAAATCGGATTGAGGTATTTCAAAACCAGTCTGAGCCTATCAGTCCTGTATGATGGCACTATTATGTGATTTCCTACCATGGAAACTTGTTAATCATGATGGACTTGTGAGTTCATGCGTTACCAATCTGTAAACACAGAAGTGAGTAGAAATCCGCAGGCGGATGAATCTATCCATTGTAGTTACGTTTTAATTATCTGTTTTAATCGCAAACCACCGCGTGCCACTGAGGTTTCTGTGACTCGAAAACAAATGGACTGAGTTTATTTGTAAATTCAATTTGTCGTCCGATGCACGAAAAAGAAGCACCACAGGCATGCTACAAGCATGCCTCTGCGACCCCTGTTATTTGAGCAGGAATACATACCTATCGTATTGCTTGTATTCGCAAAATGAACCCGATTGAACTTCAATATTTCATCAAACCACCGCGGTGGTGTGAAATGAAAAATCGGAGTGTCATTATTGACTTGCCAAATGCAAATGGAGATTCAAAATTGTATATTTAAATTAAATGTTTCCTTGTTCCGATATCTACTGTATATGTAGGAGTGTCGAACCTAGTCTTATCGATCCTGAAATAAATTTATTAAATTGGAATAGTTTTTGCATAAAATATTGTCTGCTTGCTGCAAGCTTGCAAATGGTTCATTTACATTTTTTTATTTTCAAGCCTTATGAAGAACAAGTTGAGCACTTTTGTATATCCCAACATAATTCGGAAAAAAAAATTTAAATTTTTTTCCAAAATCTATAACACTTTCTGTTACTAAAGCTGATTTATTATGACACATTTTACCTACAGTACCAAAATACACATATTTTGGCGAACCTGTAGAGGCCAACTGACTTTTAGAACATTTGAAGAAAACTAAATGATGATCTTATGGGACCTTTATACATCATCCAAAAGCAGATTCAGAAGTAGATTTTCGAATTATTGCCCCTTTTATATAGAAATACAAATTGGGGAAGAAAGGAACATTTACAAACAAATTTATGATTTGATATTATTCATATTTGTTGACTGTTTGATAAATTAAAAGTTGCATCATGGCAGCAACCGTGAACAAACTTTATTAACTACAATTCAGAGGTTTCTTGTAGAAAATATTAAGATGTTTCACTTTTTTTCCTAATAAAATGGTTCACCCATTATATTGGTTCCAAGATATCTTCATTTTAGATGGGCATGCGGCTAATGCGAAGTTTTTTACACCTTCCAGTCATCAGAGGAATATCAGAATTTAGTAGGCCTACTGAATTCTAATATTCCTTGGATACACTGTCATGATTTGATCCAATTATTGGTTTCAGTCAATTATTTATTTAGAATATGTGAGTAAGAACAGGTTGAGAATGCTTATTCGACACTCAATAAAAGGTATAAAAGGATCAAAGAATTTTCAGGACGTCATTTATGGCAAAGAAGGTCATAACGTCGTCTGCTCCAAATATAGTTGGGTTTTCCGATAGCTTCAACCCCTCGTTCATTGGTACTAGATTCCTCTCTCTTCTAAAGTGCTTTTCTCGGCTTTCTCCCTCTTTTATTTTTCGAGGAAGTAAACGCATCCTTCGCGTGTAATGTCTTATATGCGCATTTATTAGAAAGCTCGGCCGTACGCTACGGCCGGAACTTGATTTGCGGTTGAGTACCCAAAAGGGCGATGCTGAATCGGCGAGTTGGCGAGTCTATAATCCAGTCCAACCCCCCATTCATTCAACCCCCTTGACTATACTTTCCCCCCTGTTAATGACTGTCAGTCCAAAACGAAGCTGACTTTATGTCTACACAATGCCCATCTATCTCAACTCGTTTCTCTTGTCTGATTCCATCTGACCAATCCACGTCCACGCAAATCACCCCTTTTTTATTTACGAAAAAAAAATTCTCGAGAGTTCAAGCACCTCTCCAATAATAGCAGGTTTGAACAAAAAAGTCAATTGATTATGTTCTCATTCAAACAATAAAAGCGCTAACTTTTTTTCGTGTTTTTCGTTTTTCGTGTCCGTCTTGCTAGCCTTATATTTAATAATTTAACGGCAGATCTTTTTCTAACATAAGATATAAATAATAACAATGAACCAATCAAAGGTTTAGTACCCTTTTTTGAATAAAAGTTATCCAGTTTATCTTATTTTTTGAAATTAAAATTATTAACTTCGAGACAAACATGTACCCTCAAGTCTTATCATTTCCAAAAATTATATGATTAATTCGGTATATGAAACTCTTCCAAAAGGACGCCAAACGCTTACTCTAATTCTGATTATATGACGCCTTAGAGAACATGATTATCGGTTACTGTTGATGTCAATGCAAATCAAAAATATAATTTTTGACGGAAACTTTTCAAAACTTACAGAAAACATTTATTATAACAATGAGTTTTTGAAATATAATTTGTTCTTAATGTTGATTTCAACAAAATTGTGAAAAAGAAACAATTTTAACAATTATAGGCTTTTTTTTGCGTAAAAAATTTTCTACAACTCTACAGTTTCAAAATTTGAAAGTGAATTTCTCTATGTGTAAAATCTTCAAAAAATTTATGTGGAAAAAAATAAAAGAAACTATACTGGGATGGGGTCAACTTTGCACGTAGCAACTTTGCACGTGTCCAACTGTGCACATGCACAGTTATCCAAGTGACAACTGTGCACGTTGAAATGTCGACGTGCACAGTTGTCCAAGTACCATCTGTGCACGTGCACAGTTGTCCAAGTGACAACAAAATACGTCGAAATTTCGACGTGCACAGATGGGCTCCTGTGGACTTGTTCGCGCACAGATGTCACTTTGCTAACTATGCACGTGCACAGACATCACTTGCCCAACTGTGCACATGCACCTATGTCATTTGCCCAACTGTGCACGTGCACAGATGTTCCTTTCCTAACTGTGCACGTGCACAGATGTCCCTTCTCCAACTGTGCACGTTTATGTCCTTACGTGAGGGTTGTACGAGGATGATCCTTTATATCTACGGATAATAAATTTTTGACAGTCAAAATTATTCAATCCAGGTGGAATGGAGCATACTATCTTTCTTGAATTTAGTTTAAAAATATTTCAGATACTATTGTGATGAAATTATTCATTTCAAATTATTATAGATATATGAAAATCTCTTTTTGTTCGACATGCGCACTCCGCCACTGGGCTGACATGAAACTTTACGCCCGCTATATGAAACTTTAGGCCCGCTACACACACACAAAATATAAATATCTAATACAAGGTTCAGAACATTGTATTAGACATTTATCAACTGACCAAAGTTAAAGTAATTGAATTCAAGCTTTCTCTATGAGAAAGCAAAATAAATTTGAAGAAAGATTTTCTTAAAATCATAATAATTTGTAAGGAATGTTTCCATAAAAATAGCCTTTGAAGTATTTTTAAGCAAACTTTAAAAAAGTTAGTACACTCCATTCCACCAGGATTGAATAATTTTAATTGTTAAAACTTTATTATACGTAGATATAAAGGATCACCCTCGTATAAACCCTCACGTAAGGATATGAACGTGCACAGTTGAGCAACTGACATCTGTGCACGTGCACAGTTAGAAAAGGGACATCTGTGCACGAGCACAGTTAGGAAATTGATATCTGTGCACAGTCAAGTGCACAGGAGTCCACCTGTGCACGTCGAAATTTCGACGTGTACAGTTTCCCAAGTACCATCTGTGCACGTGCACAGATGGGCTCCTGTGGACTTGAACGAGCACAGCTGGACGTGCACAGTTTTCCGTCCGGCCATCAACGTGCACAGTTGGGCACGTCCAAAGTTGTCCGTCTCCCAACCATACTTATAGATTATTAACTTATTTTCAGAATCGGAAACAGTGAAGTAGTAGCGACTTTTTTCTAGAAATAATAAGCCATGAAATATTGATGGTGAGAAGTTTCATTAAAAAAAAATGAAATCACAGGAACTTTAATTAAAATAATTATTTTTCCTAGGTTTTGAAGTTTTTTCATTAAAAATAATGCGTTTCCTTCCATAAGACATGACTGATAATATAATTCCAATTCTTACAATCATACAATTTTTTCCAGGAACTTGGTTTTTGGCATGAGAAGTACCTTAAAGTCAAATTATTACCTGTAATTTAATAAATGATAATCCAAAATTTAACAATTGCCTCAGAAACCATTGGCGTCCTATTGATAATTTTTTGTTTAACGATAAATATACTTCTTCAACTTGAAATAAAATAAAATTTTCTGTACAATATTTTTAACTTTTACCAAATTTTTCTCAGCATATTACATTAGGAATCTGAAATATGGTAATTGTCAAGTTGTCATTTATCAACCTTAACCTTTTGCTCATCGTTTCATTGATAGATTCAATTCAAGTCTTGATGATTAATTGTAGTTCTAAATAACGGCTACATTACTTCCAGCTAGTTTTTATGAAAATTTCAAATTTTACATATTTGACCCTAATTAAGCTCCCAGATTCAAGAACTTGCCTGATGCTCATAAACGTCAAAAGTGTTGACCTCCACGTCTCAATGAATGGACATTTTCAAATCCGCAAAATGATTCTTTTTTTAAATGTGAGATTGTATGGAATAACAGAAAGAAACTTTTACATTAAAATTTTTTTCGATGATTAGTTTTAATAGTACAAATCAAAAAATGAAGAAAGATTCCCGGAAAATCAATTGGTGATTGAAACATAAATCGTCATAACTCGGCGAAATATTATTGAAACTGTTTGCAAAACAGTACGTATACAACGTATACTCCAGCGATGCCTACACAAAAATAAAACAGTGTGATATAATATTTTGTTTAAAAATATTAAATTTCAAATTAAGACTAGTCGATAACCACGTTTTTCTAGTTTTGCCAACAAAGCTTTCAGCAAGAAAGTTGTTCTATATAGTTAAAAGAAGATTTTTGGGAAGTTTCAGACAAAGCCAGTAAAAATTCTTGGAAAGTTATATTTTTTAGAATAAAGTACATGACGCCCAGCAGCGAGTTTGCTGCATGACGAGGCTCAATTTCGACAGAGCAATAGTTTATATGATTTAAATTAAAATTGATTATAAAATCAGTGAAATCGATATACAAAGTATTTATTTTCAAAAATTTTTCAGGGCCCTATCTAAAACGTCCCAGAAATTTTCTATCAGTTATATAGAACAACATTCTCGCTGGAAGTGGTTTCAAATCTGAAGTTTCCTCGATAATTTTTGTTGGCAAAACTAGAATTGAATATTATTAAACAAAACGTCCAATTTTATTTAAGTTTGCTACTCGAATATGTTGAGAGTAGTTATTTTAGTAATAAAATGAAATATAAGGCCTGAATTAAAAAAAAAACTTTTTTAGGATTGTTCTATTTTCTCGAAAAAATGAGGTTTTTGAGAATTTCAAACACTTTTTCGCAAGGAAAGACGTGTTTATTCATTGAGGTTGCTGAAAATAAAAATGAGTTTTCAATACGAAATATCAACATTATTTGATAATAATTGAAACTAATATTTCAGCAAGTGGAGGCGCCAAGTGATTGGTGTGTGCAATATATAAACATAAAAGTTTTTGCTCTCTGTAATATTGATATAAATTAATTTTTCTATAATGTAAATATTGTTATTAAAAGCCCATTTTTATTTTGGGCAATTGAGAAAAGATAAATACTTCCTTTCTTGTGCATAAACGTTTAAAATTCTTGAAAATCCCATGTTTCAGAAAAAAACTATCAAGAAGAAACTTTTTTCAATCGATGTAGTATTACTTTTGCGTTTTAGTTTTCGAATAGTCTTAGCATATTCGAGAAATGGAAAATAACTTAGACCGGATGTTCAAGCACCTTTATCTGAGCGTAAATCAGGGACGAAAAATGTGAAACACAGAAAAAAAATGGATTTTTCTCAAAAATGGTTATAGCCATTTTTTTTCTAACTCATAAGGCATACCAGAAAAAAGATCAGGAGTGCCAGCACCTTTGGGTTGAGATAAATTGAAGCTAACCGTGGTAAGCGTCATGAACTTTTAAAATATATAAACTACTTATTTTTATGATTAAATCACCAGCAACAATCACTGCAATTCTAGGGATTAGAAAACTCTTGAAAGAGCCTCAAAATCGAGCTCTAAACAATCGTATGATTCAGTGAAATACAATACTAGAAATTATTCTTTGTATGTATGTTCTATAGGTAACTGGAATTACCTGACACCAGTTGCTACAAGTTGATTCAAGTCAGACCCCAGCTCAAGTTACAATTTGCAGAGTTACCCCAAGAGTACTTCTGCGAATTGTACAGCGTCTGTACAATTGTACAATTGTACAGACGTTTACAGAGGCTATGTTCTATAAGTTAGATGAGAGAGCTGGCTTTGGCCCTAATACTCTTAATAGTAGCCACGTCGAAATAGGAGCTATGCATCACGAAAGGAGAACAAGAAATAAGTTACAGAAGTTTCAGTTCAGTCAAAAAAGTCTTAGACCAGTATGCGATGGTAAAAGAAATAACAAGTATTCGAAAAAATAAAAACGGTATGTACGGAAGCCTCGAATACCAAAAAGTTTTAATTACATCATAGCGGAATTCGTGTCCAAGCGAAACCCAGAAAAGCAGGTTTCTTCTAACGATACCCCGTAGCTGTGCGCTCACTTGCCCAGAGAATTTATATTTAGTATGTGTAGTATGTATGCACGTCATGATTTTATAGTTTTATATCATTCGATAGAAGTTTTTTTTCTCTCACACGGATACAAATTGATAGTTTAAATAAAAAAGTACTGAAAAATCAATTTAATGAAACGGGACAGTTCTAAGCATTTCTTACGTAAGTTTCTTCTTTGCAATTATTCTTCAGTATGAAATGCCATGAATTATTATGCATATCTTGGTAAATCCCATAACATATTTATATCATGCTATCATTTTTTGAAATCCTTCGAATTAGCTGAACCGTTTAAAAAAATTCTTAAAATCGCTTAAAATCTTCAAAATCCCATGAATGTCCCTTATTCTTCATTCGAAATCTTACGTGACTCTCAAAAATCTGTAGACATACTTTGAAATATTTTTAAATCTCTTAAAAACATTTAAAATCTCGTGACATCATCGAAATCCCTTTATGTCTCTTAAAATCTGTGGAAATCCTTTAAAAATTTTTCAAATTCTCATACGAAATCCCTTACAGCCTTGAACATCTCTTCATCTGCCCTGATTATTATTATAATTATTATATTAACCCGTGGTAAGCACACTGGTGCGAATTCGCACCAAAGAAAATTTCAATTTTGTAGAATTTGAAGAGAAATTAATTAAAATGTTAAATAGGAAAGCATATTCACTTTTCAAATTATCTATAATTATTATGGTGAAAACGAAGTTCAAAAACGGAAAATCCCGAATCGCACCACGGGTTAAGCAAATTCCCTGTCGAGGTAAGCGTGACTCACTCGGTTGTAGCCTCTTCATACGTTCGGGGACCAAGAAATTCAGTGTTCGAGGTTAGATATAGAAGGTGGGTGGGGGGGAGGTATTGATATTTAGTTCAATCTGGAATTCCCGTATTGTTTATTTAAACAACACGTTCATTCCGCACTGCTCGGATCCATGTCGCTGATCAATCTCTCATCCATGAAAAATTATGAAAATACTCCGGTATCATATCGAATTCTTTCAAATGATGCGTTTTTTTTTTAAATATCCTAAAGTTCCTTGAATTCACTAAGAACCATTCAAACGCTGTGAAAATCCCTAATGACACTCTAAAATTCGCAGAAATCCTTCAAAATCCTTGAATTCCGTGAAACATTTCAAAGTCTTACGAAATCCCTGGAAATCTTTGAAATCCTTTCAAAGTTTATTAAGGTCTTTTAAATCTGCGGTAATCTTTGCGAAACTGTTGAAATCCTTAGAATATATTAAAATCCATGGAAATCTTTTCGAAGCTATTCAAATTCTTCTAAATCTCTTATAATATTTGGCAATCCTTTGAAATTTCTTTAATTTTTTTGAAATCTTATGGAATTTCCTCAATAGGTGGATATACACACTTCAAATTTTTTTTTTAAATTTATTAATATCCTTTAAAATCCCGTGAAACCATTCAAACCGCTCTAAATCTGATAAATTATATTTTTAATTTTAAACATTTTTCGGGTTTCAATCGTGTGCGCAACTATGAATGTATTCAGCCCTGAAGAAGTGAACTGCAATGTTTACGAAACGGCGGCAACATTCATAGTTTCGCACACAATTGTAACCGGAAAAAGTTTAAAAATGTTTATTCATCATAATGAATCATCGTGGAAGCATTAAACCGCTTTGAATCTCTGAATCTGTTAATATACATTAAAAACCTTTGACGCTTTTTGGAATTCCCTGAAATCTTACGAAAGCTCTTCATATTCCTGTAAATCTTCGAAATCCCATTTAAATTCCCTGATATCCTTCAAAATTCGTAAAAATACTTCAGTACCATATGAAATCCATGAAAATCCTTTTAAATCACGTCACTTATTTTTCAATATTTCGAAGTCTCTCAAAATCCCTAAACATTTTTATGATGCCTTAAAATCCTCGAAAGTTGTTTCTTTATTCCTTAAAATCCTTCAGAATCTATCAAAATCGTTCAATATATCTTTGGATTCTTCGAGGTCCACTAAAATTTCTGAAAACCTCATTAAACTTCTTGAAGTCCCTCGATATCTTGAGGAACTTCTTCAAATAATTAAGGTTCTCTCTGGAATTGCACCAGTAAATTTCTTTAAACTCTTGAAATATATTCCTTATATATTGAGAAACAAATATAAAATCTTACGTATGAAGAAGGTGGCGCATGTAAATCTTGAAAATTCTTAAAATAGTAGGAAACGTGGTTTAAAATGTCGGAAATCGTCCTCACGTAAATAATTAATAGACGTTCCCTAAAGGTAAGGAAAATGGATTTTACTCATTTTCTGCAATTGGACCAAATGCGAATTAGGCTAGCTTATGATGAAAAATGAAAAAAAAACTCTAAATCCAAGTAATTATCGATAAGTCAATTCATAGTCCCATGGTGAGATCGATGGATTCGATGATTTTGCATAGATATGCAATATTCCTCTCTGAATTGAAGCGAAACCAGCGAGGGGTTGAAAAGAGAAATGGAGAGTCGCCTACTGATTCTTCCGTTCCGGAAGAAGAATGCAATTTGAAGTGACGTAAATCTTGATTCAGGGGAACTGCTGCTAATTGTGTGTATTCTACGAACGAGCTAGCAATCGATCTGATCAAGAATATAAATGGTAAAAGCAATTTTGCTTCCGGTACAAACTTGCGGGAGAAATTCGATGACGTCATTCTTCGCATGAGTGACAACGATGACTAGCTCGTAAGGAAAGAATACGACAAATCCGGTGAATGCGGCCCCTCGAATAAGATGTAAGATTAATTGATCCTTGGGTTATTGATATTTAACTATTGATGTCCACTTTTTATGAAGAAAAAAAATTCCAGCTTCCCTGCCAATAAATTTTTCTTCACATGATGTAGGGATAAAAATGGTATAGAGGAAGCAGTGGTGAAATTAATCTCTAGGCCGTAAATTCTATTGGGTTATTCCAAAGATTTATTCAAATTTGGCATCCGACGACCATGGAATTTAAAATATTTTTTGGTTAAAACTTTCCGAGGAAATATATAGTGATATTAATTTTATTGTATAGTTCAAATTATAAATATGAATCTTCAAAAAGTAATTTCGTATGATAAGAAATAAACAACCAAAGTTGGAAAATATGAGGTTCCATAGAATTAAATAAAGAGTAACGAAAATCCGTAGTGGTTTAATAATGATAGAGGATTACTGATATCTGATATAAAATTTCACAGTTCCGCCGGACATAATTGATTATCAGACAAGCACAGATATGGTGGTTCGTGAAGGAAGCAATGTGACTTTAAGATGTGCAGCGACTGGTTCTCCAACGCCCAACATCACCTGGCGAAGAGAAGATGGCCAAACAATTGTTCTTGGAAACGGAAGAGAAGGTATGTTCCGTTAACAGATATATTTAATACAGTGACAGAAGCAAAATTAAATTAATTAATTAAATTATGTTCTCAAATTATTTAAAAAATTGTTGGATGTTGGATACATTTCCTTTCAAATTAAATAAAGTGAATTAAGACGTCATCAAAGCTATCTTGCAGCCTGTATCCGTGTATGCAGATCCGTGATCAGGCTGGGTACTTCGTTAGTACTGGGTGTTTCATTGACACTATTCAACCAACATATTTACTAAGTAGTACCCTTTTGAGACATGAAAGTGGCCAAATAATCATTCACTGATGAATGATTTTTGAATGTTGTTTTCATACAAAATTCAATTAAAAACATCAGAGCAATACAACTTATTGAAATAAAGTTAACTCTCAAACTTACTCCAATCAATGTGCTTAATCAATCAGTACTAATTAATCGGGAGAGTGACTGCGAATAAAAATTGTTACATTTCTATTACTGAACCTTCAAATATTATTCTTTTTACGTAATTTAGCTGGAACAAAATAATTTTTTTTGACTGTCAACAAATTTGAATAAATATTTAAATGCTGCACATCTGTTAATTGCAGCGCTGAGTGTGGAGGGTCCTCTTTTCGAAATCACAAAAGTAAATCGGATGCACATGGGGTCGTATTTGTGTATCGCATCGAACGGTATTCCTCCCTCTGTAAGCAAGAGGATTATGCTGATTGTTCATTGTACGTATAATTCTAAATATCATTATTGTGATAAATATGTAATTCAATATACTACAATTAAAAACTTGCGATTGAATTGTATATAATTATATAAAAACAAAAAACAGAATTAGCGAGAGCAAATAATTAAAGTATTATTAACGTCAGAACAAATATTCATTAAATTTGATATTTTGCAGTTCCCCCAATGATCTGGATTCAAAATCAATTGGTGGGAGCACGAGAGGGTCAACAAATAACTTTAGAGTGTCACTCAGAGGCTTACCCAAAGTCTATCAACTACTGGACAATGGAGAAGGATGAAATTGTTCCACAAAGTTAGTATATTTATTATATTATCTTCTTAGGATCATAAAAATATTCAATGATTCGATGTTGCCTGAATTATATTTTTTTCATGACCGGTTGTTTTTATTCTCAGCAATATATATGTTATGAAATCGAAAAGTAATAAACATTCAGAGTTATATTTTTTTGTTAAAAATTCGAAAATATATTTTCTCATTGAGAATAATTAGAGAAAATATATTTGAGTTTTGAAAGGAACAAAACTTCAATTCCGGCTTCGAAGCTCTTAAATTGAAAAGTTACTCAAGGTTTGAAAAAGAGATTGTGCCTATTCAAAAGAAAATGAGAAAATTTTTTTAATTGAAAAAAGCCATTATCAGAATTTGATTGAGCGGTAGCTACTTCAGTAATACTTTTGGAGTAATATAAATCGTTAATAATGATGGTCGTGCTTCTAATAACAACTCCGAAGCAGTTATGTAAAGAATAGTTACATTAGAGTCATGGTAATTGGATATTCTATCGTAAATAAACAACGGGAAATATATATTTTTAAAATAAAAACTTAAATATTTTAAATAAAACTAAAAAAGTTTTCATGTGACAAACTTTCAATAAATACAGTTGGTCACAGAAGGTTTCGAAGTAGTTCAGTCGATTCGTATTGTCAAAATAAACAAAAGTACCTAGTACGATATTATTATATATTTAGCAAATGTAAAAAGTTTTCCTGGCATATTTATGTACATACCTTGATGGAAGGAAGTCATAAAACTTGTCGAAGTACTTAATAGGCAATTAGCAAAAACTGCTTTCTAGTTTTCTCAGTAATTATTACTTTCAAAGTATTTTATCTCGTAAAACAGATGCGTCACTCGAAGAATCCTTTTTCGAAATTTGTATATTTGAAAGGGAAAATCAGACTCCGCTTGTAATATCTGTATCATGAAGCTGCAAAACGTCTGCTCAATTTTTAAGAAGAGCATTAAAAAAAGTCATCTTATTTCGTAGCCAGTTTATTCGGACGAGATTAACCCTTGAATAATGCATAAGAATGCATGTCGAGTTAGACAGTGGGAAAGTAACATGATTTTATCTGACGTTTATGAGGAAGGGTTTGCATTGAACAAAAGAGCCGAGACTGGAGTTGGCAAATGCATACACTATGCCGGAGAGGACAACGAAACTTTAGGGGTGTTCCTCACCCTGTCATCGGGGCTTATTATGGCAACTAGCCTGCATTTGCATTTGTATCAAGACCAATAACATGTAGTACAATTCCTGCTGTAGGGTCTAACGATCCTACCACGTGCTTATGTATCAATACGACACAATTTGTGCCCACTCAGTAGCTTACAAATCCGATATTGTCTTCGGCGTAAGCCCATCTTACAGTACTGATAGCCAATTAATTTAGACTGTTGTACTTTGCGCGGACAATATTGACATATTAAAATCTGTCAAAATAACATAAGGGTACATAAACACTTGGGTTACATTTATAGAATCGAAAATGGTTTGAATTTTGAAATTGATCTTCGACAAAGATGGATGGAAATAGAGTCAATATTATCTGACAAAAGTAGGCGTTACAATAGATCGTAAGGAATAGCTACAGTATTTAAAAACAGAAAACAAGAGGGTTACTTACTACCATGTCTTCTAAAAGAAAATCAATAGTTTCATCGTGTTATTACTTTTTAATTATGATTATTATTTGAAAAATATGCACAATTTTTATTTTTAACCATTTTTTAATTTTAAAGGCATTTAAATTTAGTGATGCAATATGACTTTGGATCAGATAAGGTTTCGAGTTCACAACCCGACACAAAAACCCGAAAGAACAACCCGAGCTAAAAACGCGAGAATTGCAACCGGTATGAAATTTTGATTTCAAAATTTCAATACATTTCTATAAATTTTTTCTGGGCTCCTCTTACAGAAAAAATTATGAACCTTGAGCATTTTGAAGCAAAGAGGAGTCGGTTGCGATCACTTTTGAGATTTCAGGCCAGGTTGCGACCCAAAAACCCGCCCACTGCCGACCCGATCCGTTTTTTTTTTAATTTCATATATAT
>CAKNXH010000041.1:150332-179389 GCA_932178445.1 Andricus quercusramuli | reverse complement strand
TATATATATATTCGACAAATTTGAAAATGGAATCGTTTTGTTGAAATATTTTTAATCTAAAAATTGTGAACTGTATCTATTAGGCATTTTCACTACAACCAACAGCTAACTTCACTTCATTGAGTGCTGAGGGGAAAATAATGGACCAAATGCATGGGATTTGGTCTATTTCTCAAGAAATATATTCGGAAATTAGTTTTCATTTTTCAAGAACTATTTAATGAAATAATAAAATTATACTAAATATTATTCTTCACGAAGATATTAAAAAAATTAAAGTTTTGTTCCATGCATTTGGTCCATTGTTTTCCCCCTCAGCACTGAACGAAGTGAACGTAGCTGATAGCTGAAGTGAAAATACCTAATTATGAAAGTGGGTTTCGAGAGATTTTACTATTTTCTTATTATTTGAATCTACACATGTTTTCTTATGAAATTTTTCTTAAATAAACGAAAATTATTTAATTATGTATGTAAAAGTTGAAAATATTACAATCTTATCACATTTAGATTTTAAACAATCTAATTTTGATGACTGTATAACCAGAGCTTTTCGAAGTCTCTAAACAATAAGAAGCGTTATTTTGCAATCGTTTCTTATTATGATTTTGATTCTATTCCCAGTTTGAAATTGGAAGCTTCGCCAGCCTATTTTTGAGTACGCAAAATATTAAAAGCTGTACATTTCATTCAATGTACATTTCTTTTGTGTATTTCAAAAACTATGCATTTGCATGGTAACATACATTTTAAATCTTCAATTGAAACAAATATTTTGTATGATTATAAGCTTCTTAATTATTAATTCTTCCAACCTAGAAATTTGATTGAAGTTGAAATTGTACCATATTTAAGATATTTTTTCAGACTTGAAAATATTCCAAGTTGGATCTATTACTTAACAATTTTAAAGAATCTAATTTAAAAGATAAAGGTAATTCATATGGTTAATTCATATGGGAGAAAAATCTAGAATTCGTTCGAAATTGTAGCAATTTGTAATCATCGAATAAAATTCCTAATTCAAAATTAAAAATAATAATTACATATCTCTTCAACATTACATCCGTTTCAGAACTATGGTAACTACAATATCAAACATCATCTTCTTTTTGATAATTTGACCTTCTTATTCATCTTAAATATTTTGACTGATCTCTACTTTCATATACAATCTTTCTTCTAAAAATATTTAACAATCCTCAAGGCTACAAATTTCACTTTGTTCTATTTAAGACTTTCAGTTGCAAATAGAAATAATACAAAAAAGTATATTCTACTCAAAAATATGATTCCAGTAATGCCATCATTATATTTATTGAATTAACAAATCTTATTTTTGAAGAAATTTTTCTGAAATCTCTGAAATCTCTGACATATATATTTTGGCATAAAAGGTAAATGTACATGAGTAGTATGGGTATATAAACAGAAATCCCGATAAGTTAGGTGATGCTTTCGGAATACTGAAGTCAACTTGCAGTTGCGAATAAACTATCTATAGCTGCCTTTGCTAACTTGATTGAAGCATTGTGATGTCGTCGCTTTCAACGACCGTCTTGGGGACTTGAAAGCAGATGTTGCTTACCCAACATAATACATACGAGAATAGGCTATTTGTAGCCAATAGTAAATCACGTAATTTTTTATCTAATATTGACTGCCATCATATTGTAATCTCTGTCTCTGTTGTACAAGCAATAAGAAATATTGGCAATATTGACAACGAGATACACGTATATTGTTCGACACTCGTATGTTTTGTTCTTATCAAGGAATCAGAAGATCCTTGTTCATCATGAAAATTGAAAATAAATGTATTATTTACATTTGAAATGTATTTAAGAAAACTCAATTCTATAATAAATCTTAAGCCTGAAATGTCATGTCGAAAAATAATAAAATTACATATAATTCTATATTTTTCTTTGTAGGTGGGAAATATGAACCTGCACTTGTAGATAGTGCATACAAAGTTCAAATGAAACTGACGATACGTTCAATTACCGCTTCAGATTATGGGACATACAAGTGCGTTTCCAGAAACTCTTTGGGTGACACTGATGGTAGCATCAAACTTTATCGTAAGTAATGAAAAGTCGAGTTTCAAATTATAAATATGTTATTTTCTTTGTCGACCTTTCTCTAAACGTCAAACAGTTTTCACGTAATACACGTCACTTACTGCTTCTATATTTATACAATAAATTAACCTCAGAGACTTAGGCAGAACATTAACAAAATAATTTTTGCTGTAAATTTATATTTGTTAAAATCCTGATTGTAGAAGAGCTCTATATTTCTCCGAATGGTAAAAGAGAAAGAATTATGAATAGTTGAAAAAAATTGTTCCGGCAAATGATAATTATTATCAAATAAACGTAAGTCAAGTAATAAGACATTACAATCAAATTCAAGAGAGTTTTTTTTTCTTTCTTTAGACTTTATTATTTCTAATGTTGCCTGTTTTAGGAATTCCGTCCAGTGCTGGCAACCACACAGGAAACGATACATACAAAGGTACAGTATTGGATGAATTGTAGCATAAATTGAGTAGGAAACATAATTAAAAGTTGATAGTAATTGATTTAAAATACCTATATGTATGCAATGATTAATGGAGATTAATAAATAATTCAAAGAAAAATATTTTTTTAATATTTATGAATTTTCTTTAACAATTGTATGCATGGAACCTGTAAATTTTGACAAGAACGAAAACTATTTCAAAAAAGTAATATATTAGATAGTAGTATCCATCTGCTAGTATTTTCAATGAACCATTATTGAATTTCAGTCGTATTATCGAAAAATGTTCGGCTTTTCCTCTAAACATAATTCTTGCTGATGCCAAAGTAGAGAAATGTAGAGCATTGGTTGATTTTCCTGCCTGAAATATCAACAATTATTTACAAAATTATACATTTCATTTTATCTTACACTACTATTCATGCAATAGCGAACTAACTGACCCAAATTCTGCATAATGAAAATTGTCTGTAGAACAGCTTGATAATATGATACTGCGTTAGTGGATTAAAAACTTCAACAGCACTGAGCATAATGGTACACGAAAACAATATTTCGCACGGCATATTCGTTCAGAAAAATCGAGCTTTTTCAAGTTTCACTTTTGAGGTATAGAGTTGGGATGATAATTTTACTGAGCCATTCACAATCCTCGGTTGTGTTTTGCAAAGATGTGAATATCAAAGCTTCAGCAAGCTGACGAGTGGAAGAGTAAAAGAGACGAATAGAGGTAGAAAAAGGAAGATTTAAGCAGAAATGAAGAACGAAATTGAGCTTTCAGCGGAAGCATTCGAGCTCTTGTCACATTGGCTGCCACTTTAAAACCTTTACTTCCATTCAGTCATCCTTATTCGTCTTCTGTGCAACTGACATTAAATAATGCAGTCTCCGGATCGAAAATGTGACATGACATCTCTTGAACATATTGAGTGGTTGATCTATAGTCTACACTCTTGAATAATTGAATAGGACTTTCCTTATCCACAATGACACACTTATTAGGGCGTTTTTTTAGTTTTTTTAGCCTCCATAAATTATTCGTATTTCTAAGAGATGATATTGAAATCGACATAATTTTAATTAAAAAAAAAATGCTGAATTAAGGATTCATTTAATTTTTGAAATTGCGGCTAAAGCTCTGAATTGACTTGCATTTTTTTGAATTCAGTTAACAAATTTTGAAATCTGTTGAATTCGTTCAAAATCTATTCAATTCAATTCCAATTGTTTGGATTGAATCCACTTTACCAGCGCTAAATTGTTTTGCTTGCCATTGAATGCAGATCAAAGTGTCTTTTTGATTTTCAAATACCTTATTTTTCATTAATAAATCTAATATACTGAAATTATATTGAATCAATTAGTGGTACTTTCAAAAGCAGCTGCTGTTGATTGAAATAAATATCAATTGAAATAATAATTATTGGTTCAAAAGTGATACTACAGCATTTTTTTCTCAGTGTGGCAACTAAAACCCTTTGAATTCCGTTGATTTACAATAATCTTCGTTGACTTCTATTTAATTTTGTTTCCCAAGTTCTTCAAAGCGCATGCGAATTTCCTTAATTTCTCACGTCTTTTTAAGGTTTTTAGTATCAATAATAACCATTGTTACGTGGTCAAGAAGCTAACTATGAAAACTTCTGAGAATGGAGTATATGATATACTGTAGCAGCCCAAACTTTTTTCATTCTGAACAGAGATGGGAAGAGAGTAAAATGTAAGAAAAGCCGCAAGTTTATCGGGACAAAAATCTGAACATTTCTGTAGCGATTTCTGGACAAAAACGCGAATGAATAGGGGAGTAGTACGGACTCGGTTTATGCTCTTCCGATTTCATGAAACCTAGAAACCCACAGAAAAGTTCATTCCTTGCATCGCAACGCCTTGTAGAGACGTTCTGGGAAGCTGTAATTCTTTTTTTTTCAAACGCAGATTCTAGCTGTACATACTGTACATACAGTCACTGACTTGATTCGCCCCTTTCTCCCTCTTTTTGCCGACAAACTCGACGTAAAGCAGCCTCCACGTTCCTTTCACTGGGCTTCCAACACTGGTCCTACTCCACAGCTGCCCCATACGCTGATATGTAATCTACTTTTCCAAACCTCTTTGAAAAGCAGCCAGCATTGTCCCCACAAAGCGTCCTCGTACTCTGTGAGAACTATGTGTGTCCAAAATAACGCACAACTTAAGCCTTTCAGACATCATAACGAATTTTCGTGTAATTTGTCGCAAAGGGTGAGATACAATTACGGAAAAAATGCATAACATGCTAGATGAAAAAGAGATATTCACTCTATTGGAATTGATAAGACCAGGAAACGTTTCAATGTATAAGGGACTGTTCCAAATTACAATTCACAATGTTTTAGAACTTTAAACAATGTAAGAACAATGAAATTTTAGATGAAAAAGTAATTTAAATTTTTTATTCAAGCGCAAGTGTACAGATTTTTTCATTTTATATGTCTGAATTAACAGTTATTAAATTCAAACTCACATCAATTTACATTTAAAACACATAATAATTAATAAGCGGAATTCAACAGTATGAACTGTAGGTCAAATAGTCAAATGTAAAATTTGAGCGTAAGTGTATTCATCTTTTTAACCTATCTTTCATTTGTTCAATTTAGGAGTTGTCATAATTTCCACATACACCAATAATTGACATTTGAGACACATAATAATATCTCAGCAAAATTCGGCAAATGCAGTTCAGGTCCAATTGTATTTCGCGCCAATTAATATGAGGTCACATAACAATTAGAGAACTACATAATTTAATTTTCTCAAAAAGGCTGCAGTTAATTTTTTCTTGTTCTTTTTTGGTTCTTGGCGACATGAAAAAGATATGCTATAAGTTTTGTCCTTACTAAGCTATTCCTTCATACAAAAAACTTATTTTTTACAATATAAAATGCGTTTCTCAAAATATCAATTTTTCATCATTTTCAGTTTCATGTCTTAAAGAAGCTGAAATTACAGATAGTTACAAAATGCATAGTTATATTAGAAGGGCAAATTTAAAAATATGAAATTTTAAATAAGAAAAGTTGATGGAATTATGATTGTTAATGTTCTGTTTTGATTAATTTTACTTCTCACTTTAGTTAGTAATAGTAACGGTGCACTCGAAGGATAAGAAGCAGAAAAAGGCGCTAGGGCTAGTATTATGGGATTTTTCGTAACGTTAGCCCTGAATGAGCTAGAAAAGCGGTTAGTCTTACTGAAAATTGTGTCGCGGTAGACACTTCGACAGAATAAATAGAAAAAGCAAAATTAATAAAGAAGTGAAATTATTCAAAACATATCAGAAGAAATGATAAATACATCAATTTCCTTATTTAAATTCTAAATTCTGTAACTGCATATTCTGTAAATTGACACCGTTAAAATCATTCTGAAATTTTAGGAATTATGACGTTAAATGAGGAACCGAAAACTTTGAGAAATTTTCGATAGTTTTTCGTAACGGAATCTTAAATTTACGAAATTTTTAACTGAATTATTTGTAATTTTTCATAAAATTACGAAATTGTAACCAAACTTCTGTAAATTTACTTCAAGTCACGAAAAAAGTTTCGGAATTTTCAGATACAATGTATCCGAAAATTCATTCAATTGTAAATGAAAATTATGAAATTTATAAATAATTTTTCTCGAAGTTGTCTTAATTTTACGAAACCTATAACCTAATTCTTACAAATATATCATCATTTTCTGAAATTCATCATCATGATAGAATTCCCTAAATTATAGATATAGATTTTTATCTGATAAAATAATGTTTTATTTTGCAGTTATACCTGCATAGTTTGAAATTTTGAAGATCTCTTTCAGATTTAAAAGTATGCAGCATGCAATATGTATGATATAAAATGAAATATTATTCTAACAGATACAATAATTGATAAATTCGAATATTTTGTTGTTGGGACTTTGCAATTTGGGAATTGGAGATTTTCCAAATTTAGTAATTCTGTGAAGTTGAAATTTCGGGCTTTCGAAAATTCTGGTTTCAAGTTTTAGATAATTCGAAATTCGTGCATTTTTTTAGTTTAATTAACTGTTACATTCGGAATGTGGTTCAAAATTTCGGCAACTGTCTAGTTTGGCAGTTACATTTTTGGTACTTTTTACCATTCTGGACTTTTCATTCCTCGACAAAATTATGTTATTCCATATAATTTTAATTTGCTTGAGGTATTGAACTATGAATGTTTGAAAAGCTTGATAGTTTGAAAAGTTTTTTTTATATTATGAAAAAATGGATGGAGGGTTCAATAACTTGATTGAGGTTCAGGGTGATATTCAGAAGTTATATTTAAGTGTTCATTGTGCGCTTTCCTGTGAGGGGTCGGGCCCATGGTTTCTGAATCTTTCGAGGATTGATATACCTTTTCAGGTTGCCGGCATGTTGGGATTGGGAGAAGGGTTCAGTGACAAATTTGGGGAGGAGGGGTTTGTCCAGTTGCTAGAAGTTGTGAGGGATGTGGAGCTGAATATCCACAAAATTCCAAGTAATAAGTTGCAAGAGTTTGGATCAAGACTGTCAGGTTTATCTAGTGATTTTGTTGCAAATAACAGAGTGTTGTCAATTATTGACAAAGAATTGGATGGGGGATGTAGGCTAACGATTGAATTTTTAAAGGGGGGTCCTAGTCTCCTGATAACATGTGCAGATAAGGGTGGCATTACTATTGCAATTTTAAAAAGTGATTGTAACAGGAAAATGATGACAGTTCTCGATGACAAAAATAGTTTTGAAGTGATAGAGCGGAGCCCTCTCAAAAAATTACAAAGGTCTACTTTTGGGATTTTAAATAAATTCAGATCGAGTGGATGTCTTGGGAACGTGAATAAAAGCGATATAGATACTGTAAATTCAGTTCTTTCCTTATCTTATGGTCTCATTAAAGCACACAAAGTTGATTATCCACTAAGACCTGTGATATCAACAATAGGGTCTCCGACGAGAAAATTAGAAGAATTACTTAGTAAGATAATTAAAAAATCAATCACAACTTCAAAAAACTCAGTTAAAAATAGTACAGTTTTTCTTGAACTCATTGAAGGAATTAGAATTCCTCATGATTACATACTAGCTTCTTTCGATGTAGTTCCTATGTTCCCGAACATTCCTTTAGATAAAGTTAAAGAATCGATAGAAAAAAGATGGGATTACATTAAGCAACACACGAAAATCCCATTTAAAAAGTTTATTGAAGCAATCGATTTTGTCTTTCATTCGATCTATTTTCAATTTGATGGCAAATTTTATAAACAAAAATTTGGAACACCAATAGGATTTTTTCTCTCACCTATTTTAGCAGAAATTGTAATGGAAGATTTAGAAAATACAGTTTTTAACAAAATGGAAAATCTAATTAATGACAAATTAGAAAATGTAGGATTTAAATGCCTTTTCTATGCGAGATACGTCGATGATTCTGTTCTTTGTGTAGAGGCTAGCAAGATTAATATACTGTTAGATTCATTTAATGGTATACACCCCAGATTACAATTCACTTCAGAAATAGAAAAAGAAAATAAATTGAATTTTCTAGACTTAACTCTGATTAAAACAGATGAAGGTAGAATTATAACGGATTGGTACAGAAAGCCTTCATTTTCAGGACGAACTTTAAGCTTTCTGTCAAATCATCCGATACAAATGAAAATTGCAATTGTTAAAAATATGGTGGATAGGGCCATAAAATTATCACATCAAAGTTTCCATAGTAAAAATATTGAAATTTGTAAACAGATCCTGTTTTTTAACCACTATCCACCCTTGTTCATTGAGAAACACATAAACAACAGAATGCATCATATTAATCAGAAAGACAACAATGTAATTAACACTGATACTAGAGATTTTGATAAATATAACACTGTTGTTTTACCTTATTTTGATAAAATTTCAAAGTGTTTGAGATCTTTACTAAGGAAAATGGGTCTACATACAATATATAGAATTCCATTCAAAAGTAACAGAACTGTCAAATTGGGAAAAGACGTACGTGACAAAATGGAAAAACAAAATGTAGTGTATAAAATAAAATGTAGGTCTTGCAAGGCAGTATATATAGGCCAAACTAGGAGACCACTAAGAATAAGGAGAGATGAACATCAAAATAATCTTCGAAGGAGTCAGAAATACCATAGTGTGCTGTCAAAACACAGAATCACACATGGACATGAGTTTGATTGGGATGGTGTTAGAGTCCTGTATAATGAAAGAAATCAAAGAAAAAGGGAATTCATGGAAATGTTATACATAAAAAGAGAGGGAAACAATGCAATTAATTTGAAAAAAGACCTTTCGAAATATAACAAAGCTTTTGATAGTTTTATCAAATTTTTATAAGTAGCCTGTTTAATTATAAGGTTCTGTTCATTCTCAATCAAGATAAGTATTATTGGCATTGATGATTTCTGAAACATTACGAATTTACACTTGTACTGAAAATTAAAAGTTTAAAATCCTTCCAGAAGAAAATTAAAATAATGTAAATAACAGTATGATAAGAAATTTCAGTCTCATATATACATACATTACTAATATTAAGCATAAGATAGGTGAATATGTTCTTAGTATCCTATAAAATGATACCCTGATGAGGAGATCTAAAGCGGTCTCGAAACATGTTGGTTCCCAAAAGTAGTATAAAAAAGACGGAGAAAGAGAAAGGAAATGAGAGTGAGGATGGCTTGGTTGTCTCATTTCCAATTCTCTCCCTCTTTTTTCCTCTAGTTATATACTTGTCTCTAATGAGCCGATTACAACGTTTTTTTGGAAACATATTTTGAGGCCTTTCTATGCAATTCTTTTTCATATATTGAGCTGTTCGAATATGTTTCTTAAAAAGAACTGAATGTTGGATTCATAATGTCTCTGAGTCTTTTTGTTCAAAAATGGAATTTTTGCACAGATTTACTTGATAATATTGTGTTTCTAAATGTTCTCCTTAAAAAAATTTTTTAACAAACAGAGACATTAAGCCATAGACCTTGATATTTATTCCTTTGGGTTCGGATTTTAATGCCATTCCCAGGGTATGGGTTTCTGGGTCAACCCTCAAAAAAATAGGTTTTTCTATATTATAAAGAGTTAGTTAAGCTGAGACGAAACTCACGCCTCTTATTACTATGAATCCAAAAAACTTGTGTGCGACACTGGGGCCACACGGCAGAAGTGAAACTTTGTCGGAATAAATGTGAAATTTTCCGTGAGGAATCATCATGATTTTCGAGATCACATGGTACGAGAGTGCAGAAAGAGAGAACAGAGATAGAGAGAGATAGATAGCATATACAATATGCTTTATAGAGCATATACAATACATGCTTTGCTTAGCCTAGCAGCAGTGAGGATATCGAAGAGGAGTCTTTAGAGCAATTATGCCGTCCTGATGAAACTGTACAGCGGCATTTGAAAGGAACCGAGATATTCAATAAAACGCATTTGCATCTGTACCTTTTAAACGTATGAGAGTTTTTGAAAAAAGTACTGTTCTTGGATAAATCAGACTTGCTGTATTCATCAAAACAAACAAAAAATTGCGAATTCCAATTATTTATATGCATTTTTGCTTGATAAATAAAAAATGCAGATGTGTCATTGAAAAAAAGGATCGTTAGCTCAAAGTTACGATTCGATTTCAGGAAATCGGGCTGCAGAAAGACCGAGGATTCTCATGAGCAAAAACACATCTGCGCAGATGTGTTTCTTTTATCAGGATCGGAGGGGTCACCACCACTCAGCACTATCCCAAATCCTGGAATTCGTGTAGATATGCTAGAATTTCTGCAGATCTGTATCTTCATCAGGAATTCTCGAAAATCGCTGTTGATATGCTAATTTAGACCCCATTTTTTGATAAAAATGCCATTGTACAGTTTCTTCACCAGGACGGCAGAATTGCGAATCACCGCACAAAAGGGAGACACAACTAGAGAGAGAAAATATAGACTAGAAATTATACTTCTAAGATAGAGACAGAGAGACATCTGTTCATTCGGTCGCTCGTTTTTTTTTAATTCACTTCGGTCCCAAAATAAGTATCACTTGAAAAATTAAGGAAAGAATTAAAGTTGCCCTTCTTGAAAAAATGGTATTTTTAGTATATTCGAAAAATTCACGTCTTTTGATAATTTTCATATGTTTTGAAGTTTCTCAAAAGAGTTTAAAAGAGTGTAGATTGCACTACGAGCTACCTTAAAGAAAAGTAAGTTATGTCAATTTGTTCCAAAGATACGATTCTTTAAAGCAATTTTTGGTAATCTCTTTAGCATAATTCAGCTTAATATCCAAGTAGCCTTCATTTCACTAAAAAAAAATATTTTTTGAGAAAAACAAAAAATGCTTGTCTCGTATTTTGTTCCGAAAAACAATATATTTTAGCCCCTAACAATTATGTGACATAACTTGGTTCAGACTGCCCGATTTATTATGAAACCGGTCATCAACTCAATTCAACCAAATAAAAATATCAGGCAATCAAAAGTTCTGATCAATAGTCAAAATTAAATTTCAGATTGAATGATAATTCAGTAAAATATGAATAAAAAAATTGACCGACACAAAGTTAATACACAGGTAAAAAAGAAATAAAAGTGGTATGGCCACTGAACCACACCACGCTAATGTATATTTTTGGGATCGCTCAATGCAAATCTGAGCTCAGATTTGCTCCATCACGTCAGGCTTTTCAAAAATTAGCCTTCTTGGCCATTTTTGATAAACAACATAGGGTGCGAATCAGACGTTTTAGAAACTTCTATTCCAGCTCAGTTCAAAGATTAAACCTTGTATTTGAAGGTGATCATATCTAAAAACATTATTTCTGTCGCCTATCTTGAGTGGTAACAGGTTTTTGCTGCGCGTGCACTCGTCCACCACACTGTCCGGCTAGTTAAAAATTATGAGCGAGCAGACGCGCAGCAGAAACCTGTCACCGCTCAAGATAGACGATGAAAGTAATGTTTTCAATATAAATTACCTTAAAATTTATTAAACACATATCGATCAACCTACATATGGTGTAATTAAAGATATTGAACTCTGGAACACCCTGCATATTCGTACCGAAATACCCAGAAATTACAAAAAGCTTCAATTATATCCTTTTACTGTAAATTGGGTAACTTTAAATGACAAAATGAGCTTGGATTCCAATAATTTTTATATTAGGTAGAAAGTAGTTCACAACATGTCGATATGATGAGATTGCGATAGGATAGTCCAACTAATATGTTGAAATGCTTGCCAGTACTTTAAGCGATGCATCTTCCTCAGCAAGTCTCTTCTCGCCAGTTTAATAGCTCATCTCGCTAGTAGGAAACTTTTAAGATAACGATTCGTTTACTTTTATAGTTAATCGATATCTTAATCACTTTCGCAAGTCTTCTACTTCGTGCAAAAGGAAAGAACCAACATTTTTTGACAGTTAAATTCATATCAAGAGTGTTTAAAATGTGTCCCGATTCTGTCAGTCTATCTTACTTTGTCATTAAAGTTTTGAAATTATTTTTATTACCTATCACACAGTATAAAGCTAAACTTCAGTGATAAGCTTGAAACATGAATTCAAAGTTTTCTGCTGTCCAATAGAATTTATGCATTCAAGATTCTTTCAGTCGAAAAGATTTTGAAAGCTGCAACTCGTCCAGTGAAAGATTTGTCGATTGGGCTAGGTCGATCGAACTTTTGTATCTCTCACTCACTTTCTGAATTTTACAATTTCCGGTTTCAATTATATTTTGAGATCTCCATCTCCTTCCTTTCTATTATAAAAGTATAGAGATTTATATTTTCACCTACACGAATTATATAGAAACTGTACAGAATGGCTTACTCTGCACTTTATAATTCAATATTAATTTCAATTTGCAGGAAAGCTTAGAAAAAATGCTGGAAACGAGATTCTCGAGGGAAGTCAGGATATGTTAAAAGAGCGAGGTAAACCGATATTCATTTATTTTTTGCTTTTCATTAACATTTCATTGATTATATAAAAACTGAGTTTCCCTCTATAATCTGTATATTTCAATTGGAACTGAAGTATATTGAAGATTATTAAAATATAATTACTTTTGAAGCTTAAATATTTCTGATCAACGTAGACTAATTTCAATAAAAATTTATCAGAAGACAAAACATCGTTGGCTTGTGAAAAGGGTTTTAATCATTTAAATTTATATTCGCAGATCCAGACTATGACGACGTCTCTGATTCATCAAATATACAATGCTGCATTGAATTAATCACTCTTTCAATTATGCTGGTGATCTGCTTTCATCATCATCCACAACTACAAGCACTTCATCCTGCTTGAAACATCGATGGATTCCTGCATCTCAACAAAAAAGTGTGCTTCTGAACACTTGATTCTGCTATTGAAGAAAAAGAATTATAGAGCTCCCACTCAATTTGAACAATAACGTGAAGACATGTCGATTATTTCTCCGATGGAGACTTGCTTCCTGTCCATTATAAAATTCGGTTTCATAGTCTTATTCTACTCTAGTGAGTAATACTGATGAATTGTAAATTCAGAACCGCCACTATAATTATGAGCATTCAAACTAAATACATCAGGAAACAAGTTCAGTGTACACTAAAGTATTCATTGTCATAGAGATGTTAATGTAAATAGTCAACTAAAATATTAAGAAACCTGTATGAGGGCAAGTTCAGAGTGTCACTTTAAAAGTTATTTAGCATTTAAAATCTGCTAGTCAGTAAGAAATCCTTTCACGCGTATTATTTACAACCGTGAGCACTCGAAAGTTTAGAGAACAATAATTAAACAATAAATCATATCGGATATTTATTTATCTATCAAGAATAATTTAATTCTATTTCAATATTCTCGAAAATTTCATATTTATTGGTAATATTGGTCTCATGATTTGTCGCAAAGAGAATGTAAATAAGCTATGAATTCAATTTGCTGTCGATATAACAGTAATGTGACCTTTTTCCATTATTGGCGGAAGATGAACTCAAAACATGCGATTTTATGAAGCTTCCTTCTGCGAAGTCAATGTGAATGATGAGAATTTGTATGGTACAAGTTAAAAATTGCGTATTTCTGCAAGCTTTAAATAGTTTTTTCTGATTATTTATTTAACTTTCATTTACTTAAAATTATATTTCTTCAGTTTTAAAACCACTAAACATTTGAAGAGAAAACTATTACAATATTCTATTTCAATTTGAATCTTAATTGCAATATCAATTCAATAATAATTTCAATACGAATTGCCTAATTTTGAGTTGCAAGTGCTCAAATTGAAATTTCATCTGCATTAAAAAATTTCGAAACATAAGATTCTTCCATTTCTCCTGATTTTGAATAGAATCCATTAAATATTGTACATTGCAATTGAATATTAAACAATTTTTCATCATTTTCTTCATGAAATTTGCACTGCATGCATTTTTCATCGACATCAAATTTAAATTTATGCCAATTTTCCTGATTTCTATTTAAAAGTAGCTCAATTTGGAAATTTGCTGAATGTGTCCAATTTGAATCATTCCCAAGTTTAAACGCTGTCAAATTGAAATTTCAATCATTGAACTATTTCTTCTCTCAGTATCGAATATCAACATTCAAAATTAATTAAAGTTGATAAATTCTTGCATGAAAGTGAGCATTACTATGAAAATTTGATTAAGAGCGTCGCTGGAATCTCTTGTTGATTTTATACTTCGTCAGAAGATATCAACGGAAATCTTCACTGAGAAAAAATATTATGGGAAACTAAAGTATGGTGTCAGTGCGGGGCACGGTGAATCTTGCTGAAAATGCTCGTGTTTCTTGAGTCTCATGTTAGTTTTTTCTTACAAAAAAAAGCTTCCTTGAGTACCAAAGAAAGCTATGTTACGTGAAAAAATTAATATGAAAATGAACAAACACAAGCATTATTTGCAAGAGTCGCCATGCCCCGCACTGACACCATACCCCACTTTCCCCTACTTGATTCAAAAAAATGTTGTACTGAATACGTCCAATCAAATATTTTTTTTGATCTGAAGAAATTTTTCCTAAAACAAAAGTGAGTTTCTTGTCTGAAAAGCATCATTCCTTGAAGTAAAAAAAATGGTCTCCGATCAAACAAATATTTGATTGGACGTATTCAGTACTACATTTCTTTGAATCAAGTTATCTTTTTTCTCAGTGATAGAGACAAATGGAAGAATTTACAGAATTTACAGGCTATAGTTACGGAAAATTCTGTAACACTAGCCCTTGCGCTACACATGACCGATAAATTTCACGGAAAATTCCCCAATACTAGTCAGTGCCAGGAAACTAATGATTAGTTACCATAATTAACTCATGTACATATAAAATTTTTAACTAGTCACGATTACTTGGAGTTAGGATATTATGAATAATTATATTTTATTCGAGACTAATTACTATATAATATTTTGCTGACGTTGTGTCAGTTGCGACATTCGTCAACAAAAGTTTTTCTGAACCGGGTGCGTTAAAGAACAAGTAGTCTACCATTCGAAATTTTCATCTTTTCGAACGGATGGAAATTCATCAATTTTATTTATCAAATATAAGTTTTTTAAATTGATGAGCATTGAGCAATTTATAGAATCCAGGAACGAATAATGTATTTTAATTAAGTGGCTATACAAAGCGAATATTTATTCACGCATGAAAGGATTTTCTGAATGTAAATCCTGTATTCTATAAGGCAGGGGAATTCGTATATTGTGATAAAAATCACTATAGGCAAAAGCGGACAATCTGATGCAGCCGTTCCAAAATCATGTCAGGCACTAAAGTGTCAAAAGTGAAGTCAGATTAAGGGGATTCTTGACGCGCTTGAAAAGCAATGCATACGCGTGCATACATACTATCAACCACCAATGTTCTCGAGGCATCTCTTTCTGTTCCCATTGAAACACAATAGAATTGCACGTCCCAATGAAACGGCGGGAGCAAGCTCGACGTATTGGATCAAATTCGCTCCCCAATACAACCGCGAAGAATTACATTTCACGTTTCTTTTGCTATCCGGGCCCTAAATTCGATCTGTCGATTTTCTTTTCGCAGCTTTTGAAGCGGAACTAAAGACTCATTGTCGACGAGAACACCCGTGAGACACTTGATAAAAAAAACTCATTTTAACCCATCCCTCGTCTTCATGTTTGTATATAAAGACAATTTTTTGTAAAGCGGAAATTGATAAAGAAGTGAAGGGAAATGAACCTATTATTGATTGTGAAACAATCGTGATTGTGAATTGACAAAGAAAATCCATCTCTCATCTACTTCGGGTTCTACTCTAATGTATTGGTGAGATTCTTACTTTTTGAATACGTTTTAAGGGGACAGTCTAAAAAAACAGTAACTTTTTCTCCAGTGAGAAATATCTGTCAATTTTATTTTTAAACCCTATATAATGTGTGACAAAGGTCTTACATGAGAAATATTAATAAAAATATATTTGTTGTATTTACTGCATTGAGTTCTTCCTGTAAATGTTAGCATTCAAACAAGAAAAACTGGAAGTAAAAAATAGATTGTCAAAGATGTAACGGTATGGAAGACTAGTAAAAAATTCACAAATTTTCTGAAATGTGAATTAAAAGAAACCCACAATTTGTATGTTTATAAGATAAAATTTTCATTTTAAATCAAAGATGCTCTTTTTCAACATGCGAAATTGTATGTTGATTTTTTTTCTGGTAGACTGTTCCCATTTATTACAAAAAAATGTATAAGATGCGACATGTCAGAGGGTAATTAATAATTAAAATTAACGTGAAATGCGAAATGGAAAATATGAGCCGTAAGAACGACAATATGAAAAGGAAGAGTAATCGACTGGTACATAGTATTACCATTTTTATCCTCTGAACTGAAAATGTGTTTGATAAATCCTCAAACAATTTGTATTATTTGAATTTAATGGAGTCGATTCGGAATTGTAAAATCACATTTCGATGTTAAGAAAATTATTGTAAATACGTATCGTTTAAAACAAGGGTCATAGAATAGGCTGAAACTTGAAACTAGTAATAGGGAATGTGTTTAATAATTTTAAGAAATGTGTACTTTGAGAGAGTGAGCTATTCTGTATGTGAGAATGTGTGTAAATTTAAAACTAAGAACACGTCACTTTTCAACTTTCTAAATCATACATCTCGTTATATTAAAAAAAGACACTCATTTTTATAAAAAAATGAAAATATGCTATTATCTTTCGTAATCTTTCAAGAAAAAAGGTAGTAGAATGCTTTTTTGTAATTTAGAAACAAGCGATACGGCTCAATTATTTTTTTGATTCTAAAAATTGATCTGTACGCTTTTCAAGGATAGTATATATTATGTAAAGACTCAGCAAACCACGTTTTTGACGTCCGAAGCCGATGTTTGCCGTACGAGGTCGTCAAAGGTTTGCTGCGGAGTCACACACGATATTTTGATGCAAAACCGATGTTGACTGTATCGAAGAGTAAGTCCCTAAACAATTTTTCCGAAAACAGAGCGTATCAACTGTATTATGCTTCGCTAGCGTGTCGTATCTTCATTTAAAAATACATAGAGATACGACACTTTGGTGAAGTAAAATACGGTTGATACACTCTGTATATGGAAAACTTTGTTAGTGACTTATTCTTCGGGACAGTCGAATATAGTTTTCGTATGCGAGAGGGTGTCGAGTATGTAGTTGCAATGGGGGGCCGACGGGGCCCGGGGCGGAGCCCCAGTGGGCCGAGGGGCGGAGTCCCCGTGGGGGTTCCGCCCGCCACGGAAAGATAAAACACATCATGATTTTGAATAACTATAACAAAAATTGAAAATAACATCTTCATACCGGTCATAGTATATGTAGAAATGTGAGGTGCTGTGCATTGCATGAACTCTCCATCTTGATTATATCACTTGCGATCGCGACACGTAAAGTATTTGTCATCGGTTGACGAAACACCGAGCGAAACACTCGGACTTTCATGCAATCTGACTCACGTGTTGCTGCGTGTTGCCGGCCGGTATGCTTTGTACAACTTGTATTGTACAGTCTACGTACATCAGTCATATGTACCGCGTAGAGAAAGATACGAAAACCATCCGGTTTTGCATAAATAATGTTCTAGATGTAAGTAAATTTCGTTATGTTCGTAAGGCATCATTGTCAAAATTTAAAGTGATAACCTATATCTTGAAAAATATAAAAGTATAATTTTTTAACTCACGAAACAAAATTTCTTTATATATATATATATATATATATATATATATATTTCACGTAAAGTTGAAAAGTAATATCGTCCTTTTTCTTGAGTAAGAAAATGAACCGTAATGTGTACAATATACATGTAGATTTTCTTGGACTTTTTTTTCAACAAAAAATAATTTGAACATATGAATCTAATGTATTGATGGTGAGTTTGTGATTTATTAGAGAAACCTAAAGAAAACTAATTAGTCATTATGTATTACACATATTATAAGACAAAATGCTGTGTTTAATATAAAATACGATGTAAATATAGAAATAATACCTATTTTCTTTGGATAGTATGTAATTACGTTTTAGTTTTAGAGCTTGCTGGAAAATGTTAAATAGTCTAAAATTGATAGAAGCATTTACAATTATATGCGATATTTCCAGCAGATTGACCAATCGCTAAAATATGCACCGATAGATGAATTTAATAAATAAATTGAAATACATTACTTTTGAAATGGAGCGATAGACCAACACGTATCACTGTAATACTAAAGTAATGTAGTATACTATAATACTCATATTGTGAAATTTAAAAATCAAAATTTTTATTAAAGAAAAG
Source organism: Andricus quercusramuli (assembly GCA_932178445.1). Classification (NCBI taxonomy): domain Eukaryota; kingdom Metazoa; phylum Arthropoda; class Insecta; order Hymenoptera; family Cynipidae; genus Andricus; species Andricus quercusramuli. The sequence goes on along the minus strand of CAKNXH010000041.1, from coordinate 161,022 downwards.
TTTTCAAGTTTTGCAAATCAGTCAGCAAAATACAAATTTAAAGTACTTTAGTTACATATTGTAGTAGTCGAAAATTGTTTCACAAGTAGCGATTGGTTATGGACGTTGACTTTGTGTATAAATACCTTATAAATAATTAAATGTCTTATAAACTCTGTTTATTAAGGGAAATTCATCGCTTGGTAAATAATTTTGTAAAAATTACACCTGTAACGTTTGATAGGATTAAGTATTTAATTAAGTTCATACTGTGTCATTGAGTGTAAACGTTCGAAAACATTCTAATATATTTCTACAACCACCACCAGACTGTACATAAAATGTAATCCAATAAAGCAATGTCGTTTAATTAAAGGCATCGTGTTATTGTAAAATCATAGTTTTCAATTATTTCTATGTATGATTTCAAATATCTGTAAATGAGTTAGAGAATAATATAGGCCGACAAAAATGACATCATTTTTGTACCCAAGGACATTTTTGTATCCTAAAACCGGATCCGTTATCCAAATTTTTCCTATGCGTCAGGTTTTTTAAATATCCTAACCGGAAAATGCAAAAAAGGCTATATTTAGCCATACTTGAGGTAATCATCACACGATCAGCAATTTTTTCTCTGAAAGTTGCTAACGCCATCGTTTGGTACTCCCTTTTAAATCCCATTTCCATTCTTGATCATCTCGAACCGATTTTTTTTCTCCGAGATATCACACATTAACTATTCCAGTTAAGTGGGACGATGGTCGTGGGGGTTAAGGCGTAGGCTTTGAACCCACTCCGTGGGCTTGCGGGTTCGATTCCCGCCTCGCACTCTGGAAGAGTCTCGGTGGCCCATGCGGTGAACACTTGCCTAGCAAGGGAGTTGTTCATCTCCGGAGAGTCGTGGGACCGGTACCTCTAGAGAAAAAGGTTCTCTAAGTACTTAAGGCTGTTGCTCTTGGTGGTTCGGAACCCACCTTAAACTGTAGGTCCCCCTCCCACCACCAAGTATGTGTGTGGGAGGTGTGTGAAGGAATAGGGAAGAGATACAAGAACAATGTAAACCCTCAGGGGACACATTAGAAGCTTCCATTCCAACTATTCCAGTTCCACAATACATTGTGGAACAATGCAAGGCGAAGAGAAACTGAATGATTAGTGTGCCATTTTTCGGAGAAAAAAAATCGGTTCGTCATGATAAAAAATGAAAATGGAAGATAAAAAGGAGTACCAACTGATGGGGTTAGCAACTTTCAGAGAGAAAATTTCTGATCGTTTTATATTGTCTTAAATATGGCTAAATATAGCAATTTTTGCACTTTCAGATCAGGATATCTGAAAAAAATGTAGTCGTAATTTTCAATCAACTAAAATAATCTCAATAAAGATATGTAAAACACACTTTTTCATATTGATGAAATTTCACGCCAAAAACACAAATCAATATCCAACCAACCCATTCAGTTGAGTTTTATATGTATTCACATATTTCTATATGTTTAGTTATAACAAGTAGTTTTATTACAGAAATTCTCACTGAAAGTTTAATATAATTTTAGTTGTGAAGAGTTGATGTGTTGGCGAAGTTATCGCAACAGAAATTGTCTTCCTTGCTGCGTGTATAGCAAAGTGACAAGTTTTATCTCATAAACTCAACTACAAATTATAGTATAAAACTTGTTCCTTCCTGCCACTACAAAATGTTCAGCCAATTTTCATCGCTTGTTCTTACCCAGATTGCGCCATAAAATTAAGCTTGGGTAAATTAGATTATTCACCTTTTTAATTCAAGTTTTAAGTACAGCGATGCTTATATAATTTTGGTTTCTGAATTTGTACCAAAAAACTTTCAACGATTATTAGTCGAGACAAGAAGATTACAATTTTTAATAACCCGCATAATTACTAAAATGTGTATGCAAATGTGTATACTTGTCTTAACAAGTTAAGATAATTTTTTAATTTAAAGATAAAATCTGATAATTTCATGATTTAGGATCTAGGATAATAATTAGAAGGTTTTCTGTGGCTGATGTACATAAATTCATTATTATTCTTAACATTAATGTAAAATATTTTTTGACAAACACAGCTCGCTCATTTTTAAATACAATGTAAAATAATTCTTGATGTGCTATACGACTAATGGGATCTCAATACATGCATCCACTCTCTCATTTTTCAATACCATATTTTATGCAAACATATTTTATAAACATTCTGAAGTCATACCAAAAGTAAAATATACAGTATTAGGGTGTCTTCAATTTTTGTAAATATTTAGTTTTCATCTAAACGGCTTTTAGCGAGCATATAATATGACATATAAAAAAAACTTTCCTTCATATGGGTAACCTTGATACGAGTGCAATATGTTCTTTATGTACAACGAATGCTTACCTCTAATGTTCATTAACATATGAAATATATGAATGTATTCCGAGCTATGGAGAATGATTCGTCATTTTTTATTTAATTGAATAGCCAGGATAGGTGAGAATAATTTGAATAAATTTAACTTTTTAGAATTAGTTGAGTACCAATCTGATGCAAGATACTAAACAATGAACAGTCTATTAAACATTTCTTTGTCCAAATTCGTTGTCAATATCTTGAAAAAAAAGGTTTTCCAAAATGAAAGCTTTGTAACTAGTGAAAAACTTATATTTGCAAATAATATACTTTCCTGCAACGAGTGTCATTTTCAATTATTATATTTCATAATCAGGCTCCTGTTAATCAATTTTTTAATATAACTGTACTAGTAATCATCTTACACTTCTTTTTTTAATATACCTGAAATCGCAGGAGAGTTTTATGTAAATTTGCGCTTCTAGTCATATAAATATATACATTATACATATACATATACATACACATATACGTGCTCATGTAAGTTTCAGATCATGAATTTGTTTCTGACACACCTTATTTATCATTCATATTTTTAGGTTTGATTTTTGTATAAAGTGAAAATAAAGAATCGAATTCATGTTCTTAAGAATACATTTCTGAACGGGAAATTCTGTATTATGAATTACTTAAATATACTCTCTATTCATTCCTATATATTATTTACAAGTGCGCTTAACCCTGGTAATCGATGCGATTTCACACGTCTTCTGAAGAAATAAAAATTATGTACAGAACACTTATTCTTTAAGATATCTAGAGAGCATAACTCATTGAATTCTTTTTTTGAAATTTGCATATTAGCAAATTTTTCTTAATTTGAATCTTTCAAATTATTCTTGAGCGTTCTAAAAAAATATCATGATAAAGTAGAGCTGGCATACGTAGATACAGCGGAATCGATCGATTGGATTCTGATGGTTAGAGCATTGGCAGACGTTCTACTTTACCAATGATACGAGTATATATGGTGATTCAATGGCCTGCTCACAAAAGTAACAAATATGTGACATTTGTATTCCAGCAGATTCAATCTTCAAGCATGAGAGTAGCTCAAATTCTTTTAAGGTACGTCAAGTCAAATTCAAAATGTAAATACAGCATAGAGTTGTATGGAGAAGGTTGTATTTTTGCTCAAAAGTAGCATCTCTAAATTTTTGTTTTCAAATTTGGAAAATGGTGTTCGCTTCAGTTCACATTTTTAATTCATGCTTCATCATAATTATTGAATTAAGCTATTTTTCCATCAAAAGAAGCCAACACTTGTATCCTGCAAATTATCTGAGTTCAATATTTAGGGGTGCCATTTTGCTAATTACAAGAAATATATATTTTCAACATCCTAGTGTCTCGTGTAGCTTCACTTATGATTATAAATATACTGTAAAGTTACAAAATTGTCAAGATTTTGTAATGGGCAACACAAGTGTATCAAAAAGCCTTACTTTTTTACAGAAGAAATGTTTTTCTTCATCAGGACTGCTATCTTTAACCAAGATCAGAAAATGATCACGCTTTGCAGTAATTCAATGAGTTTTCTCTTAGAGCCCTAGAATTATTAAATAATATTAAGATCCTCATCCATCTGAATATCGACAATATTTACAAACGCTTAACATAAATGTACAATCGTCGTATGGTACAAATGTCTTTTAAAATTCTACAACCTTCACAATTTCTTCCTCAACTCTTTCACATTATTTACACTGGATGTACTAAAATAATTACAAAAACAATTAATCAATTTCGATAACATGATTTACACACAAATTGCAACAAAACATACACTTTCTCTTCGAGTTTTTGTAATTTGTAATTTATTTGCAAAACGTCCCTAGGGCTAATAGCCGTAGCAGCAATGGTCATACACCAACTCAAGTCTGTCCAGTAGCTCTTTAAGAGCTTATAATTTTCATAAATAACATTTTATTTGAAAAATAAAGTATGTCAGCTATGAACCTCATATTTTTCATGAAGTAATAGTTCAACAGTTCAGTTTAGTCATTCAGTGCTAGGGTGACATTTTTTAGACTTGAACAGATTAACATTGATTTCTAAAAACTTGAAAGGTTTATGCATTAAACTTCCTAGAGGGTTGGAGTGGAGCTAAACCCCAGTAAGTCACATTTGTGGCAAGTGACTTTGCGGCATCTCTCATTCCGAAAAATTTTAGGTCCAGGAAAAATTGGCCAAAGTGCGACAAGTCACAAATGCCTTGAGTCATATTTGCAAAAATTTCCTCTCTAGCGTCCAATGGGGAGTGGGAAGATAACACTTCGATTGAGCACAGAAATAATTTAAGTAACCCTGCTTCTTTTTGCTGATTTTTTGTATACTCCACATTTCTTTCGAATGAGCGATGCCGCAAATATGACTCGCCACATATATGGCTTGTCGCATATGTGGATTGCAAAAATTTGGCCAATTTTTGAATAAGAGATGTCGCAATTTGTGCTTCAAGATTCACTAAATCAAAAATAAACAAAAAAATCATAGCGCGCTGTTACAATTCAAACTAAATAAGTTTCAAATACAGACATTCCAAATATTCAAAAATCAATGTTAATTTAGCTTAATCCTAAAACCTAAAAAATTTTCTTTTGATTTAAAGAAATTCTGGTGAGTTTCTGAAACTATAAGACAAAAAATGTACAACTAGAATTTCAAAAAATTAGACTTTTCGTTTTGTAGAGCCACCTTAGTCTAGCTTGCCATTGCCTGAGAGTAATCAGAAGTTTGGTGTGAGCAGACGGATGAGAGGGTAGGTAGAAGGATATGGCTTACTGTGAGTGAGGAGAGATGATGGGGAGGAAATAGAGGTTTGAGGGGGGGAGGGGGCGAAGGAAGTGAAGTGGATGATGATGATCACGTCGTAGGCAAAGTGGAAAATGATGGTGGTTGATTAGAGGGTAAAGAACATTCGAGGTGGAAAGTGTGCGAGGGGGGTAAATACGTGATGGAAAAGAGTATAGGTAAAGGTGTAGTATAGAGATATGGGGGAGAGAAGGACAGGTTAGAAAAATAGGATAGAGAATGTAGGCGATGGGGGAAATAAAGGTAAGGATAGTTTATTAAGTCGAGTAGCAACTAGAGTAGCGGAATAGAAGGGATAGGGCTGATGATGGTGAGCGGTTAATCAGTCTACGACTACTGGTTCTGTGAAAGGCATTAGTGCTGTTACCCTACATCCTCATATAAAGTCTCAAAAACTGATTTTGTGTAATAAATTTTTAACATAGCTCCTGCCATTAGATAACCTCATAACATAGAAATTCAATACTGATTATATCAAAATAACTTAAACTACGACAAAAGAACCAATATTGTAACCACGGCTAACTGAGCACTGTATTTTTCCCTCAACAGTAGAGCCACACTGTTCGAAGACATTGACTGTGCGGAATTATCTGATCGGGAGTTACCCAAACTTCCTATTCCGCTGCTAATTCTCTCCCTTGCGTTATCACCGCCAGCTATTTCGTTGTTGCTTGCTTCGTCGTTGGGTGGACCTCTAAGTTGAAGGCCTGAAAGAAAAAAAAGAATACCGTTAGCATCACTTTGCATAAATCACTTACGAGTCCAAAATTGAGTGAAACTTTGTCATAAATCACTTTAGTACTCAGGGAGACGAGATTCTGAGGGCCAACTTTTAGCTTAGAACGGTGAAGTTTTCTGCTAAAGTTAACCCACAAAGTTTGAGGAAACTCGACGCGCCGCGGCTCAAATGTAGATATCTCGTACAACAAACTCGACAAGCGTTACGACCCAGACCCCTTTTCTGCAAAAATGTACAGGTTGCTCCTAGCACTACATAAAACTCTTTTTTATTTTTGTTAAAGAAACGCAACTTCCAGTGGCTTCAAACTTTGAGGACATGAATTGTCCGCTTGATTCCGAAAATCTTGGTTGAAGGGACGTTCAAGAAAATGTCCGAGTTGTTAAAGTTTTAAGTGTAGCAGTTGATACTATGTTTAGAATATTGTAATTCAATTCTGTTTTAATTTGTGTAAATTCGTGCTGCAGTTTGAAACCATCCAGTTTTCGAAGTTTAGTTTTTAGGTTTTTCAGAGTTAAATGTATCTCGCTTAAACATGGTCGTTTATTAAAGCTTTTGCTTGAAGATTCTATTTTGAGTTATATTATAACTTCAAATTGATGAGAAATTTGCAAACTACTTTCTTGAATGCATGATGTACAAGGCGTAAGTGCATTGTTTATGCAAGTAAACTATTTTTGCTTAGAACAAAATTTTTAAGAACGATCTATTAAAAATTAAACCATCAAACTGAAATTAGATAAATAATTTAATATCTCTTCGTTTAACAATGTTCACGCCTTCAAAAAAATCTAATATGTGAACGAATTTCTTTATGAATTTCACAAATTTCTAGTTGTAAAGTGAAATTTTATAATTAATAAACTTGGAAACCTCTGTCCCTGCTCTTTGTTGCAGCTTGCAACTCGGCGACTTCATTCGAACTTGGTTGTGCTGTTGTTGCTGCCTTTTGTCTTGTCTTCTGCTTCTTTTCAACTGAAACAGTAGAAATAAATGAGTTAATGTCTACGTAAATTGAGTCGAGCTAGTATAAAGAAAATGAAAAAATCAAATTACTGAGGTTCAAGGAAAACGTGCGAGAATTGTTCCGACGAGAGTGAATTATTCGAATGAGAAGAACTCAAATTATTAAAAACTTTAATGAAATTCAGGTTTTTACCTTTTGTAACAGTAGGAAGAATTGTCGTTGTCGTCGTAGATGTAGTCGTGGGTGTTGGTATATCTGAAACATTTATAAATTCACTACAATATACATATCTCCATTAGAAGATTGAGATATATATTTTAAAATAATTATATGAATATCTTAATACAATTGAAAATGAAGGACCAATTTTATTTAGAATGAGGCAGAGATGTTTTGTTCAGGGAGTCAAAATGTCTTGGTATTCAGGTATATTATTCTATGATGTAAATGAAGGAACATGTATTTTACAGTGGGTTAAAAAAAATTATTTGTTCAAATTATTCGAAGATTACCTGCGAATTATAAAAAATTGTAGACATTTTCTTGGAAATGCAGCATTTACCAGGCAAGCATATATATTCGGGATTTTCTTTTGTTTCGACGTGGGAATTTACGCGCTTTCATATGACAGAATAGCGACTGTTTCTTCCTAGTACTTAGAAATGGAAATCAGTACTTTATACTACAAAAATTATTTTGGACAAATTGAATTTTCGAATTTTTCATATCTTGTATCGTTCATAAAAAGAAAAATTATACCAAAAAAAAAATGCCCCTGCTCAAAAAATTAAGCCACTATCAAACTAATAGGATGCTTTCCTCAGTTTATATGAGCAAAAACGCTAAACGAATGTGGAAAAAGTTGAAAAAAGAGGGACTTTCTATTAAATCATCCTTATCTTTTCCATCGCACTTTGAAAACGTGAAAGCATTTGCAGGAAAACCTCACCTTTTTTATTTTTTCCAGTATAGTTGGAAAGTTTTGGCTAGTGTGAAAAACGCATTCTTTATTTATTCATTATGTATTTGTATGTTTTGTAGAAATTTGCTGAATGTTGGAAATTTTATCTGAATATTTTTTGTACAATGTCAGCCAGAATAAAATTGTCAGTCCACTAGAAAAATCGAAATAATAACATGCCTCTCTTTTTTCGTCAATATCTCAAAGCGAAGAATTGGTTAGAAAGATTTGAGAAAGCCGCTATGAAGATCACTAAATTTCACGTAAATTGAACCTTATTTGAAGTATTTCTGATAAATAGGGGCCGAGAGAGCATGTGATGAAGACCTACCTATTTTCCGATTTTGACCAATTTTCAATTCTCAACTTTCACTTTCTGTATACTACAGGGAAGAAATAGAAAATTTGGAACTCCACTAAATTGAAGATAAAAGTTGTGAAATCTCATCTCTGAAATAATAAACAAATATATTTATTGGTCCTTGAATGAGCATAAGAATGGGGATGTTTGCTCAAAATGACTTTCGTCTTGGGCAAACTTCCATATTTTTCATGATAATTCAAGAACCAGTTATTATTCCATCATTTTCCTTGTTTCACTTTAAAGCGGCGATTCCGAAATTTAATTTAGCAAAGTTGCAATTTTCTTCATTTCCTTCGCTGAAGCATGCAGAAAGTGGAAATTGAAAATCGAAAATTGGTCAGAAACGGAAAAAGTCCGTCTTTCTCACATTCTCTCTCGCCCTTATTTATCAAGAATAATTCAAGGAGGGCTCAGTCGGCGTGAAATTTAATAAGCTTTATAGTGGTTTTTCAATCTTTCTAACCTAATTTCTCGCCGAGATACCCACGAAAAAAGAGAGGCATGTTATTATTACAATTTTTTAATGAACCGACAATTCTGGCCGGTACTGTACCTTTCGTGGCTTCTGAGAAAAAGTCGAAAATTTGTTTTCTCAATATAGTATATTGTGCACCCAGGCAGCGAAGTAGTTTTTTTCAGGTCAAGTGTGAGTTTTTGCAAACACGCGAGATCGTAAAAAGACTTCGCTGCCTGGGTACACATGATATTTTATGCAATAAGAGTATGGTTTTCGATTTTTCCCATGAAATTACGTCTCAGGTTTGAGGTTAGTTTAAAGAGACAAGTAAAGCACATAAAAGTGTGCGTGTGTCAAAATGACAAATGCACATGTACGCGCATTTTTTGCGGACAATTAAGTGCACTTTATCGTCCTAGGACGATAAAGTATCTTACCACCATCAATGACCTACTTTGCTGGTCCAGACTACGCTCAGGGAGTGAGGAGAACATACTCGTGTTACATAACTAATTTTTTTAAATATGTATCAGTGCTTCACTAAGAACAAAGCTAAAGAGGTAGTAGATGTTAACATCCATTTCGAAGGAAAATCTTTAATGTGAGGCTTCTGAGGAAATCCACTTTTAGAAATTGAAAAGAAAACAGCCGTCAAGTTTTCATTTTTCTGAATTGAAAGTTTTTTTTTAATCAGTTGAAAGAGCAAGAATTTCCACGTCAAACAAAAAAAAACCCAAATGCCATCGCTCATTTGGAAAATACTGCGTTAAAAAAATTAAATCCTCAAATGATTGTAAAAAATAGATTGTCGTCAAACTGTGAAATACGTGCCCCTTTATTTTCACTCTCATTTGACATCTCCAAATCTACCTACAAACAATTTTTGTCATAAAAACAAAATTGCCTTTGATGTTTCGTTAGTCTTAGATGAAGATTTGTACGAATTTCATCTACTGAACTATCGTAACTCAATAGGTTACTGAAACTTTACCAACGTTTGACACAATTAGTTATCTCTGAACTACCACTGCAACCTCATATATAACAGAACGCCACCATCAAATTGCAATTTACCGAGTGGCGATTTATGTCGGAATTTCCACTCGTATCTCGACTCTTCTTATCAGGAGAATTGTGCTTGATTTCACATTCAGAATATTTTTCATCGACTGCAGAAGATCGAAAATCTCAAAAAAGTTTGACACGCGCTTACCGAGTTACCTCGCTTTCTTCGTTCGCATAGAAAAGCGAATTAAATAGTGAACACGAAGCGAAAAGTAGTTAAAGTGAAAAGAATTCTTAAAGTTGAAGATCTGTTTCGCAGTATACAACTTAGCACTGGAGTTTGAAACTACTTCGAAGTAAGTACGTCTCGCCTCATTATAATTCAGAAAAAATTAATAAGTTCTATATAAGAACTAATTGATAGAAAGGTACGTTTTTTCAGCGAAAAATTGCATTCAAAAGGTGATTTAAATATCATACTGTGAATCTCCTATACAAATTCAAGTGGTAAATAAAAGTAGGGAGACATTTAAGTTCGAAAATGTCAGAAGAAAACATTCAGCAAACTGCCAAGAAAGTGTCAGGGGGAAGTAGAAGGAGAGTTTTTACTTACGGTAGAGCTTGATGCCTCCATCCGTACCCCCTAGTGAGTTCTTGGAAACGCATTTGTACGTTTGAAAGTCGGCCATATTCACTTCTTTTATTGTGAGTTTCATGTGCACTTTGTAGATATTGTCCACTAGTACTGGCTCGTATTTTCCACCTGCGAAATGTCAGAATTTTTAGATCTTATGTTTTAAACGTTCAGATTAGTAAAAAAGACAAATATATTGTTTATAAATAATATAATATAATATAATATAATATAATATAATATAATATAATATAATATAATATAATATAATATAATATAATATAATATAATATAATATAATATAATATAATATAATATAATATAATATAATATAATATAATATAATATAATATAA
>CAKNXH010000041.1:0-144779 GCA_932178445.1 Andricus quercusramuli | reverse complement strand
CCCTCTTCCCTCTTCCCTCTTCCCTATTCCCTCTTACCTCTTCCTTCTTCCCTCTTTCTCCACAGTTAACCTACCTTTGACCCTCAGAACCCTCTTAAAATTACCCTCACTGTAAAACTTCCCCTCCCTCTTCATGCCTTTCTCACCATTTCTACCTTACACGGAAAAAAATTCATGATCAAAAAAATTACAAATATTCATATAAATTTAGAAATTTATAATTTAATGATAAACTTATCAATTTATAATTTATTTATAAAATTGAAAGATTTGTCATGTATAAAAAATGTATGAATTTATAAATATTTTTATAAATCAACGATATTGGTGAAATTATTAAAGCAGGGATTTGCAGAAGAATTTATTGTAAATATTATTATTTAATGAATCACCTATATCTGTTAATCGTTAAAACAAATTATGCTAATAAATCTAACCGATCTATACTAAATAGCTGAATTAGCAATGTTGCAACTCTGAATATGGCGCCAGTGGAATATGATTGATTTGAAGAAATTAAAAAATTTTTAATTGATTCAACAGTTTACCTTACAATTAAACAGATTATAAGGTTATTATTAAATAAGTAGAGTTAATAGCAGAACTAGTTCTCGAACTTTTGTAATTTCTTAATACTTGTATTGAAACTTATTCCATTTCTCCGTATTTCTTACTCGCCAAAATTTTGTACTTGAAGTTTCAATTTTGGTAGCATCTGAAACTCATGACGTCACATAGCTAATTCAACTATATAAAAATCTTTGAATTGAGGTTGAAGTTGGCCATTCCGAAAATTAAAATTACTTCAATTCGATACATTCAAATTTTATTGACTTGATATGAAAGTATTTTTATGTTTATTCCATACAGATTGGCCGTTTTTAATAAAGGAGCAAATTTCCGGTCATTTCTCGGTTTTTCCTCGGTTTGCAAAAGTTTCTCACGGTAAGGAGCCGCTCAAAAAATAAGTAACGCTTTTTCCATAAAGAGTGTATGTAAGTTTAACATCAGCGTAACGTTCCATGTGATGCCCCCCACCCTAAAGGCTCTTGAAGTTGAAACATTTTATCATTTAAAGTATTCGAAACTAAACTACAAATTAAGGCACTCTAAGTGACAGCCTTTTGCATTTTTAGCTTTTAATATTAGAGCTTGAAAAAAGTTTAATTCGTAAATTTTTAGCTCAAAAACTCAATAATTTACACGAATAAAATGAAAGCTCTTAATACTTATCAATTGAGCAAGTTTAAATTAAATAACGTTTAACTGCAAACGATGGTCGTTTTGAGGGCCATCCATATATTCAGGGGGGGGGGGAATTCCACGTTTGTCCACGATAGGGGCCGGGGGATCGGGCTAGAATCTACGTGGATATACGTTCTCCTAAATCTGCGATTAAAATGTTTGAAACCTTATCAATTTTCAAAAAAAAATTTAATTAAGATTCTCAGATAAATAAGAAAAGTAAGAGTGATGATCTTGCTTGAAAACCACACATTTTAACCAGCTGAATATTAAATATCATTAGAAAATACCTCCAAAAATGTCACAGGCATCAATGCATCGCTTAAAAAGTTTTTCCGATAAGAAATGCATACTAGGGTGGATCGAAAATAACAAATTCTGGCATTTGAAATCGCTAAAACGCGATAAATTAGCATATTAGGATTTTAATTAATATTTTTCTAAGAGATTAATTCCTATTTATTCCACCTCTTTTTTGGAAAAAATTCTTAACACCTTTGTAAATTCGTAAAGAATTTTTAAAATGTTAATTATGAAATTTACCGAAATACCTTTGTAACTTCCGGTTTAAAAACATCTGATCAAATGTAGGTTTTTTCAGCATCAAAAGTAAACATGCAGCAAATTTTTTAAATTCTAATTTTTGTGTTACCTGAAATTATCTTCACAAATTTTGGTTTAAATTTTTTTTACGCATATGTGGGTCTTTTTAGCATAGTAATGCAGAAGAAACAATTCTAAGAAATACCAAATTCCCAATTTTCAAAATTTAATGTAATTTTAATTTCGATACCTCGATCTTGCCGATTTTTATTGACAGAGTAGGGGGGGGGGGGCGTTCGGCAAATTTGCACGGCTGTTCACAAGTGGGGAAGGGGATGGAAGTCGAAAAATGGTGGAGCATTGTCCACGTGCTATATCGATGGCCCTTGTCGGTTTTTTTGTCATGTATATTGGCTAAAACTGCATATACAACGAAGTTTCGCTTACTTGACGTACGGCCTCATCAGGTTAATGGTATCCAAGAATAAAAAATCTAAATATAAAGAAAGAGACAAATACATAACTTGTTTGTGTGAATTTTCTCTAAGACGCTTATAATAATATGCATATATTATAATAATCGTACCAGTAGAAGGCAAAGTTTCGTAATTGAGATTCGATTTTTCCAAAATTTATTTATATCTGATAAAAGTTGTATTTTTTTTCAAATCTTACTTTCAAATTGTCAGTTGATGTGGAATTTTTGAAATTGGAAAAATGGTGAAAAATTAGTATCATATTGTCATTACATTCACTTGTTTAAGATACCTTCTCCATGGGTGTAGTACATGACTCAACAGTTTTTTTGTTGTATTAGGTTATTTCACGATCTCCACCTGATCAGAAAACAATTACTTATTGTCTGCTATCTCGAATACTGGGTATGCAAAATGCACTGCTGTCCTTATGAAAATCGTGATTTATACAATTTATAAATAAAATGTGAGAGATTATCGGTTGTTGAATTCATTCTCGGAAAGAGGAAAGATACTTTTTTTTTGAATTATGTGCTATTTTCAAATTATGACGAAATGAATTATACTCAAAAATCAACCGAAAAGCTGCTTAGTACATTCGTTACTCTTTGAAGGTTTTTAAGTTCTACATAACCTCTGCCAAACATTTCCTCCATCGATTTTGTAGTATAATTTATTTTACCACAACTCTACAATAGCATGTAACCAAAAACATCATTTTCATTCATAACGGACATAAATCTGATAACGGACGTAATATCAAATTTCATTTTAGAAAAAGCAATCATAATAATTTTCATAAGAGCAGAAGTGCATTCAGCACACCCAGTATTCGCGATAACAGACGATACGTAATTATTTTCTGATCAGTCACTAATTGTGAAATAACCTCATCAATGCTTGTTCCAAGTTTTGGCTATAAACAAGGTTGAATTGATTTCAAATAAACCAATTAGTTTCGAAATGTGGCGACAGATTCATGATGTCATAATGTATCTTATATGAATTTCTTTTATAATTTCAAGGTATAATATAATTTCTAAGATCGAAAAACTAACTTAAATTCAATATTAACAAACATTATTTGCAAAAATTCACAACTTTTATAACATTCATGTAAAAATAGCTCAAATTTTATATGTCCGTTCTTTTTTTAACTGCATTTTCATTTTTCACAACCTTGAACATTTCTTAAAAAATTTTCTTCCTGTAATTCTTCTCTTTTCTTGAAATTTAAACATTTTTGAAATCAAATTGATAGTCTGAACTGTGATAGTGTTCGACAAGGGCTGGTTTTCTATTACATTTATCCAGTCACTTACGTGCCCCTTCTTGACCTGCGTAAAAGCATTTGCACCCTTCTATTTATAAATTTGTTCATGAGAATCAATGGAAAGTTATTCTGTAAGGTATTCTCGATTATAGTTAAATTTTTATGTAAACATGCCTTTCGGAAGGTTAGTGTATTCTTAAATAAAATTCCACCTTAATTTAATAATAGTAATGACAAGATTGTATGGTATATCCGTGAATAATGATGCAGCATCTAATGAGAAGAATCTATGATTTTCTGGTATATTATTTGAAATATTTTCATTATTTCATGAATTCTTACTTAATTTTTTTATGAAATCAAAACTATTTTTTATATCAGTCTCAAATTTTCCTAAGATTTTTCGTGAAGTTTCTCTGAAAAATTTAGAGAAAATGTATAGTGGTCAAATCACAAACGATGTGACAGGTCTGACAGGCATTCCTATACTTTATGTATTCTAGGAAGCGCGCAAAACCGCGGTGAAACTCTATTATTACATTGAAGATGTTTACTAGTGTCTGTTTTAATTAATTAACGAATTCAAAAACTATACTTTAAATTGAATAATGATACAGCCATACAGAATGTGGGCTCTAATGAAATCCTTGTACTGCCACGTTTTGATCAATTCGAACATAAAATTAGGGATGTTTTAAGTAAAAAAGGTTTAACGACCGTTTTTCATTCTCAAACATATGTTTTTGGCGTTTTTCGTAATTTGAAGGATCCTATAGACAAGGAACAAAGATCACATTTTGTATACTGTTTGGGACATAAATGCTGCAAAACTTTTACATAGGTCAATCAGAAAGACCCAACAGTGTCAGAATGAAGAAGCACGTAAATGACTACAAAAAAGATAATAGAAAAACAGCCATTTTTGAACACTCTCACAATTTAGACTATCGATTTGATTTGATAAATTTTAAGATTTTGAGTGCAGAGAAGAATTACACGAAGAGAATTTTTGAAGAAATGTTCCATATAGTAAAAAATAACAATTCAGTTAATAGAATAACGGACATACAACATTTGAGCTATGCTTATATAAATAGTATAAAAGCTACGAATCTTTGCTGATAATTTTTGTAAATTAAATTCAAATAAGATCTTCGATCTCAGAAATTATAATTGAAGAACTCAATAGCAATCATACCTTGAAATTATATTAAAAATTCACATAATATATATTATGACTTCATAGCTCTGTCGTGAAATCTCAAAACTAACTTGATTACTTATAATTAATTCAACATTGTTTATAGCCCAAGCTTGGAACAAGCAGTTTCACAATATGAATCCGTCAAGTAACGTACTACACCCATGGCGAAGGTATGTTAAACAAACGTTGGCCCACAATATATATTGATTAACTAAAATAACTGCCTTGCTATGAGTCAATATAATCAAAATTTTATACTAATTTTGTTACAATTTTCACAATTTTGAAAATTGTACAATTTTTCACAATCTCGACTATGAATACTACGAAACAAATAACTACACATCATAACCTATAAAAATGCCTGAAATAAGGATACCTCACAATTTTACTATCTTCTAAAATTTTTTAATGTTTACAACTGGAAATTTGAAACTAAAATTTGTGAAAAAACATACTAACAACTTTATTACACATAAATAAATTTTGGAAAAATTGAATCTCAATAACGAAACTTTGTCTTCTACTTGGAGGCCGTTAACCTGATGAGGCCCTACGTCAAGTGGGCGAAACGTCTTTATATACATATAACGATTCATCAAATACAGGATCAAAATACCGAAACAACTACCATCGTATATTTAATCAATATTTAAATCTATATAATTTTTGAATTATAAATGCAATAGTTCAAAGATTTCTGATTAAAAATATAAATCTACGCTATCATTTCCAGTGCTCTGAATTGAGGATTGAATCAATACATTTCTAAATATATGCTCAAAATTATGTTTACTGTTTTGAGAAATTTCAAGTTAGAAACATTAAAAATTGATCAATCATAATTTTTTGCCAAACTTCAAATTTTTCATATTAGAAGTTAAATTAATTTTATTTTAAGTGGATTGAATTTAAATTAAATTAAATTTCAGAGATTAACATTTCTTTCTAAACTGACAACTTTTCAAATTAGGAATCAAATTATTTTTTCTGGAGTCGCTTCAAATTAATAATTGGTAAATTACCATTCATACATAAAAAATTAACAGTTCAATTTTCAAATAAATTTTTTTAAATACAACAATGGAAAGTGGAACGTTCCAAGTGTGAATGTAGCACTAATAAATTTTAACAATTCAAGGCTTCCTATTTAAAACAATTCAGCTTCAAATTGTTCAGTTTTGAATATTTGATCCATAATTTGTCATTTCAAATGATCAGTCAAATATTTTTTCATATGAAAAAAATTGTCTTTTTGTAATTATAAAATTCCAAATTTTCTGTGTTAAAAATGGAATATTGTATGCTTAACAATATTTGGATAGGATTTGAAATAGAATACGAGCTGTCAATTGAAGGGTGGCAGATCATAAGGAGGTAAGGTACAAAATGGCAATTTTACAAGAGAAGAAAAAAGCATTCTGTAAAATCGAATTCACTTCTAAAACGAAAAACAAAAATAAGCTTCCGAGCTGACGCATTCCTGAATCGATAGCAAAAAAGTTTGATAACAAATAACTTACCAATTTTGGGGTGAAATAGCACAAATTTAACAAAATCGGGTTGACATTTTTTTTCACACGGTCCGAGTAGTCTTTGGACAGTTATAAAAAATTAAATAATCAATTAAAAAAAATGAAAATATGTTCCGGAGGTATCAAGTTTTTGAATACAGGGAAAAAAGTTTGATGAAAAAAAGGTAATTCAGTTTTGAGAAAATTAGGTTTCAGTTTTGAGGTTAGAATTTTATCGCATCTGAAATTTGGCTCCCGAGATATGGGTATGCTGAATACAGGAAAGAAAAGTGTAATGGAAGAAATTTATTTACTTCCGAGGAAATGGAGTTTGTAGGAGACGAAAAAGCGTGTAAATGAATAAAAAGTAGTTTAAATTGATTTTGTGGTTCAAACGTGAAACATATATCTATTTATTTTAAAAATGTTATTCTTTTGCACTTCGCGTTTTTATGCTAAGCACATACTTCTCTCAACTTCAGTAAAAGCAGACGACAGCAGATGACGCCGAGCGGATTAGCGACACTGCGTATGATTCCAAACAAATTCTTCTAACAATATGCGTATTGGATTTTATAAGAATTTTCTAGGCAAAAAAAAATTTTCGGAGAAATGTCCCTTACCTCCTTATGATCTGCCACCCTTCAATTATGAATCTAATAATTTGCATTTATTTTTAAATTAAAAATACCTTATGAAGTTTCGATGATACGTTTACATTTACTTAGGGTAGTGGTTGTGACAAATATCAGAATTAAGAAAAAAATGGGTTTTTTGTGATTTCAGGCATCAAAGTAATGTTAATGCTGATGTAATTTGAAACGGAAAATTTTATTTTAAATGAACAAATCTTTAAACTAACAAAAAATTGATTGCAACAAAGTTTTTCGCCATGGACTTTTTCACTATCTCTTTTTATTACTTTTCGAAAAATGGTTGAATTTGAAGATTATTTACCATTTTCAAAATTAGAAACAGTAGATTTGTAGAGATGTTATCCCCTTGATTTATTAAAATTCAACCATTTTTAGAAAATCGGTAAGAAGCGACAGTAAGAAAAATTTCAGTTGCAAAAACTACTGTTAAAATAATTATTTCTTATAAGTTTTCTAAAAAATAATGCTTTTTTATACGCAAATATCTGATAATATTATTTCAATTCTTATAATCATAGACATATTTTTCCAGAGACTTGATTTTGGGCACGAGAACTACCTTTCAATTTTTAATGCTAAAATCTGCAAATTGTATAATTTTCAACAGACTGAGAAGCCTCTTAGAAAATGAATTAGTGTTGAATTTCTAACACTTAAACTGCAGTTTAATTTTTGAAATTATTAATTTTTTAGTTGATAAACTTGAGATATTCTTCATACAAACTTGGGTCTTCAAAAATGCATTTCAATATTTTTTATAAGAATATATACACTTTAAAATAAAGAACTAGAATGAAAAATCTTTAATGTAAAAGATTTTAAAATTAAACAACGTAAACTGAATGATTTCATATTTGCAAAAGTCAACTATTGAACTTAACATTACAAAAAAGTTGAAATCGAGTTTATTTTCAATTAATTATGTCTTTTCCCGGTTTTCCAGTTCAGTGGCCACCCTGTATCTGTATAATGTTCATACGGGATATTTCATTTGTTATTCAAATCAAACTCTGCCCGTGCAGAAATTTTGGCGTGGCGCGGGTCGGGCCCAGATGGGGCAGAATGTGGGCCCAGTCGGGCAATCCTTCCAGCGCCAGATTCGAAATGAAACGCCTAGCCTGATCAGGGCCAGACTGGGCATCCATAAGGACGGTCGGATCTGGCCCAGAGCAGCGCCCTTTTATTTTTTCATGTTTAGCCATACTATTATTTAAATTTTCTTGCAGTAATAGATAAACAATAAATCGAGAACTTTATACTTTATTAAAAAATATTAGAAAATCAAAACAGAACATTTTTCATATTTTTCAGTCCAACTTAATATAAATTAAACAGGTGGTCAGCATTTTGTAGTCCTGTTCATGCAACAAAGACTAGCAAAGTGAGGTTATGACACTGAAAATTCTAAAGCAACTATCCGTACCTTTTTTGCAATACACTAATGTTGTAGATAGAAATTGTCTCAATTATCACAATAATAGCATACTGGAGAATTTTGGATCGGTTAAATATCCAAGGGTTATTTGTGCAACAAGCAAAACAAAAATTTGTTCAAATTAAGTGAACTTTCTCGATTGTACTGACGGAAATTTGAAAGAGAGAAAGTACAAATTAAGATGTACCTACACGAACGTTTCACTGTCGTTGAAAGGTTTATTTTGCTCATAGGTTCATTGTCAACATATTTTCGTGTAGCAGGTTGTACTAGAATTATTAGCATAATTAATTAACATAAACTTAAGCGAATGAATCACGCATGGCTACACGTGGCTTTGCTGTCTACCCTTGTACAAAGTTGCCTTCTTTTCCAAACAATCGAAAGGAAGAGTTTGTGAAATCACAAAAATAACCTCTGCTAACGTTCCTACTTTTAAATTAATGTTTATATAGTTTTCTTAACTTATTGTTCTCAATTTATTTTGAGGTTAGGTTTGCTCGACCGATTTTAATAAATCTACTTACCTTCATCCTCATTGCGCACTAGGGAATGACAGCAATTGACCTATATTTCCGTACCCGTAAGGTACTTTTCGTTTTTATAATATTTTAATTATTTTTGAAATCACATTACACTCAAAACCGAGCCGTATTGTGGAAAATATAAAATCAAACATCAGATATATCAGGCGGTCGGCACAGCAGATGGCGCTGCAATTTACAACTGGTATTTTCTCGATATGTGGTTCCGACCCGAACCACAAGAGTAGCCATGCGACAGCCACAATGTGGCAAACCCGATCGGGGCCACATCGGAAATCGGGACCAAATTGGGCAATTTCTGCACGGGTGGAAGATATTAATGGTTAAAAATGGTAATAAAACTTATTTACATATTCCAATGTATTTCTGATAGAGGAAGTGAAGATCTTGTTCTGGCTTTTCAAAGATTTATTAAAAATTTCAAACCATTTCAACAACTGGGTACCAAAATGGTCCTCTCTTCAGGATATACAATGTTATAACTAATTCTTTAAATAAAACTGTATTTCCAGTTAGCTAGTCATTTTTGATTATATCTATGAAATGTTAGCTATTTTCAAAAACTTTCTAGAGTCTTTATTTTTGATTCAAACTTATTTTTTGAGACTAGACTATCTAAAACTAGATTTGAAATACAAATCTAATTGTTGCACCTGCGGCTGACATGGACGTGTAGGAAATTGTTGACGTTCAGGAAATCAGAGAAAGACAAATAGAAGAAGTATTATTTCATATCTTCGCTTTATTTGATATCAAACGCTAGGGAATTATTTGCCTGCTGAGAATAAGATAAAGGAAATGAAAGTATGGAAGTCGAAGTATTGGTTTGGGCTTTTTTTCCTTTGCAAAGGAATACGAACTTATATACAGTATCAGCGAGTAGGCACGCAGAAACCTTTTCGCCTTAAGTCAAAGTTCGATCATTCAAGAAATAAAAGAAAGAGGGAGCTCGAAAATAAAATTCCACAATATCGTCCTCGGTTTCTCGTGCTGCATACACCACCGTAAATTTTATGCTTGGCGAAGCAGAAAATTAGGCTCCTTCGCATGATTACGGAATCGACGTACTTTGGTAATGCATATGGCTTTGAAGTCAGAAAAAGACTGTTGTACTTTAAGAAACTATCCCTTTTTCGTGACGTATAGATAGGAATATGTATAGGAATAAAATTACGAAACCGAACTTCAGAACTACATTTAGATCCTTATACTTTTATTACATTTGATAAATTGATAGTAAATTTTTTTCGTTCTTAGCCTGCGTTATTTAAAATCAATTTCACTAAGTACAATTTGGGAGAAACGAGAAATCCCATTACATATAGAAAGGAAAAATGTGAGATATGATAGAAGGAATGATAGGCAGAAATTTTTTTTATGAGAAAAGCAAATTTACAGAACTAATGATTCGTAACAAAGACAGGAGAAGTATTTTTGTGCAGCGAGAGAAAGTTATTGCGGGAGAATGCATTTATGGAGTGGTTGTGCAGCTAGGGCTGTGCGACCTCACGCGAGTGAGTAGGACTTTCATCGGCTTCAAGTTTGAAAACCAGATGAAAAAGTTTAACGACGTCGAACTACAGGCTAACCGTTGCCGCCATAGAAATGCGTTGGGTGCATTTCGCTGCATAAAACTCCCGGGCGTGGATAAGGAGCACGGTCAGATTCGAAATTCCATTAGTCACGTTGAGAATCTATTGGTGCTGCCTTTTAAATCAGAGGGATGCAATCATAAAAGTTTACAAACAAAAACCAATCCAGAAACTCACAAAAGTATGCCACCTTGGTATAACTGAAAAGTGAAGACAATATGAATAACTTGAACGTCATTTTTATATTCTTCAATCTTATCACACAGATGAATTTGCCTTGTTATAACATGATTTCGAATAGGTTGTTTTTTTATAATGAATCACTTTTCTACAGGAAATCGTAGATTCCGTAATTCAAATACCAAAATTCCTAAAAATATAAACAAGCTTCCAACTGCACGAACCAAAAGCGACCAAATCAAATTTGGACGAGGAAGAATGCAAATACTTCCATTTTAAATTACCATAATCTCAAAAGAAGAAAGATGAAAGAAACTCGATTCAACCATCAAATCTTTTTTCATATTTCATTTCTGTCGTTCTTCTTTATTTCGGTTTTTTATCTATAAATATTAACTATATAAAGAAATTTATCAATATAACGTTTTTGCATGTAGATCTAGTTTTCTGAAGTGCTCACTGTGAGTACATCTAAGTTTTTTGCTAGATTATAATGGGTTAATAACCTTTTTTAGCTTTGAATTTTTACTGTCTTGATAAGGGTTTTGGGTGAACACCAAAACTTTGGTAATTTTTTGTCAATATTTTTTTCCAAATATTTGAAGATGTAAACATAAGAAAGTACAAGAAAAAAAAGAAGGAAGAGTTTTTTTCAGGAAACCTTGTTCTTCTCTCTTTCTTTATTTGTTTACATTTTTGTTTATACCTCTAAAAATAAAAAAAATCCAAATTAAATTTATTCAGAAAAAATATCTTCCCCTTTCGCTTGGCTGGGATTCGAACGTCAGGTCAACTGATTGCCGGTCAGGTACTCTACCACTAGGCTACTAGCGGTATCGAAGAACAATTCTTCTTCTGAAACATGCTTTCTTTTGCGAGATGTTATGTTTTCATACATGTCAATTTTACCAGGAATCTGTATTATCATCGGAGATGGTAACGATCAATCAGAATAGAAATCTTTTCACACACCGTGAAAATGGAAATCTGCAATATCGATCAAAATTATCTTCTCTAATACAAAAAATTTTAACGTCTTTTCAGACTAGATGGAGCTATGCATTACAAATTTTTCAAATGAAATTTATTCAGAAAAATTTCGTTATTGGAGTTGAGTTTCGGACGTTAAAGAATTTACTTTTTGATTCGATGTAACTATTTAAATAATTTCTTATATCTAGATCCTTACTTCTATCATTGACGATAGCGCAATTTCGAACGTACGGTCGGATGGGAGTGAGAGAGCGAGCTAGAGTGCAACCGCATCTTGATCTACTTATACTATTACATCACTCTTTCATTATTTCTCATTCTAGCCCTCTCCAATTCTTTCATCCAGTCCTCCCATAATGCATCCTTCTCTAAAATCTTTGACACAGTGTCTGACCAGCTTCCCTTATTTTAAATTCCTCTCCTATATCCTTGCCATATATGCTCCCATATTTCATCTTCTCATTCACATATTCTGAACTTCCCATTCTCTTTCTATTCCCACTACGTCGCTTCCTTTACTTCGTTTCCTAATCTGAATCTTGGGATTCTTGTCCATCTTCTCTCTTCCTATCCCTCTTCTAAATACTTTCGTACTCCTTCCTTTCTTATCATCTTATACTATTTATTATATTTTGATTCCCCCATTATCTTCCGTCTTTCTGTTGATTATCTTTCCTTGTTACTTTTCTCCAATTCTTCATAGTTTACTTCAGTCCCCTCTCCTATATTACTAGCCTTAAATAACCGCTTACTTACTTTTTCCTATCTCGTTAATTCTATCGCCCTCCCTCTTTCCTCTTCTACCTCCGTTCCAATACTTTATTTAGCAATTAGCACTCCTTCTCTCACCATATATCCAGGCGTCCTCTAGTAGCTTTCTTGTAACTTTTATCCAAGATATTGTGATCTCACATTGCAATAAAATCTTTCATCCGGTAATTAATATACTTTCTAAAGGAAATAGTATATTTTCCATTTCAAGAGAAGTCTCTGAAAAGGATATATGTGAAATTTGTCTAAAGCAAACATCAAGAAAGGCTCCATAGTTTCGGCTGAGTACATTTAAGAGAGCCAGGTGGACAAAACCAGGTCTGGATAGTTTTGGTTGACAACAATCAAGCATGGCGTAGGAGTCAGTTATGACAATCAGACGTCATTAAATTTTTACATGTGGTTGGTCTAAAACTCCCTACATGTAGTACTCGGGGTTGGCATTGGCTACCGAGGGTTGTTTGGAAGTGGAAGAAAGGGGCGGATGAGGAGGATACGACGCTAATGGCATCGGTAAGTAGCTTGCAGCACGCTACCCTATACGTAAGGGATTGACGACCAAAGCGCTACATGTTTACCAGATTTCCCACGAATTTTCGGAAACCTGTTTGCACTCTCAAATATCACTGGAAAAAGTTTTCTTTGCTATAAATCTTAAAATAATTAAAAAAATGTCATTCTCAAACGCCGTTTCGCGGTAAAAATGAGCGCATTTGCGGAGTTCGTTTACTTACGTTCTTTGCGTGCATTTAGACTTCATTACAAACATTCCAAATATTGTAACTTAAATGGAAAACTGAATTGAAACTGAATTTTTTTTACGTTCAAGAATTAGATTATACACTTTAAAAAAAAAGAATGATAATATTGTGATTAACGCTTACGGCCACTGTGTAAGGATAACAGCGGTAAAAAGCGAACTGCAAGCTAGACCATGCTCCTAATTTTGCACTTACAACATCACCGCAAAAGATTTCAAACATCGAATTGAATTAATTTACAACATCTTTATTTCATTAGGCACTTGGCTCATTTTTAGTCCATGACTGATAACGAAAAACCAGATTGAACCACCAACAAGTTAACAATAAAATTATAATATAAATATACTAATAATTAATATTGCAATTAAAACAGAAAGCTGAATTGAAACTGAAATTGTTTTTCAATTTGACTTTAAAGAAGTTTCTCAAATCATCTGCAGCTTTGATGATTACATTTTCATAGCAACACTCGTGTTTCGCCCTCAAGAATTAGATCATACAGACCATTTTGTTTAAATAAAATAATGTCGACAAAATAAAATAAAATGACACAGACAAAAAAGAATATGAGAGGAAAAATTACATTTAAATTCTGAAGAGACTTCAAATTAAGTTCAAATCACGACTGGCCTTGATTCACTTTAACCCAAATAATGAAATAATAAATTAATTACACCTATTTTTAACAGTAAACATTCTTTTTTGAAAAACCATACTGTGAACAGGAAAATTTCAAGTATTTTTAAAAGAACAATAATTCTGTGCTTTCCGTAAACGCAACAGTCTGCAGAATACGGATACGGGCAGGATACGTGATGATATCTGATATAAGAATATAGATTAATTGTTCAAATTTTTCTGTCGGTTGAATATTCTTTAGGAATGAAAAGTTTTAAGAATGTTCATTTTTTAAAATACGAAGGAAAAAAGTCTGAAAGCAAGTTGTAATGTAAGCTAGACTTTTTCTGTATAGGTCTAGTGATATAATAATGCATCCCGATTTGCAAGGAATACACATTGTTTTTATAGAGGAGTCTGGTGATTTTTTCGGTTAGGTCTTAAAATAGTTGTTACCCATCCTAGATACGAAAGAAATTTTAAATTTAAGTGGGCAGGATTTTTTGGCTTGAAGTCGTTTGAGCTAAAATCAGCTGGAGTGTATTCTTCAAGGTGTCCCGAATAAAAGTTCTGATGTGCACTAGGTCCCAAAAGTCCTTAGGTTTCGAGTTGCAGGTACTTGAAGGTTATAAAATGACAATCTTTATATTATATGATTTTCAACTTTCTGAGGGCTATACTGACTTAATATCGTGATTTCAGACTAAGTGATCAGAACAAGAGTTCTAGGAATGTAAGTAAGGTACCTTGTGATGGCCTTGTCTGTCTCCTTGACCCGTATTGTGAAGGACATTTGAAGGTCAACTCATTTCTTTTTCAATGGAATCCATTTTTTACTTTTCATTTTTAAAAAACAACTTCCTTCAATAGAATGTAAGTAAGCTACCTTTTGATGACCTTATCTGTGACCTTGAGCCGCATTATGAAGGTCTTTTGAAGGTCAACTTTTTTTCAAGAAATCCATTTTCTCACTTTTCATTCTTAAAAAACGTGACTAGAGGTTAAACCCCGGCACGTCCATGTCGTTGACTCTGGGTAACGCTAAGTTACACTGAACATAATGAAATAAATCATACTACAGTAACAATGTAATCTTGAAACTATTTATCAAGTTTACAGTCAATATAATTCCAAGTTTATTTTATTTTCTTCAACTTTTATCTTATGTTTCATCGAAACATGACTTGGAAGATATTTTCGCAAAGAAACCTTTTTAAACTTTTAGGATACTTGGAAAGATGAATCCATCTCCCCCTAAAAATGAAAATCTAAAAGTTCAATTGTATTTTTTAAGAATGAAAAGTGAGAAAATGGATTTCTTGAAAAAAAGTTGACCTTCAAAAGACCTTCAGAATGCGGCTCAAGGTCACAGATAAGGTCATCAAAAGGTAGCTTTATTACATTCTAGTGAAAGATGTTGTTTTTTAAAAATGAAAAGTAAAAAATGGATTCCATTGAAAAAGAAATGAGTTGACCTTCAAATGTCCTTCACAATATGGGTCAAGGAGACAGACAAGGCCATCACAAGGTATCTTACTTACATTCCTAGAACTCTTGTTCTGATCACTCAGTCTGAAATCACGATATAAGTCAGTATAGCGCTCATAAAGTTGAAAATCATATAATAGAAAGATCGTCATTTTATAACCTTCAAGTGCCAGCAACTCGAAACCTAAGGACTTTTGGGACCTAGTGCACATCAGAACTTTTATTCGGGACACCTTAAAGAATACATTCCAGCTGGTTTTAGCTCAAACGACGGAACGTTTTTTTCTTGGTATTTTGTGCGGGGTCCTTTCTCGATCTATTGGAAACTTACGTCTAATAGTGTTTGGAAATGTTCTAAATTCTATAACTCTTAAATTTGTGTAATTTGTATCACATACATAACTATCATAATTTTGATTGAATTTTAAAATATTATTATCATAATTTCCAGGCCATTCTGTCATCTCCCATCACTTTTGAAAAAAATTTCCGGAAGTCTTGAAGAACTTTTGTAAATGTTTTTATTTTGGTAAGATGATTCCCATAGACTATTATGCATGAAAATATTGTCCGTTAAATTACTGAAAAATATAATCTAAAGCAAAACTAAATTAAAAATAAAACATCATTTTAATGAAATAGCTGGGAGTTAATGCAAAATCGTTTGTACGAATGTTTGCCTCGTGGAGAAAATTTGTTATTTCCATGCTAGGGTAATTCGAAATAACTCTTGATAAATGAGTAGGTATACCTGTATAATTTTGCTATCAAAAGTGGAACAGATGGTGCACACCACGCATGCCGAATGGCATTAGATCGAATATCCGCAGAATGCTGAATTGTAAAGCTATGATAACTGGGGTGCTGCAACACTCCAGGGGACGTCACGAATGACAGTGGGACATTGCAACTTGACAGTTAACCTTCGTATAATTTACTGAATATTCGCTGCACTAATTGCCTTCCTTCGGGATCTAAGTTTAAGCCTATAATCCGGATTATTCTGACAGTCATAACTCATATAATTTTTATGAATTTACCTCCTTAAACTGTACCAGGAAATTTTTCCTCTACATCAAGTTTGAAAAAAATTGTTCATGTCTTCAGTAGGATTTTTTTCAAATATGCCCGCCTGTGGCGTGCATATTCTTGCTGCGTCCTGGGCCTGTTGCGTTTCGCACCATATTGAGCGCGCCTGGGGCACGCGGATAGGCTCTCACAATAGTTTTTATGCATTCAGTGTGTGTATTTTGACGTAATTCGTTCGAAGATGATAAATAGTGTAACTCAATCGAAGCACCTGCGGCTTTGACGATTACATTTTCATTGCGACACTAGCGATTCGCGTTCAACAATGAGGTTATACCCAGGAAAAAAGAAACGATTGAACGATTGCTTTACTAAATTGGAGTAGACGATTGTCTTCTGAATCGAAATGATGTGTTTGAACAGAATTTTCAAAATTATTATTCGAAATTCTTGAAGCGGATAATAATATTTGAGATTATGCTTCCATATTTTGTGAGAAACTTAAGAGTTGTAAATCAGCAAATGAGGGAAAATAATTAAATACCAGAATATCAGATTATGTTGAGCATATCAATTCTGAGGCAGAGAAACATACAGACGAACAGAACCCTAAAATGTAAGATTTTTTGTCTGTAAGAGTCGAAACGTGAAGATCTAATAAAAATGCTTTCTTCCTGCAGAAATGAACCTGGTATGATTATGAACATCAATTAACGCTCTGGGATGAAGTGAACGTATATTTCAAAGGTATATTTCCTCAGAATACTAACGATTCCAGATTAACTTAATTAACTCGACGATTAGCAGCTTCATAGAGCTTCATAGTGCACAAGTTCTTATTATATCCGTAACGCAGCTTTCAACAGTTAGTCGCATTCATGGGTAGAGGATCCATTATTCGGCTCGTTTACCACGTACGTCGTATGAGCTATTTAGTCTCTTCATTTGAGTAGGTTTGTCTATTTTGAAGGAAATTCTAAAAGCACTTCCCGAGATTATAGTAGTAAACGACAATTAAGCACTGATTATGTAGATTTGAATATTATATATATATATATATATATATATATATATATATATACATACATATATATATAATTTTAACTTGTGCCTAATAATTGTGGAAAGTAGTGTGCTAGGAAGGAAATTATATTTGGATTCCTACAACATGTGACTTCAATATGTTACTTACTACAATAGATAGTAATAAATCCAATATTATACAGTATCGACTTTCTAAGTTGAAACTTACCGTTAGATATGATTTCGTTGTTTTCTTTCGTCCAATAATTGATCGATTTTGGGTAAGCTTCCGAGAGACATTCTAATGTTATTTGTTGACCTATCTGGGCACCAACCAATTGATTTTGAATCCATATCATAGGCGGAACTGAAAATTAATCGAATCAATTAAAATTATCGCCGAAACAACCTTACATATATTTAAACTCAGGCATCTCCTTGACAAATAAAGGTAGAATAGTTTTCCACTATTTAGAACAAGTTGTCTGCATTTATTTCTGAAAATTATAATTGACCTGCCAGCAAGTTCAAAATAATGATTGTGCACGATCTTATTTATTAGAAACAGTACTCACAATGAACAACAAGCATTATTCTTTTGCTGACTGTTGGTGGTACGCCATTCGAAGCTATACATAAATATGGTCCCATGTGTAATCGATTAACCTTCGTTATGTTGAAAACAGGACCTTCAACGTTGGCCACTGCAATGAATATAAAATCATAGAGTAAGAGTTTCCAGTTGAGCCAAGTGAACATTACGCTTAACTTAAAATAGTAGTTCCCGAAGCTTCCCGGAGCGGATATTCGACCTCACTTATCTCTTTGAGCTTTAGTTGCAAGGCCGTGTTTAAGACCAAAGTGCATCTCTAGTTAATATCAAGCTCTTCGACATGAACTTAAAACAAGTTTTTAAGTGAAATCCATACATAACATTTGACATCTACAGTCCTAAAAACTTCAATTTCAAATTTGAATAATGTGTATCATTTATGGAAGAAATCGATTCTGAAATTAGCAGATTTCGAGCTTCACTGATTGTAAATCAGGGTGCGATTTCAATGCACATTAATTGTGATTTTGGTTTTTTTATGTGAAATATAATTTGAATGATTTGTTACTCCCTTGCGGAATCATTAATTTTGCTAATGGTCATTTCTACAGATACTGAAAGATTGGAAGTTAATTTACATTCGGTGTACAATACACGATTGGGAAACAATATTAATACAAATGCTGCGGTCAGGTTTCTGCCCTCGCGCTTCTGATACTAATCGCCACAAATAACAGGTCATTGTTTTTGTGACATTCTCTAATCTCTGTAAATATCCGATACCGGTATACTGTGTGCTCTCGTTGGCAAAACCGATTATACCGCTGCTAGGTCGTTTGCAATGTTTGTCGACACTTCTTGCTGCACTATGTCTTGCTTACAGCGATGTTAACACAGGTACTGCACGAGCTGCCACAATACATGCATACAAAAACGATGAACGGCAAAGATATTCTTTATTACTGAAATCTGAAGAAATAATCATTTATTCATGTAATAACCTCTTCAGGTTTCAAGAAACGTTTTATGAAAGTTATATATTTTTTCTTCTTTGTAGTACTCATTTGATAGAAACTAGCTAAGTGTGCATAATGGTGGATCAATACTAATATGATTAGGAAAAAAGAAATCATCAGTTTAATTATGTATAATTCACCATTTATTATTATTACCTTATAGTTTTAAAATTTCAGCTCGATTTACTGAATATTACTATTCTTCAATATGATTAATAGTTTTTTCATCATTTCTCGAATTGATCAAGATATTTTAATTTTTAATAGAGATTTAGATGGATGGTTGCAGCACATTCTTATAATGTAAACATCATGATTTTGCAAAGTGACAATAACTCTGTTAACTCATTTAATTATTAGATTGTGACTTGAAAATCGTTCTTTTTCTTAATTTCCTTCTTAAATTTTTCAAATGTTATTTCATAGTTGTGTCATGCGAGGTAATAAATGTTTTGAAAGTATTAATTTACTATTAAAAAAGAGAGAGATTTGAATCAAATACATGTGCTCAAATGGATAAATAGATGATTATAATATTCCATTATATTCGTAGGGGGCAGTACTATGAAATTTACTATATTCATCAATTTTTTACGCTCCAATAACTGGCACTCAAATCAAAATAATTTCAAAATATGAAGTGTCGTTTGATTTCAGAAAGAAGATTTGAAAATGTCTACTTACAATTTTTGTCCAAAAACTTATGAGTTTTTCAAATTTTGAAAAAACAACAGACTTATGGATTTACTAAAAATCGACATTTAAATAAAATGCCATTTTGTAATTTATTTCAGATAATAAAGGCTGTGGAGACTTTCGCTTTCATTAATTTGACAACTTAAAACTGGCATCGCTGTAAAAATAAAAGGGGAGATTACGATATCCGCAGAACTTTTTCACTGAGATAAATGTATCATATCCATTGAGTATAACGATTCACAATACATATACTGAGCAGCACACTATAGATTTGAGTTTCAAAATCCATAATTTTAAGTTTTAACATTCAGATTTTACGGCCTAAAATTCGTATTATTTCAGTGTTTCAATTCTAGAGTAAACGTAGTAAATAACTACACGCAGAAATCATCGGTATTATTAGGACATTGTGTCTTTCAAATAATTTCACGTTTATATGTAGTTAATTCTTATGATTAAAAGGTCCCATAATTAACTCACATTCAATTGAAAAAATCTGAGTCGTTTCTTCCAATTCTCGTCGTGCTGATGTTTTTTCAAAGTTTTTAATTTTCATATTAATGTTTGTTGATTATTCTTAAAGTTGAGAAGATTAAAATTGAAGAATTTCGTAACTGGTTCCAAAAGTAAATAATTTAAGCTTTTGCAATTGAATAATTCTTATTCAGTAGTGTGAAAAAACTCTCATCTATAAAATAACTAGGATATTACGAATGTCTGGTCGATGGGTATTTCGAGCATTTAAGCCTCAGAGCCTGGTACGTAATTACAGCAATTAATCACATGATGTCTAATCATATCTAACCGCATGCAATGTTATCCTCATCTCTGATAATTGAGTTCTACGAATCACAGAAGAGATTAACAGGTACGATATTCTGTACTGTCATCGATTTTGACATTTATTCATGCAGAATAATTCATTACACTATCTACTTTGCTCTCTTTATTTCAAAATATTACAAAATTAATTTCTCTGATAGAAAAAAAATCTAAAAGCGATGCTTTCAGAAAATGGAGGTGACACTAGCTTAATAAAATTTCTGATTCTGATTGTAGCTAAAAGCGCCTCTGGAGTTTGTATCTAATTTCCATAAAACCTGAGCAAAATCGTATTTCTTTAATTAATGGAAATTGAAGCAGATTAAAATTTTTAATACAAATTTTTGGATTACGAGTACCAGTTCATTACCCGGAACAGCTAATTGAAAATTGGACACATGAAATTATTGCTTATAAATGACTAGACTTTTCAAGTAAAATTCCTATTAACTAAATGAAATGTAATACATAATTATTACAGTTAATGTGTAAGTGTAGATTATTTCAAGCTTTAAAGTAATTTACGCTGATTAAATAGCAATTTCCCTTAAATATAATAACTATTTTGGATTGTGCAAACCTGGAGATTTGCATATAAGAGGATCGCTAATAAGCAGAGATTTCGTGTTTGAGTTACCATTTCACAACCTCAACAGCTCTTTAGACGAATAGATAGCATTTTAATTTTCATGAGGCCATTTATATTATTGAAAATAGGTCTAACGTCCTTTCATCTGCGTATTGAATTTGCCAAAGATCTATGTAGTCAGAGATGAAAAGCATCCTTGACTCTTTTAACTAATTGAAGTGAAAAATGTTTTCAGAGATTTCATTATTTCACATAACTAAAGAATAGTACACAAAATCAGTTCTTTTGACACAATTTTTTAATTTCTGTTCTTATAAGATTAAAATTCAATAATAATCAGTAAATGGAAGTAATGCGTGAAGCTTTTTAAAGTAAAGGAACGAGGCGGATAATACAAAAAAAATTATAAGAGAGAATGAGTAAAAAATTATTAATTGAAAAATTACCCAGGAAATAATAAATTAACATAGTTTATCATTTAAAATTTGAATTTAAATAGAATATACGCATTATATGAGGGCCCTAGATGCTAAAGGGGGTAATCAACATTTTTTTCAAAATGGATTTTGTTGTTGAATTTTCTAATAACATCGGATATCCTTGAAATGTAGCAGTTTAGGAAACATTAAATTTGTTCATAGTTTTAAAAGAATTATTTAACGCAGTCATGCTTGGTGCTCACTGCGTGGATCCCGAGGTACGAAAAAGGGTATCTGTAAATTGGGTCTTATGCAATGCCACTGACAGGTACCCCCTGTCGTACCTTATAAGCCTCTCTAGCTACCTTTAAGACACTAGAACTTTGGAATACTCCACTATTTTTGGCTCAAATTTTTAGAGGGAGCGTATCACGGGTTTCAAGAAACATCAATTTCTGATTGTAACAGATGCTGCAGTATTATACAAAACGCGAAAGCTTTTCCCGCCGCCATGTAAAACTCAATTTTCGGTGAGAACCCCCTCTTGCACCTAGGCTCTTCAAATATTATTATTATTACATCTAACTCCCGATATAAGTGCTCGCAATTTACGCTATTTCGAGAATTGATGTACCAAGCAGTTTCTTGATGAGGGGAGCCACGGGACCGAGGGAGATACAGTGCTCAGTCAAATGTGACAAAGAGTATGAGGTCAGTACCCTCAGCACGTTAGTTATGTTATGTCAGATGTCTGCATGCGTCCTAATCCAACATAAGTGATTCACGCGACCCTGACTGTTTACGTTTGGATTCTCCCGATTTATGCTAAAGGTCACTGCAAGCCATGCCCTAAGCCGTGCATATATCAGGAGTTAAGTGTATTTATATTATACCATTAAGCCAAATCCTCTTTGGGGTGAACTTAACCCGTAGGGTTTTAGCCTCGTGATACTACTGGGGATCAAAGAATTTATATTGTAAAAGGTAAGCAAGGGTAGTATAGGAGAAGGAGTAGAATGTAGATCAATCTATAAGTCCCATGTTGCTTATTCAAACAACATACTCGTCCGATACTACCGCTTCGACGCGGGCAACTGTAACATCACATTTCACACATGAAGACACAAAATTAATAACAAACCGATAGGAAAATTCATACTCTTTACCGCAACCACACCCACTAAGCAAAGCTCTCCACGAGGGCCCATTAGCATCCAAATTTTTTCTTTTCAGTCGTTCATAACCCCGCTTATAATCTTCGTCACACATTTTTCATAAGCAACTTTCTTCAATAAATCCCTATCCTGACATACATGTTTTGCTTCCTTTACATCCATATATCTTTACATGCAAGTTCTTTTGTTCTTATGGCTCTTCATATCTTCCTGATACAGAGTCTCATTCACGTATTTTCACTATTCTTCCATCGGTCTTCCTCGGGGTACATCACCACTCATCTCACCTCCATAGACCTGCTTCGTCAAGCATTCACCAACCATTTTCCAAACATGATCAAACCGTATCAAAAAGTTCATTTCACTGTTGTCAAACAGTGTTTCTTCTACATCATATTCTTTCGGGATCTACTCATTACTGTTTTAGTCAGAGATTATATGTCGACCGTGTTCCCTTTAAACCAATCAATCCTTTCCTTGATATGTCTAGGTCTCGCTACCATGAAGCACAGTGGGTGCAAGTACAGAATTCTTTACTCCAATTGAGTTTCCGGATGCAATAAGGCCACATAAAATTTTCTCGTGCGAAAACGAAATCCCCTGGAGGCTTCCAACAAAACGTTCGACTTTTGATTTTTGAAGGCCATATCTCGATGTGAAATTTTATTGCCCATCTTTTCCCGCTTAGATGAAAATTTGTAGCTTCTTTAGTTTACAAATGAAAGCCGAAAAACGGACTTTTGAAAAAAAATCAATTTTAATCTGTTTTTCACTTCAACTCGCGCTCCGTTCGTCAGTTTTTGGAATTGTTAAATACAATTTCCAGGGAATGCGCTTCAGAGTATCTACCGACTGATAGAGTGAGAGGAATTCAAAAAAGTTTTTTGTTTAATCATTATTAATTGTTTTCTGATGCTCAGCGTGAATCGGACTTTTGTAACTTCCAGCATTTCGTTTATAGAGGGAATTTTACGCAAGTGAAACATTTTCGAGACAAAAATGCGAAGAAAACTGTGATAAAGTTTTTGAGAAAGTTTTAGATCAAAATATTCAACAGTTTGAGTATTTATGATTTTAGTTTCTGTGAGAGCTGGAGCTTTCGAGTGTACTATAAGAGTCTGGGTGGGGCTTGCCCCCGTGACACGTTCTCGCTCTAGTGAGTTTTTGCTAACAATACGATATTAATTGAAATTTTCAGTGAATAACAATTCAATGAACGTCTTTTCATGAAACACTCATGAAATAAAATTAAAAAAGCATGAAATTATTACTCATGAATTTTATTCAATTTTTAATGAATTAAAAAAAGCTATACAATTTAATCTTCATCAGAAGAAAGAACAGAATCACTTTTTTCAATGATTGATTTTGAATTTTTTTTAAATTTTGACACGAAAAGGGCTAGAAAATCATTAGCTTTGTATATTACTTTTTTCATTGTGTATAATTTAATTCTATGAAATTCTAGTAATAACAATTATTTATTCAATTAATTTTATAAATTTGAAAGACCTACTTTATTATGTTCTCTATTAATATTTCAAATAGAATAAATCGACCATAAGTTTTGCTATGCAGGATAAACGAAGTAGAAATTTTCTTACACTTCATTTATTGGGAGCTGATATAACAGTAGTAGTCCAGGCATCTGGTAGTTTTGTTCCCGAAAAATTACTAGAAGGAATGTTTTTAATGAGAAAGTTTCTTTGATGGGTCCTTTCTAACATATGAAAAATGCTAGAACAGATCAGTTGCCGAACCGGGTTTTTTTTCGAAAACATTTCCAAAATTTATCTTTGCGTGGACGGATAATTTCCATTGAGTTTTAGAGCAAAATGTCCAACAAAAAAAAGAAAGAGGACAAAATTATGAGAAAATTTTGTTGAAAAAATAATCCGTTATCTTCCATAGGTTTCGAGTTGGGATACATTGAAAAAACCCCAGTTTTTTGGATTTTCAGCGAAAAATCACTAGTGACTCAATTCAAAAATTAAAAAAAAAGAACAATGTCCTAGCTATAATAGGTCATAAGTTATGACCCCTCAAAGTTGGCCATTTTTGCCTGTTTTTACGGGCAAAAAAGTGGAGTTCAGTTTTTAAAAAATAATTCAAGTCAGGTTTATTTTACATTAAAGATGCCAGAAGATGGAATAAACTCTATACAATTCTACGTAGATTCAAAAAAAAGTCTTTTAGACCTATTATTTTGGGAATTGCAATGTTTCAAAAATGTTTTTTTTCTTTAATTTTTGACTAAAAACGAGAAAGTTTTTTTTAAATACCTCGTTTCCCGTGCATTCTACGACAAAGTTTATATGAAACGAATGGGAGTGGAGTCAATTTAGTGTAATTTCAACAACAAAAAACTTCCCTAGCCCTAATAGGTCACGAGATATGACCTTGGTAACTGCAAGATTCCTGCATAGAGTCCCAAATAAGTATTTAAATTTCATTTATCATGTATAAGAGGTATTTCGACATTGATAAATAAATAATTGTTTATAACAAAAGCTTGCTATCACCACTTGTGATTGCTTTTTGGCCTTTTCTTAGTGCTTCCGTGAAAAAAAGTGATTCTAATTGATTTAAAATGTGTGATATTTTTTTTATCAATAAGCAAATATTTTTAATTAATATATAATTATTTATAACAAAATCTTGCCATAGCCAATTTTTAGTAATTTTTGAGTACTTTTCTAACAAAAAAGTAATTATATGTGACTTAAAATGTGATATATATTTTTTATCAATAAACAAATAGTTTTTCAATAATTTTTTGTAACAATATCATTTAATGAATTTTTAATCAAATACAATTACTTTTTCGTTGGAAAAGTACTCAAAAAGTACTCAAAAGTGGCTATTGCAAGATTTTTTCATTAACAATTATTAACAAAAAATATTTGTTTATTGATAAAAAAACAGGTGTTAACCCGATTCAGTAATAATTTCTCATTCTGTTCGAAATCATCTTGCATTATTTATAATCTTTCGTTCTGATCTTGCCTAAGCTTTCTTTAGCTAGTATTTTTGCTTTTCTCTTTTCATCTCTATAATCATTTTCTAATTTAATCCTCTCCTCCTTGCTAAGACAGAAAAGTAAAGAAATAATTCACTAATGAATTGCGGATTTATTTGTTCACTTAGTTTAATTAGTTATGTTCAATGATTTTATCGCATCAGTGAATTCGTTGTTTCAATGTCATTCTCTTGCGCACGCGAAACATTCGAAAATCTTTGATGGAAGATAACA
Organism: Andricus quercusramuli; assembly: GCA_932178445.1. Taxonomy (NCBI): domain Eukaryota; kingdom Metazoa; phylum Arthropoda; class Insecta; order Hymenoptera; family Cynipidae; genus Andricus; species Andricus quercusramuli. The sequence continues at coordinate 118,904 of CAKNXH010000041.1, read as the reverse complement.
TTTTACGCTCTATTCGATGCTCCATTAACGCAAAGTGTAATCGCGTGGAATTTTCCGCGCCGAATAACTTTCATTTAAAATAACTTGGAATATTCGTTTTTCTCTGGATTCGGATTATTGGACTTTAGGGGTCGTGAGGACTGAGGGTGCGGCAATATCCAAGTACATTAACCAGCAACAAGTCCCGCTGATGTTCGTCTGAGCAACGAAGCAAGGGATGATGAGACAGTGCCGATGATGGGGTAAAGTTTGAGATTGAAAAACCCTTGGATGGCTAAGAGCATACAAAACGAATCGATTCACCACTTTCCGATACGTTACTCGTGAAACTGTTCTCGTGTCTTGTGTTAAAGCGTTTGTTTTCAAGCAGAAAGGCCGAAGAGGATTTATAAGTAAATTCTACTAGCAATCCTGCCAATATGTGCATTTAGATTACTTCTCTTCCATTATTAATTTTAATTTACTTTTGAAATGAGAGAGATGTCACGAACTGATTTAAATCAAACTGATTTCTCACTGATTGCCCCATCGGCAGTCCATAAGGGCGTGAAATATATTTTTGAGATAGTAAACCACAAAAACGTATTAAATCAGAATTATAAAGTATTTACTAATTTCAGATATTCATTCTCATTGTCCCTTTATCGAAAAAGAATTGTTAGAATTTCTAGCATCGTCATCTTCTTACTTCAGATGCTAGAACGGAAAACGGGATTTACAACTTTTCTTTCTATTTTGCCTCATAAGATCAACAGAAAAATCTGCATAAAATTCTTGGACTAAGATATATTCAAAATAAATTTGTAAAATCGTTTTCGATTTACTTTAGAACGAAATTTGTCTCACAATTCGAATTTTCAATTTGTTTGTATACGAAATTTTGATTTCTCCTAAAGCGGTATTTTTCAATAAAATACATTGAATTTTCATATTTTTATTTTCTTACCTTCCTTGTTTCCGATGAGTATCAATTCACCAGACTCACGTCTCCAGATGATATTTGGGGCCGGAGAGCCGGTTGCAGCACATCGCAAAGTTACATTGCTACCTTCTCTCACCACCATATCTGTACTTGTCGGATAATCCAGAATGTCTGGTGGAACTGAAACAGCGTAATACATTATTTTGGTTTCAGTTGAAGTAAAAAGTGGAGAACAGTGTCAGAAGGAAGTAAAATCACTTATACCTCGGCTAACAAGATTGTTTGTTTAAAGTTAGATAATGATTATTTTCTTTATTATAGAATTAATAAGAACATTTTAATCTCCTTTATATACAATTAATGTTTGTCCCTTAAGTATGAACAATCTGAGTCCAGAGACTTAAATCAAATATTCTGTTATTCTTCGCGGTACCATTAATAAACGCAGAAAAACAGAAGAGAAACTGCATTATGAAAGTAAAGCACATATATATTAGGGTGGCCCAAAAATATACATTTTGGAATTTTCGACGGGCGTCGACGCTAAATCGTTCTCTCGTAGAAACAAGTGTATACGTATTTTTTTATTTTGGAATAAAATTATTTTTAGTACTTTGTAAACCAATTTTTGTGTCTTATGGAGTTTAACACGTAAAATGTATACTTTTTCTACTACCTTGATTTTGTTCAAGAAATTACAAGTCAATTTATTTACCCTTTTATAAACTTGTTCTCTTCTCAGTAAAGATGCATTTTGTCAAATTTTAATACATGAAAAAAGTTATAAATAAATTTGAGACATCTTGAAAGTTACATAAAATCACAATATTTGTAGACTCGTAGCGATCCTTTGATATGATTCTTTAACTTCAAATTTTCAAAAAGCATTTTTGAGGATATTGAGAACAGATTTATGAAAAAAAATGTTAATTTTTTTTTTAATTTATAGTTTTAAAGTGAATACAAAAATGAGTGAAAATAACAAATTTTCGCCCAACAGCAGCTTTTCTCCGATCCTGAAGAGTTTATGGCAGCTAAGTTAACGCAGAGTGGCTTATTGTTAAAGGCTTAGGACTTCCAGATGCAGGCTCGACCATAAAGTTCCCTGCTACGGGCACAAACCTGTAGCCCAGCACATTTCCCCAATTTTTTTCGCACTTTCTGTGGAACCAACTAATTTTTTTACAATATCCGCACCCTAGGGGGATACTTGACTTCAATGAGTTGAATAACAGAGTAATAACACTAAAACTGTCGTTTGGGTCAAATCTCAGGGCTCGCTTCTGGTTCTCTTGAAACTTTTCTATTTTGATTCTTAGATCAAGAGAAAACTTTAAAATACTTTACAAAGTACTAAAAATCATTTTATTTCAAAATGAAAAAATACGTATTCATTTGTTTTTACGAGAGAACGATTTGGCGTCGACGCCCGTCGAAAATTCCAAAATGTATATTTTTGGGCCACCCTAATATATATATATATATATATATAACGCTGATTTAACCAGCACTTGCCGTGAATGAATTATTACTTTTGGTGCAATATCGATTCTATAATGTTCTGATATAACTTACCCACAACCTCCAAATATCCGACCTGACTTTTCATCGGGTCTGTATTTATCTGGCACATGTAATCTCCTTGGTCCAATTGACGAACCTCGCGGATGTGCAAGTACCATGTTCGGTGGTCAGTATGTGTTACTCCAATCCTATGGTTTTTCGTGATCACGTGATTAGCAATCGTTAAAATAGTCTGCGTATTCACTCGCAGCCACGCTACCTGAAAACAATAAAATGAAATGTACCATATCCTGCATCATCCTCGTTATGTGTTCCGGAACACGAAATTTATTCATTGAATTAATTCACTACATCATTCACAATAATGAGAAGATGAAACAATTTTTATTTATACCATCGTCGAATACTGATAATCAAAATGTGAGTTAAATTATAAATATTTCGTTTTATTGACTTGGAGTAATTATTTAGACCTAAATTATGTCCCTGCAGATTGATCCTTTCAGGATCTTTATTTCACGGTTCGATAGTCCTACAAAAGCACTCCGAAGAACTTTCTTGTTTTTTGGCTTAAATTACTTTTACTATTTATACAACATTTTGTATTTTGGGGACATTTTATATTAACATCCGTCAATTTTAAGAGAAATTTCTCGGAAACTGTTAGTTCTATCTTAATATTCCTTTTAGGGCTGGACAGAGCACAAGGAGAACTCGGAAGTAATTTTTTACTTCAAACGAAAGATAAAAAGTACAAAATTGGTACAGCTTTTAGTATCACAAATACAATTTTTCAACGGATGCGTTCCGTTACATTCACTGGGATTTTCTCAGAGTTGCTTGCTGTTTTCCAAGCGTTCCTTTCACGATTCAATAGAGCTAAATTATAAACTGAAATATGCTTCAATTTTTAAAAAATTTGGAATAAGAGAATTTTACAGCTCTTTCTATGTCAGATCCAGCGTTTTTTTTAACATGTCTTTCCTTACCACTCCTATCACAAGTTCAAAGCTTGAGAGCTTTAAACAATGATTAGAATAAAATTTCGTGTCCAGAGAATCCTAATATGAAATTATTATTTACTAACAGAAAATGCACGCGTGCGAAGCGTGCGCTCACGTCTACAGAATTTAATTTGCCATGCTCGAAAATATAAATAATTTTGTAATCCAATATATAATGAATCTGTAAATTTATTAAGTTTAAAAAACTGCTAAGACAATATATTATAATTTCGAATTAAAAACGTCTGAAATAAAAAAAAATTATATCAGAAGCTCTCAGAAACGAAAACTTCTAGAATAAAATTTTAAAAATTGGTCAGTTTCATTAGAAACGAGCTGAAATTGTATCATTTATGATTCATGAATTCTTAATTGAGAATTTTATTATGAATTGAAAAATTTCAAAATTGAATGATTTCAGATTAAAATTTCAAAAATAGGACTATTTATTTAAGTATTATTTAAAATTCAAAGAAATTTAAATGGGCACATTTCTCATTGAAAGCTTTCGAAATTGAATAATTCAGACATGGAGACTTTTAGATTGAGATAAGTTTTCATTCAAAGCGCTTAAAATATGATAATTTAGAATTGAATACTGCATTTAATGTTTCAAAGTGAAAAATTCTGAAAGTCTAGAATTTTAAGTTAGTATTACATAAAAATTACAATTGTACTTGACTGAACTGAACTGAAATTAACTAGATAAATTTTTCGGAGACGAAAGAATAAATTCACCATCATTTGCACCATTGAAAAAAAAATTTGCAAATTACAAACCTTTAAAGTTCAGATATTCTGAAAAAAGTTCAAAATGAAAAGTACTTTTGAATGGAAGACATTCAAAATGAGAAAATGTCTACTATAAAATGCTGAAAATTTTGAACAAATCCAAACTTCATTTGAAACTCAAAAAATAAAAAATTTCAATTATTGTAAGTGAATTTACATCGTTTCGAAATTGAAAATCTGCAAAATTTTCAATTGAAGCCGAGCGTCAAAAAAATACCTCACTAACAATTGAACAAGGCACCTGACCCAAGATATCTGCATAACGATGATCAAACAATAATACCAATTGCATGGGACAAAACATCATTTTTTCAATAACTTAGAAAATAATCATTTTTTAACATAAGTGTATTTCAAAATTATTTTCTATTTTCAGAAAACTATTCAATTAGATAATAAAATCAATTGAAAAAAATGGCAACGCTTTTATTATATATTTAAAGAGCTTTTTGAAAATAAAAAATTAGATGCAAACACACTGATGGTAAAAAATCCTTTTCGTCCAAGTTATTTAAAAAATTAGGATTCGTCATCTGCAATTGATTTTATTGTTTGGTTTTCGGGATACAGACATCTTTCAAGCCGACATCAGATCATGAAATACCTGATTTAATGGTATTCAGGCATATTCAGGTGACCTATTTAAATGTTACTTAGGTCTATTTTGAACACGCAGCTTTACTTATACTTTTAAAAAATCAAACATTTCAATTTTAATTGCAAAATTTTCACTTAAGAAGGAAAAAATAACAAATGTATGGTTTAAAATCGAAATTCAGAAATCTGATATAGTAACCATTTGAAATTAAATAAATTAATCAACTACCGAGGTTAAAAAGGTTGGAAAATCAAATTTAAAAAAAAAGAATACATGACAAGGTCGCTATGATTCCAAAATTTGAAATTGTGCAATTTCCAAGGGTGTCAAACGCGGATATCTCTGGCATGCACAGTAGTGATTCCTGTGTATTTTTAGATTGACACATGGGGTTACATAACCCAAAAATACACAGGAATCACTACTGTGCAATATTCTGGAACATTTTCAAACAAAAAATAATTTAATTTTCAATTTCTAGTTCCAAAATCTTCTAATTTTTAAGGTTTGAACTTGAATAATTATTTTCTCAATTCAGTCTAAAGGCATTAATTTGGAAATTGTTCAGTTACGAATACCTTTGAACTGCAAATTTGCCAACAGTCAAATCTTTCAAAAATTGAAACCAATCAATTTAGAATATTTGAATCTATAATTATTGCATTTAAAACTAACTATCAAGGCTTGCATTATGTAATTTTGCAATTTCGGAAGATTGAGTAGCGAAATTTCCATAACATTTTCATTATTTGAATTCAAAACTACCATCTTGTGAAATTTGCAATTGAAAGGATTCAAAAATCAAGAAATTTCTTAGCAAATATCATCGAATTCAGGCTGAAAAAAGTGTTAGTTTCAAGGCCTAAAAATTATACCGTTTGAGAATAACGCATATGAAACAATAATTTTCAATTAAAATTACATAAATTTTAAAGACGCTGAATGCATTATTGATAAGTATCAGATTATGTAGTATCAATTGACATACGGAGTGATTTGATAGCATTTTTCACTACAAAATGTGATTTCTATACAAAAATCACTTTCTTCTTCCCTGCTCAAAATTGAAGACTTGTGAATATCATGAACCAGGAAAGTTGAACTATTCAAGAAATACCTTTGAAAATTATAAGGTTTCTGATACAAAATACTGGAAACTAATTAATTTAATCTTGAGGCCTCAAAAATTAGGCCAAACTATTGTCGGATCTACTAATGAAATGCACATTGACAAAACAGAAAAAGCCGCTAGACAAAAATACGCGAAAAAAAGTGGAAACGAGAGCTGTAATTTAGACTGTTCTGTACTTTTTTGGACAATGCTGAACATTTTGTCATTAGTGAAATTAATATTCAAATATGTTCTTGAGAAATAATAATTTGCCTGATTTCAAATCAATCTGTAGCAACAATACATTTTCAGTAAGGGATACCAAGTACATGGAAGTTGTGGCATGTATAACGATTGAATCTTATCTGCATCTATACTTTCTTTTTCATTTATCATTTAAACTTCTGATTTATATTCACAATTAATGATTATATCGCTCTAATGCCTCAACCACAAATAGAGGACTATAATAAATTTCCACTTATATAGTAACGTTGGCATTATCTACACTTCAGTGAACGAACAAATTACGTGCTTTGTCGATAGAATGGTTGTCCACAACAATCCCCCTCAAAATCAGGATTTGCTGTCAGTCACGTTAACTGATTTTCCCAAAGTGTAATCGCAATTTGGAATTAATTAAGCCGAATTATTGAAAATTCTGCAATAATATTGAAAGATATAAATATTTCGAAAACCTACGGAGTTCACGAACTGTAATCCGTAAATTTCTGAATAATTTGTAATTTTAATTATATTTTTGCGATGATATGAATTGATATGGGTTTTTGATGAAAAATGATATATCAATGCCATTTCAGTACCAACAATTTCATTACTTTTATCTATTGTGTTCCAGTTGCAATTACAAAAACTGATAAAAAATGGAAAAAGTATAAAAAATCTACCTTTTCCAAATAAAAAATCGAGTTTTTGTATTGCAATTTTCATTATTAATTACAATCTAAAGAAACTTTCGCTTTAATCCCGAAAATCTAAGCTTGACCATATTCTAAAATATTTATTCACGTTTTATTGAATTTTTTTGTAGAATTCGTGTGCTCGAGATGAAAAATTATTGGCGCTGAGACCATGAAGCTTGAAGGGTTTCTTATTTCCTATGTAGGATGTTTTTCTTGTTGAACTTTTCTTATTTTTCTTCCTATTAAGTGAATTTCATGCCTTTACCTTGAAATATAATGCGTGCCATCATACTGGATTTGCAAAAAAAAAACAAATCATTGTTTCTACTTCAGGAAAACAGTTGACAGCTCTGCACTGAATTATGTAGCACTAGAGCTCTGCTATTCTTACTTTCGTGAGAAAATAATGTGACTTCATGCCTCTCTGCGCTCGCGCCTCTATCATAAGTTAAAAAAGAAAAGTTTTAATTTTTCACACTCCCTCACAATCTTTATTATCTAAAAACGAATTTTTTTCTTCCTAATTTTAAAGTAAACGAAGCCGAAATCACGTAAAAATGGCTAAATGGATTTTTATATTTCCACTTCATCTGATCAGTGGTGAAGTACTGATTTAAAAGGGATAAACATTTTGTTTGCCCCTCTGATAAGATACAATGTTTACCATTAAAACTGCAGTGAGGCAAGTAGAGATAGGTCGTGGATTTGCGGAAGTTTTAGTTAGCTTTGAATTAGCTGAGATGTTTTGGCCGAATGGACAGGCTTGCGATAGAAACCATTAGTAGATTTCTTTGATAGCGTATTACATAATATTGAAAGAAATCTAAAATTATTCATTGGCTCAACTCAATCTCCCTTGGATAATTTAAAAATTAAGTGTAGTTTAAAATTTAAAAGTGGCATCTGTTTTCTACTTTTTGAGAAGAAGCTCATTCAGCGATTTAAAATAAAAAGAGGTGTACCTAACGGAAAAATATAAAGTAATCCATTTTCACCTCCTAATTTCAAGCACGTTATTTTTTTCCATGCTGAGCTGCGTGTAATCGATTTCTCTTTTACTGGACAATAAAAGAGCCCAGCATTCGGGATGATCCCTCGGGAAATTATTGTTCTCTATTTCTTCACAGACGTGCTGAAGGGGACTGTCTCTGGATCCTTGTTAACAAAAGCTTCGTTTGCAATTGCACAATTCTTTCACTTTACAGTTAAATATTCATTTCTCAAGCTATGCAATAAATACACACATTGATAGAGTTTCAGAATAGATTAGAACATAATCGGATAGAATCTGATGAAAGGTTTATTAGGCTCTGGGAAGACCAATTTTTTATTTAAGCAACACTGATGACAAAAGAATCTTTAACAATAAATTATATTTTTATCGCAGTTCAATATAACAAGGGCTTCAATTTAAGCCGTCTCGGAATAAAATTTGACTAATAAACATGTTTTATTCTGTTGTAAGATTTCTCAGCTGCCTCTCCTTTATCTCCTCTATTTTTCTCTTCCACACCCTATAAAATCATATCTCATGCTTCTATTTCCTCTCCCTTATTTCGCTCACACTTACCAATACCCTCCCTCTTCGCCCACCCATACATACTCGTCCCTTATTTATCCCTCATCCATCTCCCCTCCTCTTCCACACACAACACAACAACACACGTTATCCTCTTGCCATTCTATCTTCTCTGCCTCAGTTTAATAGCATAACACCACTGTTGGTCCTTTCCCTCTTCAGTTACCTACTTCCCTATCCCTATTTCTGCTGTTCACTCGCGCCCATAGTTCTCGTCCCTTCCCTTTCTTTCACTTTCACTCCATATATCAATATCTTCCTTCAAACTTTTCACTATCTCCTGGCTCATCAACCTCTTCTACACCCCCTCCCGCTTATTTTATTACCTTGCCCTCATCCCTTAACCGTCGCCCTCCTCTCTCAATCCACCACCACATTGCCCCGCAATCACCCTGTTTCCATCACTCTGCTTATTTCGTTTATACACCAATCCCTTGCTCCTTATGCCACAGCCACCAACGAAATTCTGGGAAATATTTTCTGAAGACGTTAAAACCATTATTTTCGCTATGAAAGTGTTGAGAATAGTCAATTCCAGAACGCAAAGAAACGAGATTTCGGTGGCAGGAAGTATTTTACCTGCACATTTCCCCTAACTATCTTTCTTACCTTCAAGCTCACAAGCTTGAGACCCCCATCAAGGACGACTCACACCAATCTCAAGTTAGTCGCGGCGCGCCCTTACTTTATGAATTACAGGCGAAGTTTCCAGTGCGCTTGTCGGTTCCGACTTTAGATTTCTCAAGTCAACGGGGCAGCGAACTTGTTCTAAGTTCTTACCCTCGGATTTGCGTGATTCTCTGCATTCAATCACCCTCTAAGCATCACAGGAAAATAAATTAAACATAAGGGAAGGGAGATCTTTTCTGCAAAAGAATAATGGTCCTTTAATACGATACTTGACAATATATTTATTAGACTCACTACCGGGTACTTTATTTCTGGATAAGGAAGCCATTTACAAGACGATGCTTCTGTTCAATTTTTTATTTAGGGGATGTGCTCGATTTACAATGTAGGAAAGCAAAATTTATCTTTTTTCTTTACAAATTAAGGCCATTATTTGTCAATGCTTTTGTTTAAATCTTATGCCAACTTTCACGCACAAGTTTTACATCAAATTCCTTCGAATTTACTTTGTTTTAATACTACTGTCAATGAGGTAACTAACCTCTTACTATTTTTTACCTCTTGCACTTCCCATTCCGTTAAATTTCCAGATGAAAAGATTGAAACTCGACTTTACTGAATTGAATTTGGATTCTACTCAGATCCTGAAACAAACACGCGCGAGACCTGTGCGATTATTCCGTTTTTTCAACTTAATTTTTAGAGTGAAACATAAATTAATTAGTAGAACAAAATTTATGTAGCTCACAGTATCTATCATTAAAAATGATTGAAGATGAAGGAGAATATTTTTGATAATTGATGAAAATTGATGGTCTAACGTGAGAATTATTATATATATATTATATCTAATATTATTATCCAATATATAGACAAGCAAACTGTTTCATTTTTTATGAAAAAACTCCATTTCAGGTGAAAAATATCAACATGAACATTTGTTGTGATTAACTATATCATGAATAAAAGTATCAACAACAGCAATTTTAGACTAAATATGTGAGCATAACATAAAAAACAATTATTGAAGATTGTAAATATTCTACTGATTTTTATAAGATTCTAAATCTTGTTCGAATTGTAATGACTTATGTTTGAAAATACCAATTTTAGGCTTAAAGCGTTATAACGTTACATAAAATTGTATAATTATTTTTAATCTCAAATACAAAACTTTGGTGTGAATCGCTAACTTGTCAAAAGTTGTAAATCTTATTTGGAGCGATCTTATTGAAAAAAAGTGTAAAATACTAATTTTTTGTGTCAAACGCTAACATTACCTGAATGGTTAAAAGTAGTGAATCTTCTTTCGAATGTTTTTTTAAAATGGAAAATACCAACTTTTTGTTTGCACATTTTTTGTAAACTATGATGTTTTTTTTTCAATGCCAACTTTTATGCGGAAAACATTAACATAACATCAAATTGTAAAAAGTTAGAAATCTTCTTCAAACGAAGTGTCTCGTCGTCCCGAAATTCGGGATGACTGTTCCAATATTTATCATGCGCTGGCTGGTCGTGCCGAATTTTCGGAAAGACTGGACGCCGCCTTTTTTAAAATCCAATTTTTTTCAAATTCAAAATAGATACCAATTTCCGACGAGAAACTTCAACATAATCAAAAACAATTAGAAGATTCTAAATATTGTTCAGATCATAATGATTTTTGTTCTAAAATACCAAAAACCTCAATTGTTAAAATATCCTAATATTTAAGGTCTGGTCAAAGGTGTTTGATAGTTAGGCAAATTAAGAAAGCTTAGAAGTGTGATGAGAAGCTGAAGAGGAGAGAGATAAGTGAAATTGCGCAATCATGCCTGAGTGAGATCCGGAATAGAGAGAGGAGAGGCAATACAGAAGGTTCAAGGTGGGTGAGAGGCCAGAAATAAGGGAAGAATGTGATAACCAGGAAGAGAGTATAGACTGACAGGAGATAGAATTGGAGATGGTAGTGAGGCAGGAAAAGGAGAGATGAAAGAAAGTTATGGGATCAAAATACAACAATTGGTATAAGATGGTTAAGCTGGTGGGGAAACCAGAACAATTGAAAAAGATTAAAAATGAGAGTGAGTGGAATAGGATGGTGTGATTCAGAATGGTGAAGGGAGTGAGAGCATGTCGATACTGGATTAAGGATTAGGAGAAATTATGTAGAATATGTTTTTATGAAGTGGATTCTTGGGCCTATGTGTTAAAAATATTTGTTGGAGAGGAAGAGGAAGGCAGAATTGTTAATGATTGTGTGAGAGGAATTCTGGATAGTAAAGGTCAGGGAGTGGGATGGATAAAAAGATTGGAAGAACTGAGAGCGACCAATCAGTGGGAAACTAGATAAAGCCAAGAGAAGAAAAATTAAATTAGAAAAGTAAATTAGAAAGTCGAGTCAACTATATGAATTAATAAGATGGTAAAAGGATAGGGTAGACCTAGAAGCTCGCTCATGCGCGTTTAGTCTACTAACGCAACCTACATATTTCAAGTCTTCTTCTAAAATTTATGATTTGATATTTAAATTCTTGTAAAAGAATACTGACTTTCAGCGAATAGTACTATTATAAAACATGTATAATATTTAAAACAATTTGAAAGCTTCTATTAAACCGCAGACGAGTAATAAAATATAGGTTAGGTCTTCAGCAACCATGATTGCGAGATTTTCAAGATATGTGATTAAATTACTTTTTTTCACATATGAATCTCTTCACCCTGATATTATGCATCTCTCTAATTCTTTCTGTGATTTTGTACTCTGTTCGAATCTTACATCAATATTCCTTGCTTTCTTTCTGCTTCCTTTCCCTCTATATCTCTTCTACGGAAATGATTTTTTCATCTATTATGCATACAATGATAAATATATTGTATGGGAAACAAATAAAATGAACGAAATATTTCATTTTTTCATAAATGATGTGTCTATTTGTCCAGCTCTTCCTACGAAGAGACCTGACAGAACAGACAGATCCCCCTTCCCTTTTCCAGCTCTGCCAATCAAGTTTGCAAGATTTTCGCTATTCGTCTTGGAAAGCTGGACGTTTAGCTACGGAATTTTATAAAACTCATTACAAATATCTCATGTGAGCATCTGCCAGACTATCAAGACTAAAAAGGCTTTGAAAATAAATTAATAACATACGACTGGAAATAAAACTGGAAAAATTATATTTTTATTATCTATTCAATACAACGGTAAATTATAATAAACTTGAATATCATCCAAGTTTGCTATAATTGAATAAAGGGATTCGCTCTCATTTTCACACTGTGAAAGATAGACATGGAAATATTAATCGTTGAAACTTTCAATAATCTAAAATATTACCTACTACGTATAAGATCATTAGTGAAACCTTTATCAAGGAATTAAAATTGCTTAACAATCATATACTTGCAGTGATCCTAAAATATTTATAAAACTGTATTTTCTCTTTTTAATCTGAATCTATCATAATTTTGTATAAATATTACAAATAAAATAATAAATATGATATTAAACACTGATCAAGCTTCAGGAGAATTGGCAGGGGGTATTAAAATGATTACAAAAAACGTTAGGATGTTTGTTGACAACAATGGTATAGAGATTAGCCGTATTTAATCGGGCGTCAATCATTCGAAGGAGACGTCAAGCGGCTGCTTTGAATTCATTGTATTGTCAGCAGGATTTAAAAACATGAGGACATACGCATGAATGTGCATCTAAAAATCACAGCGTATAAGCCCAGGCTGTCAATCAGGACTATGTCCCTCGATAATCCCATTGCAATTTTCCTGCAACAGTAACACAATAATTGTGCCCAAATATTATTATCAATAGAATTCATCAATATTATCAGTATTTAACTCAATTTCATTTTCGAATTCAGTGACATTAATTTTTCTATTGACAAATTAATTTTACTTGAGGTGAATTCACCATGAACATTTGAAACACTCACATTTGGAATATTCAACTGACAATCTTTCAAGGTCAATTTAAGAATTTTAAATTTACGAAATTTGCGACTTTTAAAACTGAAGGAAATCTGATTTTTTCTATCTTGTTTCGTTTTCTACTGTAGATCTCGGGGTGACTGATATATGTACCACTCGCAGTGTTTCCAATTTTCCAATGCATACTTGACGAACACGAATGCCAGAGAGTTTCTTTCAGCAAACTGAAGAAAGTGTATCAAACTCCTGGAATTCGTACCTTTGCATTCTTGTTCTATTTTTTTCGAAGTTTGAAATTATACCACAAAAGAATTTTAAAAAGTAGAATTAAAATACATATAAACTTGAAAGAAAAATGTAAAAACTTTTGTAGGTAATAGAAATTGGCGACTTCGAAATGTTATTCGAATTTAATTTCTTTATTCAAAGCCATATCACAAACTAGTTTGGAAGGATTGAAATATAGTGGAGCCTGTTAAAAACTGTTTGAAGTTCAATTATAAAGTTATTTTTTCAAATTTCATACCATTTTCCCCTTGGTGAATAAAAGAGAGAAAAATTCTTTAACGTCAAGAAACTTTATGCTCCTTTTTATTTTTTTGCTACTTTTTTGTGCTCTGATATTTCGCAGAGCTGACTAGGTGGAAGAAGTGCAATGGGGGTGGAACTATTAAGCTTCTTAAGACGTGACGGTGAAGAGTGGAGATGCCGGAATGAAGGGAAATGCGAAAAGTCGGTACTCGATTTTCTGCGATCGGAGAAAAGGAACGATTGCAGCAAAATTAACCGTACGGGAGTATCAGTGAGAGGAACAAGTTCGCCTTGTAACTTCTAAAAAGAAAAGAATTCTGCGAAACGAAAGCCTGAAGCTTCAGTGCACTTACTTTGTCTAAAGTCTAACGATGTTCCGTAAATAAGGATTGACACGAGAAAGAACGTCTTCCTTTCGGAGTAATTTCTATCGTTTTTACTTCCTTCTTTATTCTTGCTCTCAGACACAGATGTCAAGAAAACAAAAATTTTTCAGGGAAATCATCGTTTGATGTTAGATAGTAGTTTTTGTTAAATTTAGTTTTGTTATTCTAAAGATTTTCCGAAGTCGAAAACTCGCACAGCGACTTCAGATAATGACTTTCTTTTGATCCATTTCCAGGGATTCTTATGCATTTTTAATATCATTTTCAGAACTTAAGGATATGAATATAAAAAGTTCTAAATATTGATGCATCTGGAATACCTCGAAATCCTTTATCCGCAACAGTCCACTTACGAATTAAGAACTTTTTAAAATAATTCAGAAAGTAATCTCAGGTTTATAGACTATGTAAATAATTGTGTGTCACGTATTCTTAACGATAATGAAGGGAAATATTGACAAAGAACATTTTTTTGCCGCGGCCTATCTTCTTATGATAGATTCAGAAATTCCAATCAAAATTTTTACCAAATATCAAATATATTCCAAAACTATCCCTTTAAAATTTTTCGATCAGACCAAAATTCAAAATCTTGCAGCATTTTCCAAATTTGATTTTTTTTTTAATTGTCAATGTTTCTGAGACATGATGAAAAGATCTAGAAATTATCATGATGGCATTTTTAATTTCGATATGAATTAAAATAGTTATATGCTTTTCAACATTTTGGAAATGTTCAAAAAATAAAAAATAAAACTATTTTTTTATGTATAAAGAAATATCATGAAGAATTTTCACTAGATATCAAATATATTTTGAAACTATTTAGATGAAATTTTTGATTAGAACAACATTTTTTAAAAAATGCATCATCTTCAAAAGTATGCAATTTTTGCTTTTGAGAGATCCGTGAGTTTTAATCGTCATTTCTAGCAGATTTCAACAAGATTCATAAATTATCCTGATGATATTTCTCAATTGAATAAAGATTTGAAATGTTACAGATAATTAATAATCTAGTAGATTAGCTATATCGGGATATTTTCAAAACACAGTGAAATGATTTTTAATATCTTTCTTCATTTATTAATTTTTTAAGAGTTTTCTTGGAACCGAACTTCAGACGAACGGAACCAAAGCTTATAGCTTAATTTCTCTGTTTCGTGAATTAAAACAAATTACATTCTTTAATTAAAATTATATTGTACAACATACTAACTTCTTATATTCCGTTCCATTCTGTGTGTGTCGCAATGAGAATGTAATCGTCAAAGCCGCAGGTGCTTTGAAAACCGTCTTTAAAAACAAATTGAAAAACCATTTCAGTTCCAATTAATGACTGTAGTCCATCAGAAGTTTGAATCAAAGTTTTTGATTCAAGTTAAAATATGTATGTTATTTGAAAAAATGCATTTGGCGCGAAGCGCTGCACAGTGGGGTGAAATCGAAAATCGAGGTTCAAAGTCACATTTAGAACGCAATTTTGCAAGTTGAAAAAAATCGTAAACTTGCATAGTTAATTGTTATAAACAAATTGTGTTAACAAATAATCAACATTAGAGGTTATTCGCCTTTAGAGTATATTTCTGCCCTGCAATCGCTAGCTTTTATCCTTAGAATGATGTGTGGACATGAAAACGTAAGATTTCTTGTAATTTGCTTATTTTATAAACAAATTATATAAACAAATGCACATTTTGGGCGTTTTTAACCGAAAAGAAATCATTTTTTCTTCTGACCTTGCTGAAATTACATTGCCAATGATTTTTTCGGACAAAAAGTTTCTAACCCATCAATATTTGATTACTTTAAAAAAAAAATTATGTAAACAAATGCACATTTCAGGGTATTTTAGGTGAAAATAAACCGTTTTTCCTTCTGTATTTTCTAAAATTATATGAGCAATAACGTTTTCTGAAAACTTTTTTCCCACTCATCAATATTGGGTTATTTTATGAACAATTTATATAAACAAATTTACATCTTTAGTGTTTTTAAGCAAAAAGAAGTAATTTTTTCTTCTGACCTTGCTGAAATAACATTGCCAATGATTTTTTCTGAAAAAAAGTTTATAACCCATCAATATTTGTATATTTCATAAACAAATTATGTAAACAAATGCACATCTAAGGCTATTTTAGTGTCAAGAGAGGCTCAAGAGGCAGGAAATAAAGATTTCAAGCGAATTCGTGAGCATCATACGCGGAAATTCAGCCGGCATGCAACCAACATTGATCAGATCCACAAGTTATTCATCTCATCTGATGCAAATTTAGCACATTTGAGAGAAAAGTGGGAAAATACAGAAAGTATCCTTGATCCAGAACCTATCAAGCTATTGATTGCTATTGGCAATAACGTTTTCTGGAAACTTTTTTCCCTCACTTCTTTTCTTTGCGCTTAAAAACACCAAAAATGTACATTTGTTTACATTAATTGTTTATAAAATAAACCAATATTGATGGGTGGGAAGAAAGTTTTCATAAAACGTTATTGTCAACATAATTTCAGAAAATACAGGAGAAAAAACGGTTTATTTTCACCTAAAATACCCTGAAATATGCATTTGTTTATATAATGAACAAATAACAAGTAATCTTAAATTTTCATGTCAAAGCATCATTCTAACGATAAAAGCTAGCGATTGCAAGGCAGAAATATATTTGAAAGGCGAATAACCTCTAATGTTGATTATTTGTTGACACAATTTGTTTATAACAATTAAATATGCAAGTTAACAATTTTTGTATCTTTCCGATACTCTTGTGCATTAAACTCAAGGGACGAGACGTATAAGAAAAATTTTATCTAGAAGATAAAAAATAAAATTTTAAAAATCGACATTTTTTCCGTTGTTTGCATTAACATAAAAATTATATAAACAAAAAAAATAAAAAATCTAGTAGCATCATTTTTTTAAGAATTTAGTTTTGAGTTATTCAAAAAAAAAAAAAGAAAACTCAAATCGGTGCAAAATTGCGTTCTAAATGTCATTTTGAACCTCGATTTCCGATTTCACCCCACTGTGCGCTGGTGCGCAGCAGGCATGTTTGGTAAATACATTTTTGAACCACTCATCTAACGGATGTCCTTGTGAGTCATAGGAGGAAAGTTATATGGGAGCGGGAGGGAAGAGGGAAGAGGAAAGAGGAAAGAGGAAAGAGGAAAGAGGAAAGAGGAAAGAGGAAAGAGGGAAGAGGAAAGAGGAAAGAGGAAAGAGGGAAGAGGGAAGAGGGAAGAGGGAAGAGGGAAGAGGGAAGAGGGAAGAGGGAAGAGGGAAGAGGGAAGAGGGAAGAGGGAAGGTCAGTTTTAAATAATCAAAGAAGAGAAAAAGATTGTGAATATAAAGAGGTTTAAGGATTGAGAGTCGCTAGGCAGTGGAGGGGGTGGAAATGAAGGTCGGCCCTACAGGTTAACCCCTTCAGCGTCATTGACGACATGTGGAGTCAATTTTAGCTGTGTACCGGGAGGCATTGACGCCGTATGGCGTCAAACTCATGTATCTTGCGGGTCGTTGTATCAATTTTCACAAAACTTTGTGCTTAGGGGTTTTTGGGGTCGTAGAGTACGAATCCATGGTCAAAATCTTGAAATTCAAAATGTCTGATCCAATATGGCGAGTTAAAGAAGTCAAGAAATCAGAAAACTTCACGGAGAAAAATAAATATTAAAACTCAATATCTGGATTTTTAACGATAGGAAAATATCTCAATATTTCTATATTGAGAGTCTTCAATACCTGGATATTGAATTTTAAATCAACATATTCCAGCCTAATATTTAGATCGTTGTGCCATTAGGGTGGTCCTTATTTTTCGGCTTTCGATTCTTCTTGGTCTCACCCCCCTATTTTGTTCCAATGACAAAAAAAAATGATCACCACAAAATTCTAGCGAAGTCGGTTAATGCTAACACGTCCCTCAAATCACTTAAAGTTTCTTATGCAATTAACATGGGTAAAAGTAGCGTCCAACTTCAAATGCATGTATTTTTTTATATTCTACCGGAATGCTTTGGCTCTGTGAAATTGTTATCTTTAGACTATGTTAAAAAAAAAACCAGCTAAACGAACAATTTTTTTTCCAAAATTTACAAAATGGCGGACCCCTAAATTTGAACAAAAATTACAATTTCCACAATTGATAACAAAATCTCGTCTAATTCATACAAAAGGCAGATTTATTTATTAGAAAGCACGTGATGACAATGAAAAGTTAAAATTTTGAAAAAATTCAAGATGGCCACCAAATTATTTTTTTTACTCATTATTTTTTTGTTTCTGGGTGACGTCTTTTCAGGTGTCAATTGAAGGACTACATTATGGCCAAGAAACATTTTTCGGGATGTAAGAAAGTCAAAATTTTGAAAAATTCAAAATGGCGCCTCATAAAATAAGCTAAAACTCGTCTTTTTCAAGTTTTTCGTCCTAAAATCTACAAATTTTGAGGAAAAATCAATTATATTGTTACAAAGATTATGGTTGGAAGTAGGTATCGAAATTTTCACTAATGGAAAAATGGGTACTTCATTTATATTTTCAAAAGTTACGCAATGTTTATAAATTTAAAAAAAATATGAAATATATAATCAGAAATTAAGAATACGTTATACATTAGATTAAGAATAAATTTCCTAATTACATTAAGAAATGACATTCTCAGTATAGTTGTAGTTTTACGAAGTTTTCAAGAAAGTGGTTTTCTACTCATCCGGGAAGCGACGGCGATAATCACTTACGACTTGTAGTAAATACTGTTTCTGTTCTTTGTTTTTTGTTAACAATTTGTTATAATCGGTCATTAATTTGACCCCCCTCTCTGCTGTGTCGTTCACAACCTTCAGATGTTTTAACTTCTGCAGACTTTGATGGTAATCTTCGAGTACTGTCCAGCCTACTGGATCTGGGCTAAGAAAGGAACGGGTAAATCTGGAACATCCTTTGGTTGAAAAATCAATCGTTGACAATCTCCAAAGGAAGAATCAGATTTTAGAATTTCGACCATTTTCAGCTTGGTTGCAGCAGGCACTCAAGTCAAGTACCAGAGATGACCACAACATTTTTTTCACAGCTATGCAGGATATATCGCAATCTATTTTCTCATATTTAGAGAGATTTCTCAGAAACTCAATATCACGATAAGGCGCTTGTAAAGCGTTAGACGCGCAGAACCAGGCCTCAAGGCACAAACGTATGATGAAAATACAAACATCCTGGCAGGCTGTCTTCTCAATTGCTGTTAGTTGGAATTCGTTATGAAAAAGGAACAGCTTGATACAATAAATCGCGTCGGCCATCCATCTTGCCTGATGCACCTTCCAGAATGATGATTGTCAACTCAAATAGCTCTCTATAATCTTCTCTGCAATGATGTTCCACCAGAGATTTCAGTGCAAATTTCATAATCTTTTCCTTCACATCATTGAGTGTCGTACAAACGTAATCATTTGGTATTCCAGGTCTAAAGAGAGCTTTGTTCAAGCTATCCCATGACTCCTGGAACCGTTTGAACAGTGGTACCGTTGGTGCTGATGACGCTCCAAACTTCACTTCGAAGCCGCTTCTTAGGACTATCTCATAAATATGAAGCCTGCAAATGAAATAAGGAAGATCTCGCTGCAGTTGCCGTTCCAACACGATGCAAGCACCATGCAGCCGTCCTGTATTCGATGCAGTCGAATCACAGCAGAGAGCCTGAACTTCCCGGTCTGAATTCCATTCCTTTAAAGTTTCATATACGACATCAGCTTGTTCTTTATCTGTTCCTGTAGGCAATTTTGGAACACCAAAAAGTTTTCTACCATCTTTATAGGTAACTATAATTGGTAATCTGTCAACTTTTTTATTCTCTGTTAACCCTGGAAGTAGCTTTTCATCCCAGTGAACAGTACATATCTGAATCCCTATCGCTCACTTTGGATTTGTCGAATGCTGCTACAAGTTTCTGAGTAAAAATAAGTTCTCTTACTCTCCTCTTTATTTGAGAAGGTCCTGGTACAGATTCGTCAGTAAGTGGTGCATTTGTTGATTTTTCACTACTACTTCTGCCACTGTTGCCGCTGATACTGGATTCGGACATCAGCTCCACAAGATGTGCTAAAAATTGAATTCTTCATTACATAATATGTAAAAGATTCCTAAATGATGTGCCTGAAGTTTAAAGAATTCATATGATTCAGCGACTAGAAACCTACCACTCATTACTCACCGGTTTTCTAGGATGACAGATTCGCACTCAGAGTTTTTTTAATAAATTGTCCAAAAGGCTGATTTTCACAAAATTTCACTCATTAATTCGAATTCAGTGTCCAAAAATCTACGGAAAATACCTACTTATAGTTACGGTACTTTAATGATTTTATAAATGAAAATTAATGTTTTTTGAAACTTACATATCTTATTTTTTTTCGACAATGACGCGTTCCACCCGTGATTCTTCTACTATTTTTCGTTCTTGATATCGATTTTCTCTCTCTTCCAGTTCATGGTCAATACCAGTCATATTTCCAGGTCGCTCTTTTTGTCTTTGGAGAAGCAAAAACTGTCTGTCTTTTTCTATTTTTATAATTTCCAACGCATTGGCATGTGCAATATCAAAGAAGTCGTTTAAAGTGTCACTGAATGCATCCCTCTTTTTCTTTTCCACCTCGCTCTCCCTTGTTGAATTTCTTTGTAGGTTTCTCCATTTATTATACAAGTCTTGCAGTTTTGATATGCAGTGATAAATTTCTTTAATTGAAATTCGTGCCTTCTGTCAAAAAATAAGAACTTCTGGTATTGTTAACTTTGCACTTTCTCGCACTGTTTTTTCCACATGATTAAAGTTGAAGTATAACACTCTCAAAACTTGTCCGTTTGATGTCAACTTAGAAGAAACCATTTGATTTGTTATGTTTCCAAGCAAAAAGACATTTTTTCTAAGATGCTGTTCCATTTCTAACCGTTTTAAATTCGACGGAAGGACTGAGGGGCATTATTGGTATTTAAGAAGTAAAATGAAAACAAGGATAAGTAAACGACCAAAAATAATCTCAAGAGAGAAATAGTTATATGAGATTGAAAGAAAGGGAATGGCGAATAAAAATCAAAGAGCCAAATAGGATGAAAAAGAGTCGAGAGGAGTAACTGAAGAGAAAGTGTACAAACGAACTATAACGTTAAACATGCTTCGCAATTTGTCGAATTTATAGCACTTTAAAATTTCTTTTGTGCGGGCAGAGTGTTTTGACGCGAAAGCCTAATCGGTAACAAACCACCAAATACAACGATGGTTTCCCGTATATCCAGCTCGGTGGCTGCATGTTTGTCGCAAACGTGTTATTCAGTATTTATTGTTCGTCACGTCCATGAAAGCAGGGAGGGGTACGGCTTGTCATGTTCCTGGTCGTAGTGCGTGTGTATGGTACGTAGGGTGGGAGAAATACGAGTACGTTTCTCGCTTCCGCTCCGTTTCGAATCTGTTCCGCGAGTAGCTGTAGGCTCGCGGGTAGCTGCAGGCTCTCGGCTCTCTGCCAGCAGCCTAATTATTCATGCCCCGTTAAACCCGTTTAGTGCATCGATTTGGCAATCGGCGCCATTTTTCGATATATAAAACACGATGCCGGCGTCACTCGCGATGTTTTCTGCCTATGCACTCTCTGAGTTTCTACCTTGTCTCCTCGATTGCACTCCGCATAGGACAACCCACCGACGGACAATTACACTTTGTTAATCGAAAAATATTCCTTGTTTTTGTGTGCACACAAGGACTCTTGATATAGAGTTTCACATTAACAACATATATTAATTAATATCCAGCCAAACAATTCAATGATAATTTGTTCAATTAATTGACCACGATTTCACTTCTGTGAATGGTTAAAATATGAGGTAAAAGTTGGATTTCAAAAAGCAACTTCTTGATGATGATATTCTTCATGAAGCTATCTGTTAACACAATTTGGGTAACCGATTCCTATTCCTGGCGAACAATTTAATTCTACTTGATTTAAAATAGTGTTGAGCAATGATCATTTTCTTAAACTAATTTCACCAAATCGAAATGGAGATGTTGTGAGGATACTTCCAACTTAGATTGTATAATACCATTCAAAATCAGGTCCATTCAATGGGACCTCATGCCATAAAGCTAATCTTGCATAAGATCGATATTGGAAGCTTTCCTCTCGATATTGATCCAATAATCGTAACGATAATCTTCCAGAGTGAGAAGGTCTTTAATCCATGCTGTTCCCTTGCATTTCAGCTTCGCTGCTCCCCCGATTCTCTATGGTATGACCTGCTTTACTAGCAGGATCATTTGTGCAATCTATGGCGATTGCAATCTTGTTTTCAAAGGCATAAACGTGCTCTGAACGGTTCACTCTCTTTTCTTCAGAAAATATTCGTATAATTCCATTACTCCTGATTTCATGGTTTTATAACGATTCAACTTTCTGGGAAATTTATCTATATTTCTCCTGCCAAGTGTTAAAATAGAGTTTAGGTGACAATGAATCTGGCATGGCTAACTATGATCGCATAATATTACATGTGTACATTTGATAGTGGATCCAACCTAATATCGCCGAATTTATAACTATATCATGTAAAATGAAACAAAGTATGTTTTGTTAAAGCTCTTTCGGCTTTAAAGAAGGCATTCTCATCATGTCTCTCGTGAGAAAAAAAAGTTTGAACAAATTTTCAGATCTGATTTAAAAACAATGTTGTTATTAATACATTTTATTGAACCTTGTGTCTTTTTGTCCAAAAATTTAATTTTTTTGTTAATAATGTAATTTTCCATGATTGAAACAATAACTTTGCGTCTCATCAAAGAATAATTGATGAGAAATTTGTAGCTCTTTTTTGGGTGAATAACTTTCGTTGATCAATTTTTTTCGTAGCTTGTGTCGTTTGTCCAATATTTTTTCATTTTTTTATTCTTCATGCTTTTTACGAATAACACAGAGCATACGCGTGAAATAGGAAAGTGATTTTTAACAAATTTGTAGATCCGTTTTAAGTGCATACTTTTTTTCTTCTCATTTTTTTTCGTATCTTGCATATTTTGTCCGAAAAATGAAAATTTTCATTATTTTTTGTGGGGTAAAAATTTTAATCTTCGATTTTTCAAGAAAATTCAAGAAGTACTTCAGAAGTACTACGAACAGCCGAAAATGAAATTTTCAAAATCTTCAAAATGAATGGTTAACATTTTGTTGGAAATGCTCTAACTTATTTTATTATCATCCGAAATAGCCGAACTCGTCCTTTCTTTTGATTCCTTGAAAACGTGTGCCAAAGCTCATTCCAATCGGAATTATCTTGAGAAATTTAGCGTGCCTACAAAACGTATGCAGACAGACATTTATACACACCAATAACTTCTCATTAGGATGAGAATTTGAAAAAATGAAAAAAACATAAACAATTATAATGTTAAACCAGACTTCACAAAGCAAGACAAATTGGGCGATTTATTGAAAATATGAATAAAATATTGAGTACAGTATGATATAAGTACCATATTGTATTCAATATGAAGCACTTAAGACTTCAAGTCGAAATATATTGAATTTCCAAGAAAATAGTTGAATTTTTATGCCAAGACGTCGAATGTTCGAGAAAGAAGTTAACTTTTGAAACCGAAAAGATGAATTTGCAATTAAGAAAGATGTGAAAGGAGAGAAAGTTGCAACACACAAAAGTGAATTTTAAACCAAATAAGAAATGATTTTTTAAACAAATAGTCGAATTTTCAAGTCAAAACAACGCATTTTTCAGTAGACAGTCAAATTTCGAGTCAATAAAGATCAATTTTCAACAAAACAATTACATTCCCGAAAATAACATTATTTTTTAACAGAATCGTTGAATTTTCGAGCTAAAAAGATGAATTCTGAACCAAATAGTAGAATTCGACACAAGAAAAATATTAATTATCAACCAAATATTCCAATCTACCATCGAATAGTTGAACCATAAACAGCTGAATTTTTAACTGAAAAGTTAAATTTCCGAATCAAAACGACCACTTTCTCAGAAGGCAATTGAATTTTCCAGCCTAAAGGACGAATTTTCTTTCCAAATAGAGGAAAGTTACGATAAACTTGCGAAATTTGCAAACAAAATAGATAAATCCCTAGCAAAATAGTTAAATCCTTAATAGAATAAATTAATTTCCTATCAAATAGTTGAATTTTTAAGCCAGAAGGAAAACATCTCTACAACATCTCTATCTTCAACAAAAAAATAAGAATTTCAAACGGAAAAGTTCAATTTTCAGTTGAGAAAATTAATTGTCAACTAAAAAACGAAATTTTAACAAAATAGTTCAATCTTGAGCCAAATAGTACAATTTGTAACCAAAGGAGATGCATTCTTGAAATTTTTCAAGCATTATATAAAAAATGGTTATTTATATTTGTATTCTCTATTCATTATATCACATTCTGCGTTTATCCCCTACTCCATAAGTCACAAATCATCACAAATAGGATTACCCCCCCCCCCCCCCTGGCAGTCCGTCCTACTTTTTAAACGGCCTCTCGTTAAATAATAGAAATAATCTTATTTTGACGGTTCAGTTATAAATCAAAACATTTTCCTGGAACAAATGCAGTACTACAGTGCGATATACGAGGATTTGATTGGAACCTAGTTTTATTTTATTTCATGATTTAGCAAAAACAAAAATGGAAATCAGGTGCCAACGAAATCCATGCATATCGCGTTCTGCCATTCGGTGATTCAAATAAAAGTGCTCGAAATTTAGAGCGTAGATATCTGCATCAATATTGCAAATTTGTTTCAGATGTATAGTAAAGCTATTTAGGACTCTTGAAATTACTGAAACCTCAAAATAAAAAATTCCAATTCGTTTAAAATAAATTTGCTGCTTCGACTCTACCGTACCGTATATGTCTGGCCATAAAAGGATTGTATCACTGAAAATGCATCCCGCCTTCAATCATTCAAATTCAAGTTAGATACATGCACACAGTTTTTCGCCCTTTATACCGCTGCTAACACGCTTGTGGGAAAATAAATGTGGAAAACTTTTTTAATTTAATAACTGCACCCCGTCAAGAATTTCTAATTGCAAGAAATGTATTGTGAGAGTACTCCGGTCCTCCAGGTGATCCCAAGAGAACATCCTGGAGTTGAAACTATAATTCCAACCTCGTTTTGAACAAAGAATTCGTCAGCTCAGTATAAAACAGTGCGTACGGCGACGAGCTTCATTCATAATTATGAGCGTACAAAAACTCTCACGATGAACGCGACATAAATAAAATTTTTGCGAAGTCCCTGACCTACCGATGTAGACCAAGTTGCAGGATTTGTGTAGTTTTCCCGGGAGAGTGCTGGAACTGAACACGGAGAAGGGTCGAGCAGTAGGTTTCCTCCCGGGAGGAACAGATAGATCAACTGGCTATCAGATAATTAAATCCCGCGTCCATGTAACGCCCTGAATATTTAAGGGTGCCACCTTTGCCATGCAAGTAACGCCTGAAAGCAAACAGCCCTTGTAACCAATGGTAATTAATTAGAGAACCCGGCCAACTTTGTCTGGTTTGCACCAAAGCATATTGTGAACTAACTCCCATTCTTCCTATTTAGCACGTATCTTTGCCCTGACCTGAGAATTAGGTGGGTGACAATAATGGTAATCCTTTAGATACTGAGTGGTGTATCAACTAGAAATATCGGGAAATTTAGAGGTATAGGACCTTCTCGTCGTCGTAATATAATACCCAGAGGGAGTGACTTGATTATTGTGTACCGCTCACCTCTTAAAAAGATGTAATAGTTTATACCTATAGTTCTCTTATAATGTTCTCTCTTCTAATTAAGTACTTCCTAGTTTCATAAGATGTTTTATAATTATGATTTGCGAATATAAAATATAATATCTGATCGCTGGTGATTAAAAGTGGCTCTGATTTCTACTATGTTTCATAAGCTCTTGAGAGAAATTGATTACAAGAATATTGGAGAATTTAACTATTTCAAAATTCAAAATCAAAGCCTGAAATTTGAAGGAACTTAAATTGAAGAGACGAATCAAAATCTGGGAAAAATCGCAATATGAAATTTATTATTTGCTTCCATTATAAATATTATAATATACGAGAATAAAATATATAACAAAATTTCAAATTAAGATTGGTAGCAATTACTTGAACTGAAGATTTAAAAATTAGTTCTCCTCAACCTGGTGCAGTTATTATTATTGAAGTATTTAATGTTCATGTTCGAAACTATAACACATATGATTATATTCCGATTATATTCCGGAAGTAGAGCCCTACGAATTTTAAAAGAATCCGATCCGGGAATTTTACATTTGAAAAAACCAACATTAAAATATTTTCGTAACTATTCTAATTTATATGCACACTTTAGAATTGAGAATGACAGAGAGAAATAAATTCAGCAATTTCAAGCTAGAGACTAATCAATATTTTTAAGTAACGCAGGAACGATTCACGCGTTTCATCAGCGTCTTTTCAGTTTTGGGAATAACCGTTTATACGACAGGAGAACTGGGCAGTGAATGCGCATGCGCGCAGTGCAATAATGCGTCCATAATACTCCTAGGAGTATTATGAACCTATAATTGTACTGTGCGTATGAGCGTTCGCAGTCGACCGTCTACAATTATGGCCACGTCAAACTAACCTCGAATTTCAGAAGTGATAAGCTTGAAATTCATACCTTTGTTACATGAAATATCGTAATTACCAAAGAGTGAAACATCGTTTTATCCTCGTGTGTTTGCAAGACTCAAGCTCGAACAAAAAGACCGTTTCACTCCTAGGTACATTATATACTATTACTTCAAGTCTTTCAAGTTTTAAAATAAACTATTTTCCATTGAACACATTCGTAAACAAAGAATTTGAAGTTCGCGATTGCGGAAAATAAAACATTCCAGAAGTTGTAAATTTTATACGCGCAAGCCCCCTTCTTTCCAAAAATCGAATAACTTCAATAATTGACTGCTAGGAATGCTTTCTGTATTGATACTTTACAAAAGCATTACTAGTCATGCTAGTAATGCTAGTAATGCTTTTTCAATACAGAAGCATTCCTATTGGTCAATTATTGAGGTTACTGGATTTTTGAAAATCAGGGGGCTTATACGCATAAAATTTACACTTTGGTGGAAAATTCCCCAATAAAAAAATGAAAAAGTAGAGGAAATTGTGCACCCGGAAGAGATCTACAAATTTGTCATGAATTACTATTTGATAGGACGCCTAGTTTTTGGTTCGATTCGTGAAAAATGATATTACACATTTTTTTGAATTGTGTAAAAATGACACAAGATTTGAAAAAAATCAACGAACAAAAGATGTTCATCCAAAAAAGAGATATACATTTTTCATCGATCACTTTTTGATTGAACGCGTAGTTTTTGTTTCATGCCTAAAAACCAACATTAAAAATACAAAATAAATTTTTTGGACAAACCACACAAGCTCCAAAAAAAGAGAATGGACAAAAATTGTGCGCCCGAAAAAACTTCACATTTTTGACTAAGCACTTTTTGATAAGGAGCATAGTTTCCGTTTTATTTGTGAAAAGTATTCAACTTTTTTTTAATTGTGGAGAAGCAACACAAGGTATGAGAAAAATTGGATAGACGAAAGTGCGGTTTAGCCAAAAAATATTTACAAATTTTGTCAGAATTATTTCTTGGTAGGATGCATATTTTTTGTTTAAATCGTAAGAAATAACACTGCAAATAAACCAATTAATTTTTTGGAAAAATGGCACAAGTTAAAAATACATTTGTTTCAATTTAACTGCATGTTAGGAATTTTAGTAATATGAATTTATTGGAATGATACATTTTTCAGGGTAGCTAACAATGAAAATCAGTGCAAAATAAGGAACAAATGTTAAAGAAATCATGCAAAATAAAATTTGGAGATTAATTTGTAATATCTGAATAAGCAGTCCCAGACTACGATACATAAATAAATATAATACCTACACATGTGATATAATAGAGTTCAACCTGATGTAGAAAAGTTCGCACTTTGGACAAAACCAAGTGCCAAGCATGAGATACGTGAAGAGAGAATGTGTTCGTTGAAGCCGAAGGAGCTTTGACAAAAGAGAATTCACGATCACCAAATTACAGATGTCGATGCTTTGACCTTCAAGATTGAAAGGTCTCTACTCAGATATGGAGGAAGTACAAATACCGAGCGCGCAACCCGAGGTAAATCGTAATTTAGTGCAAAGCGCGAGGTCCAACAGACACCCTAGGCGCGCAGAAACTTGCGAGCCGCGCGTGCAGCGCGCGGCGAGAATGTGCCCACGCGGTGGGCAAATTTTTTTGCGTAGTTTTAAAGTAGATTTTAAACACCGGAAGATACTTTCTACTCCAGTTAGCAGGGGAAAGAAGAAGAGGAAAATGTATATGTTTTAAAAGGTTTAAGTTTTCTGTATCTATGATAAACTTTGCCAATAAGAAATTCTCTTGTTCCAAAGGTTAGAGCGGATCAAAAACATGAAACAAGTAAACTCTCTCGGGCGGCACTCTGAAGTGTAAGGTTTTATTGAACTTACTACATCGTTTCTTATCTGGCTATAACACGATCGACTTGAAAGTTACGTTGAGCATTTTCGGAATGGTTTGCCGGGTAACTTATGAGGTTTGGAGTCTCCACTGAGCAAAAGTACCGTGGCACCGACACACATACACGATGCCTGTACGAGCCTAGCTGCTCGACATTCGTGCACATTACGTCCCGGTCACATTTTTCGTGTTGGAAAACTGCAGTGTTTGTACGGACGACACACTGCCTGCCTGCCTGGCCAACGCATCGCATCGTCGCGTTATTGTTTAACATACGGACGTATATATCACATACATTGACGCCTTCTCGCTTTCGTACTTTTGTGAAATATGAAATACAAACAGAGAAATATACTCTAACCACCGAATTTCTGCATGCGGCCAACGCTTTTTAAAAGTCTCACCTTGTTTACTTTAAATGGACGATTTTTGGCGAGTATTCTGAAAAGCTTTTTATAAAGTAGATAGCAAAATACAGGGCATGGAAACCTAATGTAAATGTTAATCCAAATGTGTGTCTCGATGTGAACTTTTTCTATATTATTCAATCATTGCGGTGATGGAAGAAGAAAATATCATGATATTTTTAATATAACTAGGGAGAAGATATTTGAAAAATTACAAAATATTTGTTCTTGAAGCGGAGAAAGCTAAACGGTGCTAATTCCAATCAACACAATTTTACAGTAGAAGCAGGGAAACTTTTGTGGGAGACAATTTACAATCGATAGAGTAAACAATTTTTGATTGTGTTGGTGGATGGATCAGTTTAATATCTATTGTATGAGAAAATAGATTGCGCTACATGTGCACGTAATAATCTAATGGAAATGTCGACGGACTTGGCACTGTTCAGTTTTCCCTGTTATATTACGAATAGAAGTAGTGCATAAGGGTGATTGCCAAAAATTTGAACTCTTCAAGCCCTAGTCATTTTCCAACATTCCTTGGAATAATAAATTTGTTGTAAAATCATCTTAGTACTTCGCTCTAAAGTTTGAGCGCGCCTAGGGCACATGTCTGTCGGATCCCGCGCTTCGCGCTCGTTCTTTGTGCTTCCTCCGCTGACAACTATAATTTGGTAATTGTAATGTCCCTTTTGTTGAAGCTCCTCTGGGTTTAACGAGCGAATTTTCATCACATGTTCCGCGCTTTGCACTCGAACAAAGTATGTCAAAAACATGGAAAAAAGTGAATAATCAGATTCACTTTCATGCATTGTTAATTTGAAGTTTACTTATTCGCAATCTACAAGAAACAATTTGAACAGTTGTTGATACTGTATGCGGTAGTGATCTCAAAATACACAAAACCTCGTGACCTTTCTTTTCACAGTTTGAAGTAGTAATGCTGACTTCAGCTAAAATCAGCTGAAGATTACTAGAAGAAGCAGCTTCAATAACTATTTGAAATAGTACAGTTGAACATGTAATCTGTTTGTATAAGTAATTTTCATAGTAAGCAAAGCTTCATAGTAGCTCGGTTGACTAATGCGTGCGCTATATTTAGTTCTTAGGACGGGGTTTAGGTAGTTATGCAGAATTCAATTCCTTAGCAGGGACGATTTTTCAAAGCCTTTAAGCGTGCGATTATATGTGTAAGTCACTATGCGTTCAATTGTATAGTAATAATCATAAATTAAGTGCAGCAATCATATATAAAATAATTTTTACATTCTCATCATTGTTGTATGTAAAATTTGACTTAGTCGGTTTTCATCAAATCTCCACGTTTTGTTTTCTTTTGAAATCGATCGACATTTTACATTATTGCTCTACATTCAAAAGTAAGGTGTTATGTGAGTTTTTTCAGGACTAGAAATTGTTTTTAGTTAGGAGATTTTGTTTGGTTTGATTTGAATATTTGCGAGAAAAGTTCGAACATTTCTCGTATGTTAATTTTGCTCAGCCCGCAGGTAACGTATACACTGATAGAAATGGTGACAGTGATTTAACCATAGGAGCGTAGGCAAAAAAATTACGAGAATATTTATACCCGTGCAGAAATTGCCCAATTTGATCCCGATTTCCGATGTGGCCCCGATCGGGTTTGCCACATTGTGGCTGTCGCATGGCTACTCTTGCGGTTCGGGTCGGAACCACATATCGAGAAAATACCAGCTGTAAATTGCAGCGCCATCTGCTGTGCCGACCGCCTGATATATCTGATTGTTTTATTTTATATGTTCCACAATACGGCTCGGTTTTGAGTGCAATGTGATTTCAAAATTAATTAAAATGCCAAAAACAAAAAGTACCTCACGGGTACGGAAATATAGGTCAATTGCTGTCATTCCCTAGTGCGCAATGAGGATGAAGGTAAGTAGATTTATTAAAATCGGTCGAGCAAACCTAACCTCAAAATAAATTGAGAATAATGAGTTAAGAAAACTATATAAACATTAATTTAAAAGTAGGAACGTTAGCAGAGGTTATGTTTGTGATTCCACAAACTCTTCCTTTCGATTGTTTGGAAAATAAGGCAACTTTGTACAAGGGTAGACAGCAATGCCACGTGTAGCCATGTGATTCATTCGCTTAAGTTTACGTTAATTAATTATGCTAATAATTCTAGTACAACCTGCTACACGAAAATAAGTTTACAATGAACCTATGAGCAAAATAAATCTTTCAACGACAGTGAAACGTTCGTGTAAGTACGTCTTAATTGGTACTTTCTCTCTTTCAAATTTCCGACAGTGCAATCAAGAAAGTTCACTTAATTTGAACAAATTTTTGTTTTGCTTGTTGCACAAATAACGCTTGGATATTTAACCGATCCAACATTCTTCAGTATGCTATTATTGTGATAATTGAGACAATTTTTATCTACAACATTAGTGTATTGCAAAGGTACGGATAGTTGCTTTAGAATTTTCAGTGTCATAACCTCACTTTGCTAGTCTTTGTTGCATGAACAGGACTACAAAATGCTGAACACCTGTTTAATTTATATTAAGTTGGACTGAAAAATATGAAAAATGTTCTGTTTTGATTTTCTAATATTTTTTAATAAAGCATAAAGTTCTCAATTTATTGTTTATTTATTACTGCAAGAAAATTTAAATAATAGTATGGATAAACATAAAAAAATAAAAGGGCGCTGCTCTGGGCCAGATCCGACCGTCCTTATGGATGCCCAGTCTGGCCCTGATCAGGCTAGGCGTTTCATTTCGAATCTGGCGCTGGAAGGATTGCCCGACTGGGCCCACATTCTGCCACATCTGGGCCCGACCCGCGCCACGCCGAAATTTCTGCACGGGTAATATAATACGTGTAATTCAATCACGAAGCGTATGAAATGCACTTACTGAACTATTTTAAACACAACTTATTTATATTTGTGGTCCAAAGCTGTAATATATGTGTTGCTATTTTATGAAATGCGTAGCTCTATAAATATATATCTGAGTCAATTATCTTTGAAATGTTCACGCTTGGCAATGCCCTTTGTATGAATGATTTACCAGACTCGGTTTTTTTTGTTTACAACATGCGCATCTCGCTCACGCCTGTGATTCTGCCTTCATAACCAACAAGAATCGGATGGCCAAAACAGGCATCCTATATGGCTGCATCTATATACCAGAAATAAAATAGGGTTCATCTAATCATAAATATTGTTGTACCACCTATTTCTGGACTGTCAGTGTGTAACGTATATTGAAAATTCATTTTTTTGGTAGAAAATTTTGGATTGCAATAGAACAAAAAAACAAGAAAAACTTGTGTTTTTCCAGAATATTTACATTGGCTTATACACTGGTCACCTTCGCTGCTTAAATATTATTTAAGTCCTTTAGCATGAGCACATATACCACCAGACGACTCCACTGCATTCTGTATGAATTCAATCACAGCCAGTGATGACTCGCGATTTCATCGGACTTTATTAGAAGTACTAGTATTTATTTAGACGTTTGGTCAGTGATGAGGAAAACTGCAAAAAACCACCTCACAAGTTCAGCAGGTTTTACAGCAGTTGAGTTCAAGGGCAAACATTTGACCCTTCCCATCGAATACGTACAATTACCCTCGATGTCAAACCTCATACTCAACATTAGTTAAAACACATCGAATACACAACTAGTTTGTACGTCGCATATGGACAGTCCACAGAAAAAATGGGATTTCTATTAAAACCAATTTTTGGTTCCAAAGGAGCTGCAACAAAAGGGAACCTCTCTTGCTGGAAAGGAACCCAAAATGATAAATGGTTTCTAAACGAACCCAAAGTATGGATTCAAATGGTTCTAATAGAGCCTTTTAGTCACTTCTGCCTTGAATCACTCAAAGATTTTACAAGTTAATGATGCACATTTTGATTTATAATTCGAATTAGATAATATTGCACTGGGAAAAATTTAATGAAGAAATTAAAATCATAGACATTAGTCATTCTTGAAAGGAATATGT
The DNA here is from genome assembly GCA_932178445.1 of Andricus quercusramuli. Taxonomy (NCBI): domain Eukaryota; kingdom Metazoa; phylum Arthropoda; class Insecta; order Hymenoptera; family Cynipidae; genus Andricus; species Andricus quercusramuli. Next base: position 85,977 of record CAKNXH010000041.1, on the reverse strand, counting down.
CGCACCTGAAATGTGACAGTCCCCCCTCAGTCGGGATCGTTTTGAATTCGAAGGCACCTTTACCATTTTCGATGGTAAAAATCTCGTTATCTTGCAAACGGTAAGGAAGCGAAACTTTTTCAGTTAGAGATTCATGTTCACCGTGAAAAAATATATGAAATATCTGAGTTCGAAGAAAATCAAAGGGGATCGACCTTTCATGCGCAGTTTTACTAAAATATACTGAAAGTGCCTAATTTCTGTCAAATACCTTTTTATCCGTTTCCGAGAAAACTGTATTTTTATAAATACTCTTGTGACGCGAACTTTAAGAGAGAAATTCAACCACACCACTATTTTCCAAACTAATTGGAACGATTTCATGCTAAAAATTGATATTAAAATGAACAAGCACGGACGTTATTTGTAATAGTCGCCGTGCCCTGCACCAACGCCATACCCCACCCTCCCCTACTCTAAATACAGATGACACAATGTGCACAGAAAAAATAATCTCCAATGTGAAACGCGAACTGTGTAATTAAATTATTATTGAAATTTTGAGCATCGATTCTATGACCTAAAGTACGGTATAGTGGACAGGAATACGTACACTATACTTTCTGTTTTACAACCTAATTAGACACTTAATTAGATTACTGAGTGCACTGAAAGCTCAATGCGTAGAATTTACAATGCGTATAGGTTTATTTGTTCATTTTTGGAACAGTCCCAGTATTATAAAATTGCGCGGAAACACTTACTGTTTTTAAACTTATTGATCACATAATTATTATCTTGTACGAAATGTTCAATTTCCTTTTACATTTCTATTCTCATGTATCCCAACCACAGGCTATGCGCGGATAAAATTAGTTGATCCTTTGCTGCAAAAAGCAAACTAAAAATTCTAATTGATGAACCCAAAATTATTAACCGTATCGGTTAGTATACAATTCTATAGCATTGAACTTTTAATGTCAATACTTTTTCTTAATCCGATATTAAAACTGAGAAGTGAATTTTTACAATAGAATTTTGATTAGCCATATGTGAGCTAAATACTGATCCATTTCAATTAAAAAAGTAGGTACTTGTGAACCTGCATTGTAGTGAACAACACATTCAGCTAGATTTGGTATTAATATTATCTTATACTTTTGCGCATGAAACTGATATAATTTATTCTTGTATTTTTTAATGTTAGCGCTCTTTTTCAACGAAATTCAAAACCTCAAATCCAGTTTCCACATTTCAACCACATATTTTATTATTTCTTATTTTCAGAAGTGCTCCTTATAGATTCCGTATTTTCATATGTGACATTATTAATTTTTATTGTTTGTCACTTAATTTTCAATGAATATGTCCGACTGCCACTGTCGTCGCTCAAGTTTTCCTTCAATTTGATAATGACATTAAATACGAAGATGGTTGCGAAATGAAAAACGTGTATGACGCGTGAAAACTCTCACATTTCCTGAGCATATTAATTTTTTAAAATTATAATTCAAGGGAAAGAATATATATAAACTCGAAGTACGTTCAGGTGTTTGAAACTGCATATCAATAGAAGCTGAAGCTGTAATTTACGTGAAGTTTGTCAGATGCTCATATCGTATGTCAGTTTGCGATATATCGATTAACTGTTAGTGATAGTAATGGAATCACTGGAGTTTCTCATATTCATGTAAGATATTATTTAAGCGTTTGAAAATTAATAATAAATCGCAAGATTCTTTTTTGCTTGAAACGCTTAGATGTGTTCTTTTTTTGACTAACTTGAGCTCATATGAATACAATGGAAGATTTTTAAAGTTATAATTATAAAATTATACAGTGTAGCAATTTGTGTCTCATACGTATGCAAGGTGTATAGCCTAAGGTTTCATTAACGTAAATGAAGAAAGAACCTAGAATTAAAAATATCTCTGTATAATTAAAACTTGAGAAGATTTAGTGTCGAGATAAAAACTGACTGTAGAGAGTAGAGACCACTATTTAGTCAATTTGTACATTCGAGTCGTTTTTTCGACGCTTTACGCTAGGTTTCTCTAGGTTTTTGCACGTCGTGTTCGACTTAGATGAACAAAAAAAGTTTATTTGCAAATATTATAAAATTATCAAAACCTCTACATATGAAGTGATTGTTAAATTTGTTTTTATTTTCGACTGAAAATATTATGATATAACATCTTTTAATTTTTTTCGTACTTTGTATCGTTCGTCCAAAAAGCTTTTCTTAGTGCACAATTTTTGTCAATTCATCTTTTTCTGTATCTTGTATAGTTTGGTCGCAAAATGGAATTTTGGATGTTTCATTATTTTTTGTGCAATAAAGATTTGAATTTTCGATTTTTCAAGAAAATCAAAAGAAATCTCATAACGATATTGTGGAATGTATAGAAAGAAACATCTTTCTTCTCTAGAGTTTTCCTCATATCGTGCGTTGTTTAGTTAAAATGTTCATTTTCGTTTGTTTTTTTAAATTTTGTAAATGCTTTAACTCGGGTACATTTTCTTCTATAAAAAAAAATCATGAGAATATTTTGTTCGCCTCTTTGAGCGCTATTCATATCTGTCAATAGAATGTTCAAATATTGCAAAAAGGTGTTCTCAAAAATTCTCAAAATGTTCTCACTTTTTGAATTTTAATTTAACATGGCTGGCTAACAAACGTGACCCTTATTTCAGGACACTCATAGACTATAATAAAGCGCAATCAAATAGGTTGATTCTTTTGCAAGTTATCGTGCTAACAAACTAAAAATCTACAGACTTCCTGTGAGATCCTGTTTTCTGGGTTCAGTGGGTCTCAAAAAGTGGACATTTGACAAAAACGAGAGTGGTGGTGGTGGGGGGGGGGGGGTCTAATTTTACAAAAATCTAATACCTTCTCATTATAGGATGAGAATGTGAAAATTCGAAATTTTTAAGGCATTTTCATCACAATATTGGCAGTACTACTAGATGCGGTAAGCGAAATTACTTTAACTCGGGGTGGTAGCTTGTTGATATAGTTCGATAGAATGATTACAGCTATCTGCTTTCTAAATTGGAATCAGTAATCTATAACTGATTATCAACAAAATTCTACTAATTGACATGGTTGAAATGCAATTACTAATAATTTTTAGCAATGCACTAATTTTCAAAATAATTAGGCTGTGTATCGTCGTCCTGAAAAATTAGGGGGGTTGTACCAATATTATTTCTACGGCCAGTCACAGGGGTTCCTTCACGCACCCCACCTGAAAATACGGGACGACTAGCCAATTAAGCTTATGCAAAATATTGCACTGGTCATCCCGAATTTCGGGACGTCGAGACACTGCGTAATATTAAATTATATTAACCTTAAACCGTTAATTAAAATTTTGCAAACCTAAACTATGAAAATTAGGAAAGCTATTAAAAGATGGCACAACTGCGTGTTTTAAATTATATTGTCCTTATACATTGTGAAATGATGCTGTAGAATTATTTAGTTTTTCTTTGTCGATAAATCTTGATTTCTAAGCAGAATTATTTCAATGAAAAACGTGATTTATATAACAGGAGAATATTAATGTTCAGTATGAAAAATAGAAGTATTGAATGTGAAGTACGTAAAGGATAAGGGTCAATTTTTATATCGACTTTGTAATCACACCATCGTTATTGTCATAAGCAAATACTTAGGCGGTTGTGTTATCTAAAACTGATTTCATTTAGTTATATTTTACCATTGATATTAGTAAGTCATTTTTTTACTATCTAAACTAGTAAGTATCACGGAAGAATAAATTCATCAGTCAAATTTTAATAAACTGATTCAATTAGTACAATTTTAACTAATTCCAAGTAAGAGAGTTTTGATCCTATAAGTTATTGAACTGTATAAAAACCTTCTATCAATATGAAAAAGCGCAGGGGGAATCGCCTCTCCCGACCCTATCAAATTCCTTTTACAATTGAAATTATTCTTTTTGATTCCCACGGCAGACTTTTTTTATAATCCAAAATACTCTATCCATCCCCTTAGATACATTTATCAATCCAAAATTATTTTAACTTCTACAGGAGACATTTTTGCAGGATTAACTAAAACAATTTTGTGTCTGTATTTTAAAGAAATATACGATGCTTTTTCAGATTTCTTATCTCGGTTTTAAAAGGATAGGGGCTATTCTGCCAGAAGTGTTCATTTGTATGCATTCTCAGCAACAGCTTGATATTTTTAAAAATGTGTTTAATTCCTCGACAAATTTTGAAATAATAAGAATTTCTCTTTGAGTTTGAAGATACGAGTTTGAGGTATAGGTTTTATTGTCAGTCGCAAGACATTTTCAACATCTATAAAATCGTGGAACCATAATTTTTTTGGGGAATAGCACAAATAATGGTTCTGCTTTTGGATGAATCCATAAATATATGAGACAGCACCATCAAGGACAGAAACTGATTAGTATTTTTCTATACAAAATTGTTTGAGGGATGCACGAATTAATTGCGAATAATAATAAATATGTTCATAATAAATTGGCCTTGCAATGCTACTCTGAAAACCAATGAAGTGAAATAAAATAAGTTCTTACCTCTTTTTTCCTCAAATAATAAAATGAATATCATTTTTACGTAATTGATCAAAAATAATTAACAATATAAATCTTAGATTGTTTGCGTGCAATCAAAATCAAATTACTCACTTTCGAATCAGCGTTGAGTGTTTTCAGTGATAGGATTCAGTTCCGAAACTAAATTTTGTCGATTAATTAAGAGACAGGTAAACGAGAAATAACTGGCAAAGTAAATGAATTCATTGATTGATCTGTCTCGTATGATCATGACACGCACGTTCAAGTGCGGTTCACTGGTGAAGAGGACTCGATCAATTATGCGTAGCCAAACATCCCTCACAGGAAAACAATTAGCAATTATTTCCTGTTATTTAATGCGTAACGAACACTCGTGATTGCGAGGTGTCCATAAATATTAAAGGTACCCTTCGCACGATTTTTCACGGCCTTCAATTTGATTTGCTTTAATCTGGAAGTCCCGGAATAACATCGCATTGTCGAATAAGAATAATTGAGTCGGATTAAATGCAATTACATTCCTTTTTATCGATTCCATTACCTTTCATGATGTCTATCGTTGACCTGGGTATGTTTTTTAAGAGAACTATTACGAGCGCAATTTCCAGTTTAATACTTTAAATTTTGATTGGCGGACGCTGTTATATTGTGAACGTGAAATGCTTGCGAACGGTGTTCGAATTACTTCCATTCGTTCATGAATATCCATCGGATATTATTGTGTAGTAGAGCTCACAATCGGAAATTATTTAATTACCTTTCAACTGGGCATTTATTTGTTTGTTTATATACTGATCAGAAATGATAGATTTAGTGAACACTGGTATATTTGATTATTCAAATCTGACGTCATGAACTTGTTTTTCCAATTTGCATTTTGTTTCCATGTAGATCTGTTAAAATCGTTGGGCACACAGTTATGATTTTTCGCCTCATTTAAATAAGCTACTATAGAAAAATAATCGCGAATAAAAACAATTCTTTTCTAACTTTTTGGTTCTATATGTTTCAAAATCTAAGAACAAAGAATTAGATAGTCGACCGCTTCTACACATCAGGAAATTTAACTTCTAGATTCGGAACCAGAGTTTCAGTTAGTTTTGTCCAAATTCAGTCGTTTCCTGAAAGTCGAAAATTTGTTTGTTTCCTGGAAGTTAAAAATTTGTCCAGTAATTTTTTTTTGACACTCGGGAAAAATAGCTTCTGATAGCCGACGACAAAAGATGAAAGATTTTTTCAACTGTTTTACAAAAGTTTACTTTTTCTGGCTCCTTGGAGCAATAGCTTTTGATATCCGAGGATCAAAAAATGAAATTTTTTTGGGCTATATAAGAAAATTTGACTTTTAGGTTCATGAACGGTGTTTTATGATTAGTTTTTTCATATTTTCTGCAAGAAATAGACTTGACTATTTATCAAATACTATCTCACAAAGTATTAATGAGAAGCGTTCAGTGAATCACTGTTGTGGAACCAAATAATATAGATAAACGTCTTCTTTTCCTCGAAGACAGATCGTGAAGAATGCATATGTCGACCTACTTACTTAGCATTGTCATGCACTCTGCAGTTGATATGAATCCGCCGGAGGAAAGGGGAAATTGTAGTTCGTGTAGAGAAAAAGCATTAAGAACAAACTTCGTACAAAAGAGTCTATTCAGTCCCTCTTATCCAGGAACAACTGAAGAACGTGGATAACGTTCTAGATAATCGAAGGTTTTATTCATTTCACTGCAAACTAATAATTACGCTTGCACAGAAATCCGAGTTTATGAGTAGGAGAGGATGAGAGAGCTTGAAAGAATTTAAACATTTTTCCAGAGATAATTCTCTCCAAATGAAAGGATAATTAGAACAATTTTTCTGGGTTAAAAGAACGAAATTCGTGGAATCGGATAAGCTCAGGGAAATTAATAATCTGATGGAATATTTGAGAAACGAAATGATAATTTCATAAATTAATGACCAAACTTTATATTTTTAATGCACAAGATATTAAACAATTCAAGTGTTAGTTTCTTTCGAAATGTAATAATCATGGCGTATCAGACATAAACATTGAATGAAATTTGTAAAAACAACAAAACGTCTTTGAGATTTTGAACACATTTTTTGTGTGTCTTTCTTCAATATCCTGTTTCACATCTTTCGAAAAAATACTAAATGCAATACAATAATCGGTAGGAATTAAGCAGTCAACACAATTAATAACTCGCATTATCTCACAAAATTACTTCTCTGGGGAGATTTTAATGTTCCAATTTTCTAGCTTCTATCGAACATTAATGTACAATCAATACTTTAACTTCAGTAAGACAAAAAATCAAAATTTTACTATCAATATCACTGCTTCCGTGAGTAGGAATTCCAATATCAAATGGAGTAGTAATACAATAAAATTTCAAACAATAAAAACGAGATTGTAATCTGAAATGAATGTTGTGAAGACCTATAAAAGTCTTTTTGTAGGATATTATGCATTGTGTGTAGACTGTAGAACGTAGGTGGTAGGTACCAGTTTTCAAGAAAAACGTGGTTCAGATTCCACGTAGACGTCCTAAACTGAATAAGGGTTTACAGTTACGTTTACAGTAGGAACGAGTGGTACGTGTTAAACTACAGCGTGCTACACCTCCAAAGACTTTATCGTTCCAGAAAGGGAGGAAAACCCAAATTCAAAGCATGAGGAAAACTTTTCTTTGGCTGCTATCCAGATGTCGATATAGGTCATACTTGAAGAAGAGTTCAGATTTTAGAACATATTCATTTGTCAAATTTTAGACTAGTAGAACGTGTTTCAAAAAATGTATTACTCTGGAAAATGAAATTTGCCCCTGTTTGGAAAAATACTAATTCTTTGAGTATAATTCTTTAGGGGCTGTTAAAAAACCTTTTGGTCGTTTTTCGATATCATCTGATGAACGCCTAAACTGAAACACAATTGATAAAATCATATGATATTTTTACAGACTTCACAGCCTAAAATGATCTCAAAATAGAGAAAATGAGATGGCTTTTACGAAAATAGGGGAATAGATTCCTTTAACTAAAATTAATGTATAGGTATCATATTGAATTCAATATCAAAGGCTCGAGGTTTTAAGTCCAAATGTATTACATCATCAACGAAATAGTTGAAGTTTCGAACAAAGATAAAATTTTTGCCGAAAGAGATAAATTTTCAAAGAAAGAGTTGAGTTTTCAAGCTAAAAAGTCGAGTGCTTTAGGAAACAGCTGACTTTACACCCGAAGAATGAATTTTCAACCAAGAAATATAATATCTTACAGTTGCATTTTTACCAGACAGTCCATTCGTTAAGCTGAAAAAATGAAATTTTTTACCGAAAAGATATATTCTTAACAACAAGAATTTCAATCAAAAAAGATGAATTTATGATAAAAAAGACGAATTTTCAAGCAGGAAGTTGAATTTTTGATAAAGAAAAGCTGACTTTAAACAAAATAGTCAAGTTTGAATTAAAATAGTTGAATTCTCAACTTACAACGATGAAATTTGAACCAAATGGTTGAATTTTCAAAATAAACAGATTAAACTTCAACCAAAAACAATTGCATTTTCAACCAAATATAGTTTTATTTTAAGAACAAAAAAAAAGAATATTTTAGAAGACATTTAAATTTACAATCCAAAAGGACGAATTGAAGAAAAAAATGTGTAGCTACAATGATGAATATTGCACAACAAAAATGAATCTTTAACAAAGGAGTTCAACTTTTAATCAAGGTGTTGAATTTTCTATAAAAAATGAATTATCAGAGAAAAATGGAACAATTTATATTTTAAGCCAAAAATATTACAATTCTGAATCAAAAACAGTCGAACACTACCAATAGCGATGAATTTTTATCAAAATCGTTGAATATTCAACAAAAATTGAATTAATTTCAACCAAACAGTTGCATTTTCAAACAAAAAAGATCAAACGTCTGTGAAAGGAGGTAAATTTCCAATCCAAACTGACTTATTTTCAGCAAAGAAATTGATTTTCCAATAGAAAAAAAAATTAGCAGTGGAAAGAGGGAAAAAGTTCTATCAAACTGTAGATTTTCGAAACCAAAAAGGTGAATTGTCTCGAAAACAGATGAATTTTAAGCCCAAATATATGAATTTTCAACCAAAAAGATGAATTTCTATCAAAGAGGTAAGTTTCAACCAAAAAGTTAAATTTTCTACGAAAACTATCTTCCCCCAAACCATCCTCCCCTCAAATCTTCACCACTTTCTCTTGCTGGCTTTCTTCATCTTCCATTCCTCTCCAACATCCTTCTCATACATGCTCCCATGTTTCCTCTACCCATTCACAGATTCAGCACTTCCTGTTCTCTTTCTTTCCCCAATACATACCTATCCTTTCCTTGTTTTCCAATCTAAGTCTTGCTATTCTGACCCATGTTTTCTTTTTCCATCCCTTTTCTCAATACTATGATACTCCTTCCTTTTTTATCATCTTATACCATTTATTACATTTTGATTCCTCAATCATCTTCAATCTTTCTATTTATTGCCTTTCTCTCTCTCTCTCTTTTGTTCACTTCTTCATAGTTGACTCCACTCACGTCTTCTATATCTGTAGCCTTAAAGAACTCCCTGCTTTCTTCTTCCCATTTCGTTAATTTCATCACCCTCTCTCTCCTTTCTTCCACCTCCATCGAACGCTTTCTCGCTCTAGTACTTAATTTATTCCTTTGCGCTTCTTCTCTCACGATATATCTTGGCATCCTCCATTCTACCCCTAGCGTCCACCTTATATACCTTTCTTGTAAGCTCTCAATCTATTTTCTTTCTTTCCATCCCCATATCTCTGCTCCATAACCTAATACTAGCCATATCAGCGTATCAAATAACCAAATTATCCCTCTTCAATTTTTTTGAAACCTTCTTCTTTCTATTCCCCATATCTGTTTCATTACCCCTGCTCCTTTTTTTATCCTTCCTCTTATATGAGCTCTATGATCTCCATTTATTTGCAAGGTATATCCCAAATACTCAAACTCTCTTACTTCTTTTAATTTTATTCCCTTCCATCTCCCCGTCGATTCTTTCTTTCTTCTCCCTCCTTTTCAAATCCTCATTATCTTTCTCCTTTTTAAATTTGAATTCAACTTTTTCCCATCAAAGCAGTGCTCTAATCGTGTAATTAAGCCCGTCATCCCTTATTCATCATCTGCCATCAACACTATATCGTCTGCGTATGCCAGGGTTTTCCTTTTCGTTCACTATCCTAACTCCTTTCCACCCTTTTCTCTTAATTTCTTCTTCCAAGTCTGATATTGATATGGTTAATGAAAGTAGACTCAGAGAACATCTTTGCCTTACTCCTCCCACCAACCAGAAACTATCTCCTACTTGCTCTCCTGCCTTCACCTTGCTTTTTGTCTCTCCAAAAATTTCCGAAACTCTCTTTATTAATCCCTCTACTGTCCCCTTTTTCACCATAACTTTTTCTATCTCGCCTCGGTCATTGCTATCACTGCCCCTTCCTCTTTCAATTCCCTTATTTACTAAATAGTTCAGAACATATACATATATTGTCCATCCCCGCATCCTTTTTCTAAACCCTCTCTGATTCGGTGGCTTTATCTTTTTTCCCAAAATTTGTTTTTTTAACCTCTCCAATAAGACAGTCACATATACTTTATACAGTGTTGGCATTAGTATCACTCCTCTATAATCTTTAACCTCCTCCCCTTTGCTCTACTTGTAAAATAAAATAATTTATTATAATTTTTTCTAGAATTCAAAAAAATTGTTATTTACATTAATATTTTCCATGTGTGTCGTTACATTCTGTCATAACCCTCGCCCCGTGAAAAATCATCAGAAAAACTGTTACCCCCCTACTATAAAAATGATGTGCTACGTCAGACCCTAAAGAAATAATTGCGTGTAAGGAACGTTGCAGGTAATAAGTGAAATGGGGCAACGTCCAGCTAGGTAATTCCATTCAAATTTTGAGTTACCGCCCTCTCCCCACCCCCTGTCAATGTTGCGTAGTTTTTGAGCGGTCCCTGAGAATAGAAGCTTCTTTTGATAAAAACTAGAGCCGATATGACAGTGGTGTTTCCAGATGTATATATATAATTATAATAGTATCTGCATGTAGGAATGTTAATCAGGAATGAGATTTACATACGTGGCTCGCATTACCTTGTAGTCAGACAGATGCAGAGAGAGTGGAAGATAACAGCCTCGAGAGAGAATGCTTGCTTGCAACTACCGTGACGTCACTACCTATGTGTAATAATGTGGTACGTAAGGTGAAATTATCTCAGCTCGTCTACTCATTTCACTACCACACTTTGCTGCGTTTTGTCGACAATGAACGTGACTGAAACCACGACACCTGAACGCATACATCTTTTTTGCAAATTCGCGCTTCTAGTGGAGAGGCTCTTTTACAATTTGAAGTCTGAATTTGTTTGGTCCTGTACTATAATATTGATTAATTTGTCCATAAAGAGAGAAAGTCGAGGGAAAATCTTCTACGTTTGAATAAGACTTAAAAGAGACTTATATATTTATAGTATAATTATTATGTTTTCTTGAATGAGAAACTTAATCCATGCGCAGCAAAGCAGTCAAGATTGAAATCAACAGCACTTGGCAATTAATACCTCCCCATAGACTCTTTGAAAGAAACGATTCTCTTATTTATCTTTTAAGAGCCAAAGTCTATAGGTCGCAAGTATTTCTACAAATATTTGAACAAAATTTTCGCGATCTGGATTTACTGTGCGAACTAGTTGGCGAGAATCCCTTTAGAAGAACCTCACTCCCACTTGTTCTTAACACTTCACTTCTTTGCTATCTTTACAGTCTTATAGAAAAACAATCATTGGCTTCGGAGCTGCTGTAAAAAGTTGCGATCTACATTTTTCTGTGATGATTATTGTGGCATTGAGAATTGTAGGAAAACAGACCTTCCGGCAAACTGTAGGTCTGTGGGTAAGAGCTTTCTTCACTTGTACCGCAAAATGGTAGATAGCTTTAATTTTATTGACCTAAAACCACACAGCCGGGCACTCGTTTCGGAATACAGTAACATAGTAATCTACTGCTGGAGTGTCAAGAGCACTTCTTCTGAAGTAGTCCAGCAGGTAAGCAGTGTCAAGTGCACTTTTACGAGAGCAAGGGTGGAAGAGCATATCGCAACTCCGCGAGGAAAATCTGGCTAAGTGGTACGTCATGTGTTCTCTTTATTCCTGAAGAGTTATATACTATTAAATAAGAACGACGAAACTTCGTTGCAAACTTCAAAAAACGTAGTAATTGACAACATGGCTTGTGATATTCGTCTGACATATATTACGTAGTACAAATTGAAAATTACTTTTAGATGTTCAAAAATTATCCTTTATATATGACTTGATGAAAATCAGCTCCTTTTTTACAGTACCGAAACATGAAGCTAATCTGGAAATGTGGTGTGAAGCGTTATTATCGGGAGAGGCAACTTAAAATTTAGAAAAAGTTATCATAAAGACTGTTTTAGTCCAAGTCAGGGGATCTAATTTGTGACAAGTTGATAAAAATTGGAGAGTAGGGAAGAGTGAAAACCCGGAAATTGATTGAATAGATATTTTAGCTAAGCGGAAAAAGTTAGGCTCTAGTATCCAGAAGAAATGAAAGAATTAATTAATTTTCAAATCGGTAAATGTGATCCACTCTCCGGTAGGGAAATTTGAAAATTAAAATAATTTTTCTTATAAGCTAAAACAGTAATGGCAAATTATTTGTAGGTGCAGTTTTTTGAAATAAAACAATATAAAAAATTAGAAAAAATGTCCATAGATGTTGGTTTTTTATCTACTGATCTGTGTAGTTTTTTCTTTTTAAATGAGCATTCTCTCCAAGACGTAAGGCCTCTTCACGTGACAAACATAATTCTCTCCACTTTTTACAGCTGGAGAACATACAAGGTCATTTTTTATATAGTGAAGGTTTTCAACAGATTATCTGAGATATATGAAAATATGAGAATAGCTTGCAAACTTGCCGATGAGACGCTTATACAATATGATAACAAAAAACCATATTCCATGTGGATTACTTAAAGTAAACATTTTGAACAATTTATTTTAGCGTTAATATAGCCGCATTCGCAAAGAATGCAGTATGTGACATGTGATTTCAACTCAAAAGGTGTGATGTCTTTGTTATTAGGAAAACATATAAACAAATCCTTCCGGTATGTAAATACTACTTTCATTCTTAGTTCTTCAAAAATACTTATGAAAAATCCAGAAAGTTCACTAGCCGAGGGTCAAATCACGATATTGTTGTAGTCGAAATCTTGTGACTTATTTATATTTATTTGTTTTATGATTTTTATCACTTTTAAAATATTTTGTTATATAATTGAATAGCTCTATAAGACCTTAGATATATGAAATTTCATTTTTGGTAGAAATAGCCGAATTGAAATTTACGTATCTGTCTGAATAAGTTTCCTTGTGAAACCAATTATCAATTTAAATGACAGCTTGAGCTCTAGGATGGTTTGCAATGAAGGCCTTTAAAGGATAATCAATTCTTCATTTGGGAGTGCATGTACAAACGACATCGACATATCTGTAAAAATATGTAATAACAAAAGGAAGCGTTCAAACACATCTTATTCCAACCATTCCATGAAAAGGGTGCAATTTTCCCAGATAATAAAGATCAAATAAGGGTTCTGTATATTTTCTTGAAAAATTCATTTATAAAACTACAGTGAGCTACATTAATTCACAACGCAATGTCCCTCTTTTAAATAGCTAGAAATGTGTCACTGAATCAAACAAACGAGAATTTTCACTGGTGAAAATTCAAACCTCACTGATTTAAAATGGGAGAGTGTTCATATTAAAAAAGTTTAATGTAGAAGCTTTTGAAATCGACAGATAGCATCCTAGTCATTTTCCCTTACTCTTCAAACATTCATTTAAATTTCTATAATACCAGTTAACAACGAAATTTTTATGCGAACGATAATCCTGTATTTTTGTATTTCATCAGTAGCTGAATATGAATAAAATTCAGTATAGGGTCTATAGGGGTAAGTGCGATAACGGGATTAGTGTGATGAAGAAAAAATTTGGAATGAGAAACAAATTACCTATTATCTTTGTTTTATTCCAGTGTAAATATTATATCTCTCATCATTTGTGGAGAACAGATGGCTGCCATTAGTTGATACCTTAATCAATTTTTTTCAGAGAAACTGAGATGATTTTAGAAAACATCAATTCGTAATTGTTTCATCTGGTCCTTTGATTTGAATTTTTCTTATATAAACACTTTTTGTTAATTTTTTTTATGAAAAAAGAAAGATATTACGTTCTGATTTAATATCCATTTTTGCAAGTTTTACTTTTTCCTTTTCATGGTGGAATACGAAAATCTTCCATCAGTTCAAGGCTAGCAAGAGAGGTTATTGAATCTCATTTTTGAGATAAAAAAATTACATTATAATAATTGGTAAATAATGTTCTGTTATATATATATATATATATATATATATATAATTTGAAAAAGGGTTTAACAACCAACGCATGGTCCCACTGGGAGCCACTGTCATTTAAAAATGATACTGGCTCCCATTAGAACCGCGGTAAATCACACGTATGGCAACGTCTCACGACCGTGAGATACACACGACGGAAAATTGAAACTATTTCTTCAGGCAAGTTTTTTTAATTAATGAAGACGCCGACTGCAAGTTGAAAGTTCAAAGATAATTTTGGCAAAAGAAGAATCCTCTGAAATATTTGAAATATCATTAATCAAAGTATAAGTTTGTAATTTTGTATCACACTTACACCTATCGATACTACATTAAATTTTCCAGAAACTATATAATGGACCTGCTCAAGAAAAAAGCTAGTTGGTGGTCACTTAAGTTTCAGTGATCTGGGAGTTTGATCTCATCCGTTCTTGCTATTCTCAAGTTCTGCAATATCTCTCTAAAGTTTCAAATTGTCCAAGTTCTGATTGTGCACACCTTTTAATTACGAAGCTCTAGGGTGATTGTGATTCACGACAGTTCCTCGCCTCTTAAAAAGTTTTCATTGTGGAATTATGGATTTGTTTTGATCGTAAGACGTCAAATAAAAAGAAAAATCACAACATCCATAAAAGAGTCATCATTGCAGTTTAAGTGAATCAGTATCGGATATAGTCATAATAAAAGAATTGTCGATCGGGTATCTCACAGGATATTTGATAAACTTCGCATCAATTTTATTTTGTTTCTTCTGAAGAAGGTTATGAAAATTGGAAGACTGAAGTATTAAAAAAATGTATTAAAAAATATATTAATCAATATTAACATAGAAACTCAATGGTATATTAGGAATTTAAAATTCTTGAATTTTAATCAAGATGTAACTCATATAAGTTTTAGAATATAATTCATATTTGACCCACTTTCCCAAAGAAAATAGGAGTACGAAAATCTGAATAAGATACAAGAGAGAGAAAGAGAGAGAGAGAGAGAGAGAGTCTGAGCATCAATAAAAACTGCCGGCTAATCAAATTCCAATTACATATATTGTTCTCTGATTCACAAACGAACATTAGAATTTAGAACTTTCGTGGTAATAACTTCACCCTCGCGTTATATAATTCGCAGCCTTTTGGGTTGAACTTAAAGGATGAGGTTAGAGGAGCTACAAGCGTGACAGAATGCTCCAACAACTACACTCTTGACTACGTGATATCTCTTACCTTAAACTGACGCACTTAACTTAAACTACGCCTGTCGCTTTTGCAGTAGTCGACTTACCCGAGGTGAAATTCCCTAAAATACTTTTCTCTTTTTAAGAAACTTTTTAACAGACTTATAATAGAATCATTGAAGCAAGAAAAGCTAAACGGATCGTAGCAAAAATAAACCTGATTTTACATAAGAAGCGAAGAATCTTTCTAGAGAAACCATTTACAATCGATTCGATAATTTTTTTGTGTAGGTGGATGGATCCGTGTAATAACAATTGTGTGAAAAAGTAGATAGTGTTAAATGAACGTGTGATAATTTCATGGAATTGTCGATGAAGTTAGCACCGGTCAGCTTTCCCTGGTATCATAAATGAATATAAATTAGGAGAAGTTGCCCAGTTGTGGGCATCACCCGGTTGTGGGCACCCTGGCATAACCTTCGACAGTGAACGGAAACAGCTGATCTGGCGATTGTCATTTGTGCACCATGTGGGCACGATGATTTAGTGCTGACACCGGAGTGAACAGACGCATTCGCGTAGTAGCTACAGTCGATTACATCTTTTCATTCGTAAAAATCGACGGTGATGTATTTTTTTCTTGTGTTTGAGGTGCGATAAACCGAAGTAAATTGTTTCAAAAAAGTAATTATCCTATATTTTTGAAGGGAATTCAATATATTTTGTGATTTTATATCGGTTTAATCGAAATGTTCGCACTTAAAAATTTGCTGGTCATTTTTTCACGGCTCTGCATTTTCCTGTTGTGGGCACCAACATTTTACCAGTTGTGGGCATATTATTTTTTCCACTTAGCGCGTGTGTTTGTCTAAAAAACTGTCAAAAAATTTGTCCACGTTAATTGGAGAAAAAATTTTTAATTGTCACAAAAACAAAAAAAATTGAAAATAATGTTTTTACCGAATTTTCACGGATTTTTCTGTATATTTATAGATATATCAACTTCAAAAATTGATTGAAATGCATACATCGAAGCCATTAACCGACTGCCATAGCCTATGGCGTTCCTCGATGTAGCTTGCAGCGCTACCTCAAGAAGGTCGACAAACAGCTGGGCGACATCTCAAACGTTCAAGATGGTTTTTTGTTGGATTTGATTCATAGATGTGCCCAACGTGTGCCCTCTAACCAGGTGCTATTACACCTGCATACACTGCGATTCTCACGATGAATAACTTATTTTTTTTATTCTTATATTCATTTTTGCTGCTCTGAAGGCCTTTTTGTCATTTTTCGTTAATCTTTGTGTCACTACAGGATTTGAAAATGAATAAATTTCCTTTTTTCCTCTATTGAGTGGCGCTTGACTTCATATTTTCCCACTTTCAGAAGACGTCTCAGGAATGCCCACAACCGGTTTAAAAAATTGTTCGGTCGAAATTGAGTACTCTACAAAAAGTTGAATATTTTTTTCTTATAAACAAAAACGAATCAATTCTATCAGTAGTAGTTAGCTAAGCTCTCTAACTTTCTATTGATATGCATATCACCTCGCATGTCACTGTATAAAATTCATTTGGTCAAAACTAATGAAGAAAATACTTAACTGTGCCCATAACCGGGCAACTTCCCCTACATAACACGTTAACAAAATTATCTGAAATTCATTTTTTATTTATTTCATAGGAAAATAACTCTATTTAATAGAACGAAGTAGATAGATTGTTGATACCAGCAAAAAAGTTCTCTGTCGGTACCGTGAAAAAACATATTTGCAACATACCGAAGGGACTGTCAAGCATTTGAAAGTAAAAAAAAAGATAGATCTTCAACTAATAAAATAAATTTTCACAAAGCAGTTGAAATTTCAACCAAGCAGTTGAATTTTTCATCAAAAAGAATAATTTTCTGCCAAAAAAGACGAATTTGCAAAAAAATACATAAAATCAACTAAATTGTTGAATCTTCAAGTAAAAACAATCAGTTTTTAATCAATAATGGAATAGTTCAATTCTGAGTTTAAAAAAATTATTTTCCACAAAGAAACGCATTTGCAAGAAAATAATTACATCGTCAACCAAATAGTAGAAGTTTTAATCAAAACAGATGCATTCTGAACCAAACATATAATAGTAGAATTTTCAAATGAAAGAAATCACCTTTCAAGGAAAAATAGTTCGATTTCCTTATCGAATTCTATTACTTTAGTTTGCATATAAGCGAAAAAACGATAATAAGCGGAAGTTCCTTAAAAACCGCGGAGGAAGAGGAATTAAAAAAAAAAACGAATCAATATTTTCCATGTGTGATGTCACACTCTGTTTTAACCCCTCTAGCAGCTAGTAGCTAGCCTAGTAGCTCGGGTCCATATCATGTCACATGTGACAAACCTCTCTCTGCGGCAAGTCACACTTGCGGGATATCACATTTGTGGCATCTTTACCTAGCGGCATCTCTCACCAGTGAAAAGGGATTCGACCAGTATTATTTATGTGGCCAGTCACCCCCGCGTGAGACGTTGGGAAAAAGTTAGGGGTTCGAACAACATTATTTCATTGGCCGTCAATTTCACTGTGAGAAATGCCGCGCGGGAGAGAAGCCGCAGTTGTGGCATGCCGCATACGTGACATGCCGCAGGTGTGACCAGTCGCTCGTGAGATGATATGTCCCCAAGTAGTTGTTGAAAGGCCCTTGTATTATCGGTACAGCATTTAATAATTTTGATGCCTAATATTATTTATAATTGTTAAATGCTTGTCAGAGTCCTATAATAAATGCCGAATTGTCATGGAATTGAATATTTTAGTATAATTCATTCATTTAATTTGAATTCTTTGAAATTTTAAGATATTTGAATATACAAAAATACTAGATTTCAGGGTTAAAAATATGTATATCTAATTTTTTAAATAAAATAGGTTTGAAAAATCAAGAAAGTATGATTTTTGACGAAAACTTAATTTCGTCAAAAAGTAAACATATCACCGGTTAGCTATCTCTGCTTCAATTGAGAGAACATGATTGGCTGTATGTGGATCTTCGATAAGAGGAAGTTAAATTAAAAATGTGTCTAGAACGTAGGAAGACATAAAGTAGGTAGTTGACAGTTTACCTTGTAGGTAGAGAGGTCTTCAACGACACAAGCGAGTACAGCCTCCCTTCCCACTGGGACCGTCACGTTTGATATTGGCTCGCTGAAGGTGGGTCCCTCTGAAACACATCGCGTTACATGCCTTCTAAGTAACCCATTTTAAACAACGTGCTGTGTCAGAATAAGTGAACAACAAAGGTGCATGCTCGTATAAAAGCTACTAGTCGCTGACCCATCGTATCACCGCATGTGTCAGGCTATGTTAGGAATTTCCCTCAGAAGGGTAATAAACGCAGCCACAATGTATGCAAATTAGGATGTCGGGTGGTTTAAATTTTTTCCTTCCAAGTTTCATGCTTATCGCTAACAAATTTGTTCAAATCCATAAAAAAATTCATTTCTCGACCTCCCGAAATTCAGGATGAAGAGTCAAAAATTTTTCATCCGCTTGACTAGTCGTCCCGAATTTTAGTTAGTTAGTTGAAGTTTAGGTTAGGTAGTTCAAGTTAGTTTTTACCTCAATTTATTTGAAAAGTAGACAAAACGTGAACAATTTTTATATTTAATTGATTATTCCCTTGCTGTAAACGAAAAGCTGAAAGCAATTCAAAAAATTCCGAGAAACCCGCGACTTTCTAACTATTCTAAGCTAAAATTGCTATAAACAATAATAAATTGTTTCAAAAACTTACTCAAGCTCTAGTTATTAGTAAAATGTAATACTGTATGTATAAGAAACAATTTGTACGAAAATAAACTGCAAAATAATAATAAGTAGCGCCAAAAACTCTTAAAAATTTGGTAAATTCCTCAACAAATTTAAAATCATGTGAAAATCACTTCAAGTCCTTCGAATACTCGAGATTCCTTAAAATTCTTGGTAATTCTGTAACTTGTTTTGAAATATTTTGGAATCACCTAAAATTCCTTAAAATCCCTAAAAAACGTACACATCCTTCAATATCTCCAGAGATCCCGTAAAATCTCTTTACATCCTGTTAATTGCCTACAAGTCCCTTCAAATCTTTCAAAATCCCTTGAGAAATTGTATGTCTCTCTAAACTTGCACTGGGTAATTTCTTCAAACTCTGAAATCTTGTCGAATCATTTGAAACCTGTGAGCTTTCTTGTAATACTTTCGATTCGTTTGATGTACCCTGAAACTTGTGTAGTTCCTTGAAATATTTTTAAATCCCTAAAAAGTTTTAGAAATCTCGTTAAATTTCGTAAGAATTTTCCAATTTTCATAAATACTTTGTAGGTAATTTCTTCGAACTCTTGAAACTTTATCAATTCTTTTGAAATCCGTAAACCGTTTGAAATGCACTAAGTCTTTTGAAATCACGTTTACAGTAAGAAGGGCGGGGGAGGTGATTGTCATAAAAATCTTACGCAATCTTACCATAGGGTGGAGGTTGAATTTCCAAAATAATCGCTAATTAATGTACGTTCCTTTGGGAGTGGGTCGAAAATTCTCAATTTCGGAAATCTAGAAGTACAAGTTCAATCTAGAATGAAACTAATTCAAAAAGAACCTAAAAAAGCATAATTAATTAAGCGTTATGACTATGAACTATTTACTGAAGCTGAAAAAAAAATTATTTGAATGACTTGTTCTTCACAAATATTACTTAGGAGTAGGACGTCCAATGAACTGTCATTGCGACCTGTGAAAAAATATTTGGTTCAGAAAAAGTTGCATACGAGGTGCATGTCGAACAATTGTCGACGCCTTCAACTCTTATTTAGTAAAATAGCCCTGGAGTAAGTAAATGTTTATTCGAGGTCAACAGTGCGAGAATGAGCTTTCAAAAAAGCTGAAATTTCTGTATGTTCCATTGTGTTAACTTATTTCAATTGTGTATTTTTGTTAGAGGAAAGCTTGTCATATTGTCGGTGATCAAGGAGTTCATATTATGAGAAGAGTACCTGAGAAGATATACCTGGGATGAGAATGATGAGAATAAGGAAAAGCTAGAAAGCTGTTCATTTTCTAAATTTGTGAAAGCTTTTCAACGCATCTTGAAGCTTTTGCTGAAGGCTTTTGTATTTGTTAATTATGTGCTCGCGTATTTTGGGAGCGTTAAGTAGGGTGACCGTAAGCGGGCTTTCTGAGAGCAAGGGGACCTGGTGTGCGCGAGCAGATAAGCACTGATCCCAATTACATGTGGAGGGATATACTACAACCCGAGTTGAGCGGATCATGGATTATTGACTTTATCCCGATTACTCGGCGTTCCGTCTTTCCACTTTCTGATCGATACAATGGAACGTTCCCTGCCTCGTAACTGCTTAACTTTTAAATCTTAAATTATAGTTCTTTGTTAGGGCTCTTAGTAAAATTCCAACAATGTGAAATTCAATATTCGCGTATTCAAAGCAACAAACAGATTCGACTCTGAAATCGGCATCAGTCATATATTTGAAAAATGGAAATTAAAGAGTTAAGCGAATAATCGAATCTCAGACTGAGGGACTTTTTGTTAGGGGAAATTCCGAAATAAATGTTATGTTAAGTATATTTATCTCAGAAAGCAAGGAATTAGGAGGTTTCGTCAGAATTATTTAGATTTTAGTGGCGAAGGTTAATTATCTGATCACAATGTTTACATAATTAAAGAAAAGTAATAGTGATTAGGCAAAATTCACATTTTCGCTTGATTTCGAAGTTTTTGCTTCTGATTAAAAGAAGAGCTTTATGTATGCTTAATTTATGCATAAGTTTATTAAGTTTACTGTGCTTTCCGTGGTCATTTGAGTACTGTTCGCGAATAACTAATTTTTAACTCACTTATTTGACTATTCGCTAACTTCAGTAGATTCGTAAAGCCCTTACCTTTTATATCGTAGCATATAGTCTATATTATATATATAGTTAAAAGTTTGTCATAAGGACAACCGCAGGATTTCGCCGGGAGCCGGTGCTAATCTGAGAAATTGCACCCCCTCCTAGCGAAATCGCGGTAAAATTTCAGCTGTAACCACGTCTCACGACCGTGAGAAAGGTGGATACAGTCAGCGATGAATTCAATACGATGATCCGGCAAAAGTCTCGCGCACCCTGCGGACACGGAGCGACCCAAGGACGACCGCCTTCTGCATTTTCCAAGCAAGTATCTTAGCATTTTGTTGACACACAGGGATGCTTTTCAGGCTAACCAGTGAAACTTTGGCACCTCCAAGAGCGCCGATGATTAAGACGATTAGCTTAACAAAATATTCGGGGTATAACCGTCGCAACTAACTTATAAGATCTTTATACCTCTCTTTCTTTTCTTTCTCCTTGTCTGTGACGAATTTGTCAAATGGTGCCGAAAACTCGATAACGAATATGGTTCGTTTCTCGAAGTCAAGAAGAACTATGTCAGGTCTTGAGTGCGCAACAGAAACAATTGTCGACGATATGAAGTTTCAGTATATGCAGCACTACTCATTTTCGACAATTGACTCCATTTCTTTAGGAGCGTTTAGCGGAGAGGTATTTGGGCTAATGCCGTCAAAGTGGCAGAGATGGTAATAAAGCACTTTTAGTGCCGCATTGTGCCTTTGGATATAGGTCTTTCCCGCATGAGTTGGATAACTAGATAGTATGCGTCCTAGAAGCTCGGGGTGTGCATGACACGCTCTGCAGCCATCATCGGGAATATCTTGGCTCAAAATGTGGCGACGGTATGCTAGAGTGGAAATGACACCGTCTTGAAATGCCAAAATGAAACCCTCCGTGCCCGACTTCAATCTGGATGATTTAAGGAAAGCATACATTAGCTCATACGACATCGACTAATCCTCCACATTTCTGTGGAAGATGCCGTGCATCCTCTTGTCGAGGAGCTCTTCGCGGAAGTTTTTCTCCTGTGCTTTCTTAATCCGGGCCTTTAGGAATGAGTATTCAAGATAGATAAGATTTGATGCATTTTGCTCACCCCTGAGATTGAAGTCAAGGCCGAGTGTTTCAGCAGCTTCCTCTGCTGCTTTGTACAGAAACGCCCTTTTGCCTACTTCTTCGCGTTTCCTGACCATTTTAAGAAGAGGGTCTTGTGCATTTGCAACTATATGTACTGTACCCAGGATAATCCTGTTGTGAATACATTCAAAATTCAGTATTCCGCGACCACCTAGGTGGCGTGAGATGTAAAGTCGTGGAACAGAAGACTTAAGGTGCATGCTTTTGTTCATGTGCAAAACCTTTCGCGTCCCGATATCAAGGGATCTGAGCTCGTCCTTCGTCCAATACTTTGTTCTTAGCCGACAGTTCGGAAGACCAAATCTGCCGGATGAGACGTTTGTATCTGCTTCGGAGAGTATCCTTTATAGATGTCACGCCCTGAATGCGGATCTGTGGCACGCCCAGGTATGTATAGGTTTCTCCAGCGCAAAGGTGTCGTATAGCGCTTCCGTCAACGAGTTCAGGATCTTCGGGGATGCTGTTAAGTTTTCTTTTCTTTAAATTAACCTTGGCGCATTTCTCTAACCCGACCTCCATTCCAATCTCTTGAGAGTACCCTTTGACAATTTTTAAAGCTAGATGTAATTTCTCTTTATTTCTAGCATAGATCTCGAGATCGACCGTGTAAAATACATGAGTGACCTTATGCTTTCGATCTCCAGGTTTGCCACAGAGGTAGCCTTCGGAATGGCGAAGTGCGAGAGACAGTGACGAAAATGTGAGGCAAAAGAGAAAAAGGCGCATGGTGTCGCCCTGAAACACACCTCTCTGAAAGGTGACACTGTTAGTGATCACACGATGTTTTCCAGATGAGATAGTAAATCTGGTTTTCCAAAGTGGCATTAATCTCTGTATGCACCTCACGATGTGTGGATTAACCTTCAAGCTTTCCAACAGACAGATGATAAGTCTATGGGAGGTTGAATCGAAAGCTCTCCCGTAATCAATTCAGGCCATCCATAGGAATCGCTGATAGGATGCCTTTGGGCCGCGTTGTTCATACATCTCTCACCACACAGGTCCAATTGTCCAAAAGATCTCATCATTTATGATAGTTGTAAAGATCTTATACAGTGTGTTCAAACAAGTTATTGGCCTGTAATTCTTAGGGTCAGCTAAGTTGCCCGTCTTCGGCAGGAGCACTGTGCGCCCTTCCACCAACCACCCTGGAATAGGCTTTTCTGACCTTAGATATAAGGTGGAAATTCGGGAAAGATGCTGGTGGGTTGAAGGAAACTTCTTCGACCAGAAGGTCTTGATACCATCTGTACCCGCAGCCTAATAGTTCTTCATGCCTCTTAATACGTTTTTCACATCCTCGGTAGTGATAGGTGGGCATTCCTCCTCAGCTGTTATGAGGGCATTGCAGAGCTCCTTGAAGCTATTTATGTACTTTGTGTCTTCTTAAAGTCGATGTTGGACCTCATAGACTTCTCTCCAAAATGCTTTGACCTCCTCTGGTTTGGGCGGATGGTCGACAGTAACTGGAGGGTCTTGGAAGAGTCGAGATGGGTCAGACAAAAACGCTTGATTTTCTCTGACCCACCTCTCCCTCCGCTCTAGACTTCTCCTAGCGTTAGATAGTACCCGTATTCTGCCAACGATATGCTGCCTGCTGGTCTGTAGCTTTGACTTGTTGATTGCGTGATGAAACATACTGAATGCGGGACGGGTACTGTTTTGCCCAGCCTATCTTTGTGCGGAGTTGATGTAATCGTCTTTTGGTCCTATGATCAATCGTTCGTTTGTTTTACGGTTTGCATCTGCCAAAGTTCTCACTGCATTGTACACAGCACAACTGATAGCCCAGAGGTCAGATTCCTCGGAAAAATCTTCACGAAGCTCATCATCCAGTACAGTAAAGGTCTTTGGGCTTGGGAGAAGCCTGAATGCTGATCTTTCTCCGAGTCCTGAAGCATCGTTCTTCATCTATTGGATGCCTGTTCGCGGTTGGTCTCAGTGTCGCCTCTCTTCATCTGTTGCCAGCTTGTTCTGGCTGCGGTAGAGTAGGCGCTCCGCTTACATAGCCCCTTTTTCGGAGTTCGGCATGGTTTCGCAGACGTGTTTCTCGCACCACAGAAC
The DNA here is from genome assembly GCA_932178445.1 of Andricus quercusramuli. Classification (NCBI taxonomy): domain Eukaryota; kingdom Metazoa; phylum Arthropoda; class Insecta; order Hymenoptera; family Cynipidae; genus Andricus; species Andricus quercusramuli. The sequence continues at coordinate 61,619 of CAKNXH010000041.1, read as the reverse complement.
CCGCAGTCGTGCCATGTAACCTTCTCGCTCGGGGGCCATACTGTTATCGTAGCACTCTAGCAGGTCGTCATTGAGTCGATCCGTCTACTCGAAAGTATTGAGATTCCGCCGGTCCATCGCATTGACTCCGTCCATCCTTTTAGAGCCCCGCGTGCAAGGATAAGCCTGGTACTCTAAGAGGTCTCCCGGTATCTCAGGTCACGGTTGGAGACACCTCACCCAGGTGTCATTTAGCTTTCGGCATGGTTGTAACGCCTTCGCTCAGGGGTTATTCCTTCGGGACCATCCATGAACAATTTTCCGCGACTGCTTATTAATTATTGTAACCATATTCAGCAGAAACCCTTGGTACAGGGACCCTCTATCCGCAACCCGAGGACGCATTCGGTAGTTTTGTCAGAGGCCTTTCGGTTCGATTCCCAAGAAACCAAAACCGAAACCGAATGGCGATCCTCCCAGTATATATAATTATAAATTATATATAATTCTCTCTCTCTCTCTCTTTCTATATATATATATATATATATATATATAAATAAATATATATTTAAATATTTTAAAAAAATAATTCAAAAAAACATTTGTTAACTCAACAAGGTTAATTTGATAAAAGTCGGAGATTTTTTGTTTTAGATAAACTTTGATTAATTCTGCAAGATCAAACGTAATGACTAGAATCTGGTTGGAACAACAAAAACATTTCGTTGATTCTTTAGAAACCAAATCATTTTGTTAACTTCATCAAATCTCTATCTCAACTAAAGAAAACATTTTACAAAAAAGTATTCTTTTCATGAAAGAAATCAATATGGCAAAGTAAAACAGAAAAGAAGTTAGGAAAATACATTATATAAGAGGTTTTTATTTTGAACGTTTTAGAGGATTTTATTTGAGAACTTGCAGCCATTCGAATTTGTCATCCATATATATATCCATATATATATAGGTCATCCACATTGGTTTATTTGGAAAGGGAGAGTATGGTAAAAACATTATCACCAATCTCTGTCCAAACGGGTCGGAATGCATTTCAGCTTATAGGATTAGTCTTGTGGCCCTAAATACTTTTAGATTCTTATCATTTATTATGCAAGGTAATGTGAATTTAGACCTATCCAGTCTTCGTAAATTCACGACGTTTTGAGATCCCCTGAGTCAGCAAAAATGATTTTAACGAATATGTCTGTCTGACTGTAATCTGATGACACGATAACTTTTAAAGAATTTTATAATCAGGATTCCCTTCTGAAAAATCTCCGTGAACCAGTTTTTATTAGGGATAATGATTTTTGTTGCAAACGTGAAAAATGCTATAAAAAAATGAATAATTCAAATTTGTAGCTAAACAACGCAAAATCCGATGAAAGTTCCAACATCGAAGTTGCATGGTATAAAAAGACCTTAGAATAGTATGTAACTATTTGCTATTGCACCCATGGTTTGGTCGTGAAATTTGAATTTCCATATTTCTCGTAATTTATGATAGAAGTATTATTTATATAGAGTATTTATAATTTATATAGAAGTATTCATGAATATTTGGATCTATCCAGTTTTCGTTCATTTTTGATGTTTTAAGTTCCCCTGAGTTATGAAGACCAGTTATTATGAGCATATCTGTCTTTCGGTCTGTCTGTCTAATGATAATACAAAATAAGGAATAAAATAATAAAAATGAAAATAATAATAAGGCCCTTTTCTTGAAAACAGGGGATCTCAAAACGATTAGAATGTAAAAATAAAAAAATAAGAAATGAAAAACCAGATTCAATTAGGGATAAGAACTATATACAGTTGGAAACCTATAAACAATTCATAAGTCCGTAAAGAAAACAAATATCGAAGTTTTGCCCCGATTGCTCTGTTATTTCTTATTGTTTACAGCATGAAATTAGTATATTTATTGTTCGCACTTTTAAATTTCATTTGGAATATTTTTCGCTTACGAAAAATTATATTATACTTTATACATATATTTTTGATATTGAAGTTCTCCGCTAATTCTTTATTTTCTATTTATACATCATTTTGCACTCTTTATCGTAATTTTGAAATACTCAAATTTTCTCAATTGATTGTTGTTTCTATCGCTGACTTCAAAGTAATGTTTAGGTTTCCAGTCTACATCGTTCTTATTCTTAATTGACATGCGATATTAGTCGGTTCTTTATTTAGGTTCACGCTAACTGAAAATGATTCAAGAATAGTTCACACAATTGGAATTCTTTCCGAAAAAAACGAAACTATACCAAAATATAAAATGAAAGTGCGATATTTGGCTATTACATACGTTAACTTTAGATTTCCATTCTATATCTGTATTTTCTACTCCCACACATCAAAAATTGAAACGGGCGACGATTCTATCCGAAATCCCGCTTGAATTTATTGAAATTCCAAGTCATTGACGAAAAATGTCAATAATGTCCGCGTAAATTCCAACAAGTTCAAAAAATATATTGGGTGCCTTACCATCTTCCGTCAGCGATGGCATTTTTTTTTAGTTCTTGCTTACGCACATAGATAGTTTTCATCCCCATTTTTTTCTATGAAACAGTTGGGAACGTTACAAACACTGTTTCAAAGGAACTATAGAAAAATATGCCAAAATATACAATTAAAATTCAGGAAAATATGTCGGGGGAAAAAACTAAAATCCTGGAAAATATGCGTGAAGGAAATTCACAACGTTATTTTATTACGAATTACATCCGTTCTGAATATTTTTTTATTCCATAGTTGAGAAATAAAAGTTAAGAGAAAAACGATGAGAATACCTGAGGAAATTTCATCTGAAAACTTCCTGTTATGAATGATAGTCATTCAAAAAAAGTTTCATGAAAATCAGTTCAGTGGTTCAAAAGTAATTCGCAGACGGGCACATATCGTACCTTTATTTTTTAAGTCGATCGAAAAAACAGAACGAAATCTGCGAAGGTCACTATTTACATGAAACTAATTCATGATGAGAATATAAAAATGAATTCTTGAGAATGTTACACCTCTAATTCAAAAATATATTTAACTTCCGAAAAGAACTAAGATTCAACAATTTTCCTTTATTTAATTATTTTTATTTATTCGTTTAATTCATTCATTGTATTAATATAATTATTCAAATTCCTCATGAACATTCCCCTGAACCTTTCTTGCAAACATTCTCTTATACGCGGACATTTACTTACTTCCAGGAAACTTTATTGAACATTTTTTGGAATTCTCCGAACTTTCCATTAAAATGATCCAGGAAACTCTTGTGCTATCCGATCAACAACCAACGCAAGATGACATACATATTTGTAAACGTCTAAAACTGAAGATACAAACTAGATACTGACCTAAATATATCATTCAATATTTATCTCATCTGTGAAAGAAAACGTAGAAAGACGTTTTGCATTTTCGAAAAAATACTCAAAATAAATACGCTGGAATTTGGCTAGAACTTCGTATTCAAGCAAATAACTGCTTGTAAAATAAATATATGAACGTGATTTGAAAATATTTAAAATTGAGCTTTATGTTCTTTCATTTGAAAAGAAATTTCTTATTTGATCTGGCGTTTTATATAGTTTAACTATGCATCTCGAGAGTGCGGTGCGGTTGCCCATTAGCTTTTTATGCTACGCCGTGCTTTTGTTACTTATTTTTGAGAAATGTTCAAACAGTCTTTCTTTGTAGAAGAAAAGGAGACGCCGCGACGCTTTGTCTCAAAAAAGAAACATAAGTCTTTTCACTTCTCACCACCAGGTAAGTGGTGTGCGGGATAGATTTTAAAGGCAGAGGATCTGGCAAAAAACTCTTTAATACATGCATAGAAAATGGTCTAAAGTGATTATTTCTCGGATAAACTGAGTTTGAGATATAAGGATTTATTGAGTGATAAATAATTCAAAATTCCAGCAGTATGAATCTATATCATAGATACATTTTAAATAATTTTATTTGTTCACTTGTTTATTGTATCAATGAAAAAGTGTGTCATTTGATAAAAAAAAGATGAACTCTTCGCTAGAAAGATACATGTTTTTATCAAACGAATTACGCTTTTATTCTGAAATTGAAAACAGTAAATGGTTGAGATATATTCAAAGCCCAAGCGTGATTGTGTCATCTGCCTGAATGATTCATCATATGTACTAAAAGAATCGAAATGTACGTTTATTGATAGTTGTCATCGGTTCTTTCTGTCAACAATTGCTCTCGGGACCGCACCATCAAATTTTCAAAATTTCCTCTCTGATGATAAAATGCATCACGTGAATCATTTTCCCTCTTATTTTTTTTCTATTTTCAAATTAAAAATTGATACAAATTTTATAAGTTTATTCTAGGAAATTGAACTCTATTATTTGAGTATAAATAATAATTGTTATTAGGGAACTGCACGCTGAATTCATTAAGGGCAAACATTCGCATCACCGATTATTATAAATTGCATAAATTATTACACATACACTGAAAAAATACTGGGTCCAACAAGGAAAAGCGTTTCTTTGGCTCCTTCTCTTGCACTAGAGATTTCTTCACTTCAGTTGAATAAATATTGTTTAGAGGCAAAAGAGTCTTGATACAAATTAATCATTTGTTTGATAATATTCATTTAATTTAATATTCATTTAATTCTTTGCAATGAATATAAAAATTATTGAGTCCAGGAAATTATTTCTTGCTTACTAAGAACATAGTTTCTTTGAATGCGTTTCTTTACACCTTCAGAAATAATTCCTCAATTCAATGAAATCGATTCTTCGAAGCGATAAATACGTATTCAAATGAGGTAATGTGGATCAAGAAATTTAGGTTTCCTTGAGTGCAAGAAATATTTTCTGCAAATAAATAATTATCCGTCAAACTAAAAAGAATATTTAACAGATGCTCACAAAAGTTGGCATGGTTATTGCATGTGAATAATTATATTATTATTATTATTATTAAACCATCAAGCCATTTTCCTTCCAGGGTAGGCGTGACTCACTCAGCGAGGAAGGGAGCAACGTAAATTTAATAATTATCTTTTTCAATCAAATATTGATTTATTTAATTGAAACAAATCCTTGTTTAAATGCACAATCTGCAATAAATTAAACTGGGCAATTATTTGTTCGAATGAAGGAAACCCTTTATTAGAGTAAACACATGTGAATTTCGTTGAAATACGTATTTTGATTAATTTAATATCCTGGCATATGCGTTTCAATTATATATTTAGGCCAGTGCAGATGATATTATTTTGAATAAAGTATTCATGAAATCCGTTAGAAGAGTTTACTTGATTATGAAAAATAAATGGATTATTCTAAATAATTATTTCTCTGGATAAAGAATTTCTGATAAGCAGTGTTGAGTAGTTCAAGAAAAATTCTGCTATGTGCGCACACAGCGTATTATCTCACAATAGAAATAAGTTCTCAAGGTTATAAGTTAGTTGCAAATTTTTACCATATTTATAATGAAAAGATGTGATGATCCGTTTTACTGACTAAGATCTGATAATATTGTCAGAATGAGTAAAAAAAGATTGATATTATTTAGACGGCTGTGCCGCCGCCAGGTAACTTGCTTCAAAACCGCGCCGCCACTGTTTCGAATTCGGCGCCGTCGCGTCGGCGCGGCGGCGTATCTACGCGACGATCAATTAGGAATTAAAGTAAACCGTTTTGAATAATTATCTTATGCTGAACATTGATCTTTTATTTCTTCTTATTTTTATATTTTTCAAGCTGTATGTTAAAATAAAAATATTAAACTAGATCGTGACGCCACACAGTGGCATTTTGTGGTGGTTGTCCAAATTTTATCGTTGAATTCTTGTTTTATTTTCAGGAATTCTATATATTGACTTGATTATTTGACGTTGAATGAGATTTTGAATTTGATTTCAGTCTGATTCAGAATTCTTGAATTTCAATTTCTAACTGAGTTGTCGTGCCTGAATTTTGAACTAGGCTTTTAATTTTTTCATAAAAGGACAAATATGACGATATAGATTGTCATTTTTTTAAATTGACATTCCTGGTGCTCGTCAATAACAAGAAAATTGTTGAAATTGCTTAAGTTTCATAAAGTAACATCAGGTCACGATGTTCCAATATTATATAATGAACGAACGAATTTTTTCTAAAAAATTATTTTTTGAAAGAATGTTTTGCACCATTAACCATTATTTTACTTTTTTTAAGTTCTATCGTATTCTATTCTTAAGTTTTATTTTGATAAAAACAATATAATGATGAAGAAATTTCTTCTTAAGATTATTGTTAATAATACTATAAGAAAATTCAATATACAAATGCATATGTTTACTTGATTTCTTTAGAACATCATAGAATTTATCAAACAATTATGAATTTTGCTGAAATTATCATGAAGTTTTCAATTAGAAAGACTGACGTCGAAAAAAACGAATTTTCCCGTCCACAGATGCCCGAATTATGCATTTGGTTGCTAAATTTGTTTTAAAAAATCATAAAATCCATCAACTCATCATGAATGTTGCTGAATTTATTATGAAGATGCCAATTAAAAAGTCTGACATCAAAAAAAGAATTTTCCGTCGACGGATGCCCCAATAATGCATTTGTTTTTGATAAATTTGTTTGAAAAAATCATAAAATTAATAGAAAAATTCTGGATTTTGGTAAAACTATCATAAAGTTCCGAATTAAAAAACTAAACATCGAACAAAACAAATTTTCCTGTCGACAAATGATTGATTAGTGCATTTTTTCATTAAATTAGTTTTGAAAAATAATAAAATTTATAGAGAATGTTGCTGGAATTTTTATGAAGTTCCCAACTAAAAGGACTGGCATTGAAAAAAACGAATTTTTCTGCCGAAAATATCCGAATAATGCATTTTTTATTGTATTTGTTCAAATAAATCACAAGGTTCATAAAAAAATCATGAATTCTGGTAGAATTGTTATAAATTTTCAAACTGAAAAAAATGACATGAAAAAAAAAACAAATTTTTCTGTCGAAAAATGCCTGATCAATGCAGTTCTTTATATTAAATTTGTTCATAATATTAACAATAATAATCTTAAAAAGGAATTTCTTAATCATTACATTGTTTTTATCCAAATTTCTTGCAATAGAACTTTAAAAAACTTAAAATTATCAATAATCGTAGAAAACATTTTCAACAAATAATTTTGTTATAAAAAATTGGCTTGTTTATTATATAATATTTGAAAATCGTTAGCTTATGTTACTTTATGAAACTTAGGCGATTTCAACAATTTTCCTGTTATTGACGAGCACCGGGAACGTCAAATATAGAAAAAATTGCCATTTTCCCCGTCATATTTGTTTATTTATAAGAAAATTAAGAGCCTAATCTGAAAATCAGGCTGGACAATTCTCTTAGAAATCTTATCGCTTCCTTTTTCAAGTTTTCGTTGTTCAAATCGGTGAACATTTGTGGGCTGTACGTTATTTTGAACCAAGAAAGTAATTTTGTTCTCAATGTGCGCCGCTCCGCCGCCGGCGCCGTCGAGAAGCGAAGAAGGCGGCGGCGGCGCGCCGCCCTCCGCCGATAAAAATTGCTCAAATTGCCGCCGCCGGTCTAACGTCTGTCGGCGCGACCCTCCAATGTTATTACAATAATACTATAAAAAAATTATAATTGACCAGTTTCATTTCAAATCAGACAAAATTCCTAGGTCATGGTGTCAGAATGATGTGGTATCTTTCGAACAAAGGTAGGTAATTTAAAATTCTCTGCTTTTGTTCGGCGTGGAATTTCTTGCTGATTCAATTGATCCTATACAAATTTGAAGAATGACAAAATGCCGCATGTTTTTATAGAGTTCAATGAAAGAATATTTCCTCAAAAACACCACTTTAATATATTTTTTTTAATAGCTGGTAATATGTACTGCATATCTCGTGAGTTTTGTTCTTAGTAAAGGACTGCTTCACATTCAAAAACCTTATTTTGAAAACCTCTAATTTTAAAATTTTTCTCGGGAACATCAAAATGTAAGAAAAAAATGTTCAGACAAAAGTTGAAACATCCAGAAAAATTCTACAATAAACACATCTTGCTCTTTTTGTTAGCTTGCATCGTTCACAAGGCAAAATAAAAAAATAAAAATATATTTTGTTTCTAGGCTTTGAAAATGATCTAGCCCACATAAAACCAATAGAGCGCCTTTTTTATTTTTTTAAATATTTTCAAGAAGTTTCTACTTATATGCATACAAAAGGCATCCTATCAGTTTTATAAGCGATTCATCATTTTTGAAGCAGGTAACATTATTTTTCTTTGTATATAATTCTTTTTCTCTCGTGAAAGATTCAAAATACGACAAATGAGCATGATGTTCTTTTGATATAACATTTCTAGGTGTGAAAATTCTTATCTGGAAGTTTTTTTTTCTATTTCTTTTTTTTCCGCGAAAAAAGCAAAAATTCAATTGTTCCAAGATAATTTTTTGCAATGTAATGCATTGTTCCATCAAGAACAAATCTCACGTGATATTTAGTGCATATTATCAACTATTCCTGAAAAAAAAAACAATTTTATAATTGGTTTGAGAAAATCCACTTCGAATAATTCTAGAAATACAGCGATTTTGTAATTAAACATTTTTTTTCATGATCAGTTGCGAAAGAGCAAGGATTCTCAGGTCAGATAAAAAAAGAAATCGCAAATATCTAGCTTTTTCTTAAAATATTGCATTTCGCAAAAACTTACTGTCAATTTTTAAAAATTCGCAGGTAAGTGCAAATGATTGTAATAAATCAAAAAAATGTTTTCGATTGAATTACGAAATATGTGTTCCTTTATTATCATTATAAAATGATATATCTAAATACCAAATTGTTCTGACACCCTAAGCTGGACACTTCTGCCTGATTTGACATTAAGTTGCTTAATTATTTGTGTTGTTTAATTTGTTCACAGGATTTTTGAACCCGGTTTCATATCATAGCCACGGACTAAGCCAAGTGACTCATGAGATGAGGAAGTTATAAGTTCATTTAATACGATATCTGAAATCATCTGCGACAATGTTGTAGGTACAAAATTAGGAGCATGGTGTAGTTTGGAGTTCGTATTTTACCGCTGTTATCCATACACATCTGTAACTCCATATGTTTTTAGTCACTTGCTTCCTGATGGTCTAGAAAATTTCTCACAATGCGACAGGTGCTTAATAAAACCGCCTTCTGAGCTGCTGCCAGTACCTTACTGACTCCTAAATGTTCAAGATGTTTAGTGCATCTTGCGTGCACATTGCCTGTAGTCGAAATCACAACAGGATGAATAGATGCGTGTTTCACATTCCTCCACATTGTCTTTACTTCATGTCTAAGCTTGCTATATGTATGGATCTTGGTTATCGGTTACCTGCAAATTTCGGTGAAGTGGACCAGCAATTTCGATTATGTAGAATGTTCGACCCTTTTTGTCGCATCACGATGCCGGGTCGATTGGCTCAGATGTAATGATCCGTCTGAATAGTAACATCCCAATGTAAGATGTAATCTTCGTTTACTAAAACGGGAATTGGAATGTATGTATCTATAGAAAGGCAACTATTCTGTTAAGTGTTCTAGGTTTAGGGCAAGTTATTGATGTAAAATACCCACCACATCATTATGTCTGTGCGCATATATTCTCTTTGAGCCATTACGCGACAACCATCAATAATTTGCTCGATAGATTCGTTTGTATCTCTACATAATCGGCACCAGTCAAGACATTCTTAATGAAACATGTGTTAGCGATAATTTCTGGTACTGACAACCTTGTCCTGAATCGCAATAACGAATCCTTCCGTTTCTGGATATAGGACGCCCTTTCTCAGCCCAATTTTGGATTCACTTCATATTGATCTACCGTTTTGAGGTGCTTGCCGTGGATGACTCTCTGTCTCCATTGCGTTTCCAATTCCTCTATGGTTTCTGCCCTGATATTCAAGGCCTCCATTGAATACCAATTCAAGAGCGTATAGTCAAGATCTACTTCACAGATGGTTTTGTAAAGCGTCACATCTCGCTTGCTGTTAAAATAGTCTCGCAACTGTATACCTTGTGACTCACACAGTTTCCTGACATCTACAACTTCCCTACTGTGTTGCATTCGGTGCTTTGTCATTTCTACACAGATGATTGATTCTGCTCAATCGTTAGAGGTCGGTGTTTTACCATTTGATGAGCCCAAAGGAATACGTGAGGACGGGGATGACATAGGTGTTGATTGCACTGATCTTGTTTGCCGAATTTAGAGAATTGTTCAGAACCAGTCTGAGTCTAGTCATTAAGGCAGTTGCTAGGCTTCACCTAACTATCGTATGCTGAATACTCTTAGATTTGAGAATACCCAGGTATTTATATGACTCGCCCTCAGCCATTGCCTCGATGTCATCCACGAAATCGTTCTCTAGTTCTGCGGTTCCTAATTCTCTTCTGCTTGAATGCACTGTTCTGCAATCATCTAGTCCGAACTCCATGTGGATATCATTGGAAAACTGCTTTGTCACATTGATCACTTGTGGCAGATTCTGTTTCGAACTAGCGTATAGATTCAGGTCATCCATATATAGAAGATGGGTCACTTGATGACCATTCTCGTAATCATGTACTCAGAACCCATGAGACATGCAATTCAGTGCTTTGTTTATTGGCTCTAAAGCTAAACGGAACCACAATGCACTGGAGGAGTCTCCTTGAAGGATACCCGTCTTAATGCGTATTAATCTAGTTATTCTTGGTTGCCCATGATGGAAATACTGATCAATTATTGTACTTGACAAGTTTTAGGCTTCGGAAGCTACGATCATGTTCATCCTCCTGATCCTTCTATCCCAGCTGGTAAGCAATAGCGGGAAATTGACGCGAGAGACTTCGTACAAGACTATTCCGTGGAGTCCGATCTCTAGTCGCGGATGACCTTACGCGGCAAACAGCATAGTTGGAGATGAAAGGTTCATATCTTGATACCTTTTTAGAGCTACCAATATTTGTAGAATGTTATGAGGAACAGTGTTGACGAACTAGATGAAGTGATCCCAGAAGAACAGCCTCTTGTATCTGGCTCGCGATGGACTTAGCATGACGCTGGCTAGCCGGGATTTTGTTGAGTTGGCTAAGAAATGAAGCTTTCATGCCTACAAGACAGCCGATTATGAGAACTATAAGATAGACTTTGTAGCCTTGGTACAATTGCTATCTCGCCAAATTTTCTTCCTCCTTTGCTGTGATATTACCATCGGCTGGTGTCACGAATTCAATTACGTGAATCATCTTCGTCGTCAGATCTTGGAGGACAATATCAGGCTTTATGGTACTGATATGTTGAGTGCTGGAGAATTAAAAATTCCAGAAGATCTTACACTGATCATTCTCCACAACGGACTCAAGTTCCCCCTGGGCGTATGACAAGACTGGCAATAGATCAACACCATACAAGTGCCAAAGATGGTAATATAACACTTTTAGAGCCGCATTGTGTTTCTCTGTATGTACCTGTAGCATGCATACTTCAAACATCCACTGAGAACTTGTCCAAATGTTTCTGGCTCTTGTTTCCACGCTGGGCAGTTTTTATCGGCTACAGGTACATTCATTATGCACTCGCGGTAAACTAAGGCAATCAATTATCAATGACCAATTATCAATTATTATGTGAGAAGTTCTAGGCTCCGGCAGATACTATCATGGTTAGTTGAAGCAACCAACCCCGGCGCAACTGCAACGTGTACGTCATCCACTCCTGCTTCTTCTATCCCAGAAGGTGAGCAAGAGCGGGAAATTCACGCAAGAGACTTCGCACAACACTGTTCCTTCGAGTGCGGTCTCCAGCCACGGATGAACTTACGCGGCTGACGGCACAGTTGGAGATAATAGTTTCTCCTCTGGATAGTTTTTTAGAGCTACCTACTTTTCTTTGAATCGAGCACTGGATTCTTTGAATATCAATAGATATTTTGTTTGTTAAGAAATCACATCCTTTAATTTTTAAGAATGTTTATTTCTGCTAATCGATATTATTTGTTTGGAAGAAATATTTTCTCGTTTTAAAATGACATTTCATTATAGCAACTACCTAGTTTTTGAACCCAAATTTCTTACTCTTTTTAACCAATAACATTCATTAACTTAATCAATATTTCACTCAATAAAATAATTATCATTGATTTATTTCAATAAATTTACCATTCTACTTTAGATAGAAGCACTTCTTTTTATTAAAGAAATATGTTATAGGACGTATTCAGTACGATCATTCCTTTGAATCAAGTAATTTTCCTTTGATTCAAGATTTTTTATCCCAGTGTACAAAAAAAAAACACATTAGTTAAATGAATTTTCTTCGAATTCGACAGGTAACTACCTACTTTACTTTTTTTTTAAACTTTGGTGTCCACCATTGTCAATATAAATAATAGTCTGAAAGTCTTCACACGTGCTTCCATTTATTTCCATCAATGGTGTAAGGAACTTTCTGAAAAGACTTTTAGTAAAATCGCATTAAAGTTTGAAATCTGTCCTTGTAGTATGGCAGAAATGTTCGCATCGCAGCTGAATCTGATTATTTCTCCTGCAGCTAAGGCGGGAATTGTTGTACTTTTCCGATGAAAAAACTGGAAAATATAATTACGCCTCTTCTTAGCATTAAACCCTGCCTGCTCACTCGCAGTTTTGCTGAATTCTTTTCTTTCTTGTTTCATATCTTCGTGCCTTTCATAAGTCTTGTAGTTTTCCACGAGAAGATTGCACGCTCTGGGGTGCTTAGTAATCTTGAGAAGAGCTTGATAATTTGATTGACTAATGGCAAAAGAAATCAGGTTGGAAAAGCGTCAGAAGCTAGAGTGCAGCTTTAACTTTTACTCATATAAAAAAATGACGAGAAAGAATTTGATAACGTATTTGCTGTATAAACCATAAAGGTGATAAAGAAATTTTATGGTGAAAATTTGTTACTCTACTTTCGAAAGCTATGATCTCCAATACTGAGGAAATTTTGTGCGACGGCTGCAGTTCATGCAAAAGTCGGCGAGAATTCTTTGTAATTTTCGGTCACATTGCCCGTTAACGGAACTTTTATCACCAATTCTCCGGAAAGTCGTAGCAGGGCAATGGGCTTTTCATTGCCAATTTCCCACCAAGTGAGATTGCAAGGGAGATGAACTTCCACCTTTGACGCAATCCTTTCGTTTCTCAATACTGCCCAGTTTTGGAAGAACACCGTTGACTAAAAAAATCAAAAAATGAGTTTTTGACATCAATGGAATCGTGGAAGGAAGATATTTATACAAATCAGTTTTGAACATTGTTACTACTATAAAATAAAATTATTATTGCATAATGATTGTAAACCACCGTTAACTCAAATATTGTCGAAAATCATTTCACAAAGTGTATTATAAACTCGAGCAAGTGACCGTAACTTTGCGTCTTGGAAAATAGACTGCCGAATACGCCACAGAAAAATTTAAAACAATACCGTTAACTGGAAGATAACGGTATTCTTCAATTTATTCGATGACTTTTCGTTGCTAAAATATATTACCAAAACACCCTATAGAGTTAAAGGCGTTCCTCCGCAATATTGGGGCGTCAGAAGAACGGTTTTGTTTTCGAGGAGTCCCGTTATCAGATTAAAAAATATTATGAATTTAAAAAATAATTTATGAAGCTACTTACTTCTCGCTAAGAAATCGCGAAAACATATATCGAATAACGATGCACTTATTTACATTCTATCACAATGTAAATAACGTCTGTTTAAAACTTCAAATATATGTATTGGAAATGAACTATCAATACATTGCATTGTAGTTCTGAAAAGCTAGTGTGATAATGTTACATTTCATGCATTGCAATTTCACCTCAAACGTATTGCAATTTTACAATACCGCATAGAATAGCCGTATTGTAATGTTTGTAGTTGTACAGTGCAAGTATTGCAATTCCGTAATAATTTTATTTATTTATTTTTATTTTAATATATTTATTTTTATTAGCAATTATATTTACAGAGTAAATTGATTTATTTGAAACGTGAGCACATTTAGATTTTCTATATAATTGAACACCTTCAAACATGACACGTAATATTTATATTTCTACTATTTAGCTAAAATAGACAACAATAATGTACAATCAGTATTCAACATCCTCAATTATATTTATTTCTGAAACTTTATTAAATATACCATGATTTGACAAAAAAATATTGTATCCAATCATTGTGTATTTTATCCATAAATCAATGCGATACAAAAATCGTGAATTTCATTATTCGAAACAAATGAGGGATCGTACTTAAATTACGTAACAGCTCAAGTGGGAGGGAGGGGTCAAGAGATTTTGTTACGATTTGTTACGTAAGGGGGGGGGGGTCCTTCATTCATGTACGTAATTTTCGGCAATTCACAAATGAAACAAGTAACTCCCAGAAATTGTACAGAAATTAATTATGAATTTAAGTTACAGGGGGAAGGGGGGTTTTGGAGAGGGTCGATTATCTGTTACGTAATTTAAGTAAGGTACCTAACAAAGCCACACAAAAAAAATCGTTTTTCGGGCCTGGAGGTCAGACCATGTTGACTATATGTTTTTTGGGTCGCTGAATCCGAATCCTAGGTCCAAAAACCCCCATCATGTCAGGGTTCTGACATAACCTCATAGAACCTCATAAAATTTAATTTTCTCAAGTCCGGGGGTCAGACCATGTTACTATATGATTTTAGGATCGCTGAACCTGAACCCGAAGTCCGAAAACCCCCCAGCACGTCAGGGTTCTGACATAACCTCAAAAAGCTCATACAATTTTTTTTTCAGTGCGGGGGTCAGACCATGTTATAAGGAAATTTTTAGCTGCAAAAGGATTCCTGTTGTGAAAAATTAAAATCCTCTCGACCTCAAATTTAAAAGGAAATGCCATTCAGGTCTAGAAACATCCTTTTGTTACAAGAGGACATTTCTCTGAGTGGCAGACACACGTAAGTCAGATGGATAAATTTCATGAGTGTCTTTGAAAATGAAAACCCGGACATGCTGGAGTTTGCTAGACCATGGGTTTGGATCCAGCGACCCAAAAACATATAGTAAACATAGTCTGACCCCCGGACTCGGAAAAAAGTTTTATGATGTTTTTTGAGGTTGTGTCAAAACCCTGACTTTAATATTTATTTTCATTTAATTCAATTTTAATTTTTATTTTTTTAATTTTTTAATTTTTAATTTTATTTAATTTTTATTTTAATTAATAATTTTTGCTTCAATTCATTATATTTTATAATATTTTTTTGTTCAGACCTTGAGAATTGCTCAAAGCCGAGCCGAAACGTTGATCATATTAAAATGTTGACACCATAATTGAAATGTGTTGTTTTTTATAAGACTGTAAAGACCAAAAAATTTGATTACTTGGATTTGGTTGAAAACCCTGACTTTCTGGTGTTTTTTGGACCTCAGATTCGGATTCAGCTAGCCCAAAAACATATGATAAATATGGTCTGACCCCCAGACTTGAAAAAAAAAATTATGAGGTCTTATGAGGTTATGTAAGAACCCTGATGTGCTGGGGGTTTTTGGACCTCGGATTCAGATTTATCGACACCAAAAACATATAATAAACATGGTCTGACCCCCGGACTCGGAAAAAAATTTCATGAGGTTATTTTAGAACGCTGACGTGCTGGGGGTTTTTGGACCTCGGATTCGGATTCAGCGACCCCGAAAACATATAATAACATGGTCTGACCTCCGGCCTTAAAAAAATAAAATTTTATGAGGTTGCACGAGGTTAGCCAACGGCCATACCACACTGAAAAAACCAGTTCTCGTTAGATCACTGAAGTTAAGCAGTGTTGGGCACGGTCAGTACTTGGATGGGTGACCATTCAGGAATACTACTGCGTGTTGTTATAAATATCAAGATACACAATTTTCAATAATTTTAGGTTATTATGTTAGCGTTTTACATCGGAAATAGGTGTTTTTGACCAGAAATTATAAGATTTTAAAGATTGAAAATTTTTCCACAATTGAGTGTCCGGATGCAATAAGGGCACATACAATTTTCTCGTGCGGAAACGAAGTCCCCTGGAGGCTTTCAACAAAATTTTCGAATTTTAATTTTTAAAGGACATATCTGGCTGTGAAATTGTATTGCGCATCTTTTTTCTCTAAGATAAAAAGTTGTCGCTTTTTTAGTTTACAAATTAAAGCCGAAAAACTGAATTTTTGAAAAAAATCAATTTTAATCCATTTTTCACTTCAACTCGCGCTCCGTTCGTCAGTTTTTCGAATTTTTTGATAAAATTTTCAGAAAATGCACTTCAGGGTATCGATTGACTGATAGAGTAAGAGGAATTCAACAAAAAAATTTTGTGTAATTGTTATTAATTTTTTTCTGATGCTCAGCGTGAATCGGACTTTTGTAACTTCCAGCGTTTCGTTTATCGAGGGAATTTTGAGCAAAGAAAAACTTCTCGCGACAAAAGTGCGGAGGAAACTGTGATAAAGTTTTTGGAAAAGTTTCAGATCAAAATATTCAATAGTTTAGGAGTAGTTGTGATTTTAGTTTATGTCAGCGCTTGAGCTTTCGAGTGTACTATGGCACTCTGGGGCTTGCCGCCGTGACACGGTCTCGCGCTTGTGAGTTTTTGCTTACAATACGATATTAATTACATTTTTCAGTGAATAAGAATTCAGTGAAAGTAAGGTGATAAAACGCTCATGAATTTTATTAAGTTTTTAATGTATGTTTGCGGTTTATTTAGATTTAACTGTGAGATAGATACTATACACCTAATGTTTACACTTGCATTCGATTTAGCTTTGAAGCGACTTTGAACATTCGCTTTGTAAACAACCCTATGCACACGCTAAATTTTTTAATTCATGAATGTTTTATGAACTTACTTTCATTGAATTGCTATTCACTGATAAATTTAATTAAAATCGTATTGTAAGCAAAAACTTACTAACGCGAGAACGTGTCACGGCGGCAAGCCCCAGAGTACTATAGTACACTCGAAAGCTCAAGCGCTGACATAAACTAAAATCACAACTACTCCTAAACTATTGAATATTTTGATCTGAAATTTTCCCAAAAACTTTATCACAGTTTCCTCCGCACTTTTGTCGCGAGAAGTTTTTCCTTGCTCAAAATTCCCTCGATAAACGAAACGCTGGAAGTTACAGAAGTCCGATTCACGCAGAACATCAGAAAAAAGTTAATAACAATTACACCAAATTTTTTTGTTGAATTCCTCTTACTCTATCAGTCAATCCATACCCTAAAGTGTATTTTCTGAAAATTTTATCAAAAAATTCTAAAAACTGACGATCGGAGCGCGAGTTGAAGAGAAAAACGGATTAAAAATGATTTTTTTCAAAAAGTCAGTTTTTCGGCTTTAATTTGTAAACTAAAAAAGCTACAACTTTTTATCTGAAAGAAAAAAGGTGCGCAATAAAATTTCACATCTAGATATGTCCTTTAAAAATCAAAATTCGAAAATTTTGTTGAAAGCCTCCAGGGGACTTCGTTTTCGCACGAGAAAATTTTATGTGCCCTTATTGCATCCGGACCCTCAATTTACGACTTTCGTTTTTGTCAGCTAGGAGTGGGTGCAATTTTCTAGAATGGCACATGCTCCCGGTGAAATCCCGCGGTTGTGCATATGACAAACTTTAATTACATCAATTCTAAAGAGAAGTTATCAACTTTCGTCAATTACGAAAATACTGTCCTTGCCTTTCTTTTCTACTATTCTAGACAAGAGATACTAAAAAATACACAAACTTTCTATCAATATTAATTTTATATATTAATTTGAACATCGCGTGAGACAAAAGTAATCATAATCGCGACTGTAGCGTACTTTTTTTGCTGATCATCAATAAAATGATAAAACCAATTGGTAAGAACAATGGTACTATATTGATATGATTATTCAAGGTTTCCAAATACTCCAAATATTCAATTAGAAATATATATCTCAAAATAATTAAGCAATAATTATAACATTACTTATTAAACAGACTAATAAATAATAGTAAATTGAAACATTAGTGCATACCTTAATATGATTTGGATTACGATATTGATTGATAATAATCAATATCATTCTTATTTTAGTTGACGGTATTCTTCAGAATAATCGGGACCAATTCCCGGGGCCTCAACGCACAGAGAGTTCCGTTAACTTTAGATGGCGTTCTTCCGAGTTAATGCTTCCAACTCTGTATCGTTGACTCAATTTTTGCTTAATAAATTACATTTTGATCAATTTGGTTCACATAATTGAGAAGATCGTGGTGGAATCAGTCATTCAAACTCAAAACATAAAAAAAAATTACTTTGAATAAACGTTTTAACTGATAGAAGTTTCCGACAGTTTTCGTCGATTTTCTCGGTTTAACTAGTGTATGATTTAACGGTGTTCTTCAATAACAGGGCAGAATACAGGGGTTGCGTCTAAATCAACACTGTTTTTATACTGCGAGATTATTTCTCTAATACGTATAATTAATTTCAAGAGATACATTCGGAAAATTTATGGATTCGATTTGAGGATTTAAAAAAAAAATATGGACTCTAGAACACGTAAACCCCAAGTTTTTTGGTAGAATTTATAATAAGAATTTTTAAAGAAGATCTTGTAATCCTGAGTCAATTTTTTATCTTGAAGTTTTTAAAAATGTAGTCAATAGTTTTAGCAAATGTATAAGAATGTTCATGCCATTTTATAAAGTGCTTATAGTTACCAGAAAAGTTCCAATGTATATAATCTTTCAACTCACTCGCCATTCTTCTATAATCAAACTCTACATTGATCATTAGTAGATTTCCTCAAATTGCTTTTCGATTTCCAGCTCTGAAATTTATATTACTGTGAACCCTGATTACTCTTTAATTTTCTATCTATCTTGATTTTACTGATAGTATCTCAGTGAATGCAGCATTAATGCAGAAAGAATTGCTCCCAGGTACTTTTACAATTTTCTACTTCTGATCCGTTAGACATTTCAAGTATTTAATTATCTTCTGGGAAAAATAAAAATTTTACTGTTAGTAACTAACAAACGTCAAAGCATATTTCTGAATCAACACAAACATTTTTTGACCTCATTAAAATGTTCTCAATTCGAAATTGCTTGCATGATAAACAAAAACATTTCCATTTTCTCTTAGAGGCTCACGCTGAAGAAACCGAATTAAGATGCAATTTAATTCAAGAAGTTTAGAATATTTTTCTAACAAGAGGTGATGAGAACGTTAATTTCCCTTCGCGGATAAAGTCACGTGAGAGAGATTGCACACTAAAAATATTAATAGTCAGTGTGATATATCATTATTTAGATTCATTCTCCCCAGTTGCATTTATTCTTGGCAATTAATCATCCCTAGTCTGCAATCTGCTGGCATCGTTCGCATGTTCTAACTAACTGCGCTAGATTAATGGCAAGGTCTGAGCAGTAGAGCCTATATTTGATATCAAGAAACGCACCACATTTTCTGTTTTCAAATTTTCAGAACGCTTATTTCACTTTTCTTTTAGCGACATAAACCAGAATGATAAATTAGAGCTATTCCTAATGGACGAATCATGCGTCAAATGTATTTGCAAACTTTATTTAAAAGATTTCACTCGATATGAGATATGTTTTGAAACATGATTCATGAAAATTATACGCAATTTTGCCGGTTTTAAATTACCCACTCGCAGGTGATAAATCAATTAACGAATTAACGGATTATTGCTCCGAGAGCTTTCGACGCTTTGCTCATTTACGTACACGTTAATGCGATAAACATATCATGCTGAGTTTGCAGAAACATAAATTGATGAATACTTCAGACTTGAAATGTTTATCGTCAAGATTTGTGTACATTTATCTGCTCCATAATTATCATTTGTGAATATGCATGCTATAAATATATCACTTTAATTATTATTTAGTAAATTTCAGACAAAATATCGTAACATCTCAGCGATATAGATATATAGGATTTTTTTCGAAATAAGTTTCACAAATTTTTGCAAATTAAGAAATAAAACTTTATAAGTTTGCAACTCAATTTTTTAAATACGCAAACAGTAATTATTTTTTTAAATTGCTTTTTTACGTGTAAATATTTAGTCGTAAAAATTCAAAAGCGACAGTTTTATGGAAAAACTCATCAGCCTTTAAAAAAATTGAATCGAAATCTTTGGAATGAGCCACTTTTTGAATACACTAGAGAACAAATACGTGCGCGATTGTTCATTTGCCTCATAAAAAAAAAAAATTGATTAGCATTTCGAACTCGAAAGTTCATTGCCTCACTACCCGATTCGGGCAGTGTTTCTAGGTGGATAAGTACTACCAGTGTGGGACCACCACACCCACGACGGGTCAACAACACGCAGTATTCCCCGAACGGTCACCCATCCAAGTACTAACCGCGCCCAACACTGCTTAACTTCAGTGATCTAACGGGAACTGGTGTTTTCAGCAATATTAAAATAAAAATATAAAATCAATATTGATATGAAATTGGTGTATCTCATGATATTTATTATCGAAAATAATGAGAAAGAATAGCAAAATTAATATTTTTGTACAATATGTCAAGTGATTTTTATTTGAAATAATATTTTCCGTGAAGACACTTTATAATTTTTAATTTTTTTTATTGCATACAAGGAAAACTTCTCACTCAATTGGCTAATTTAAATAGTTTTTGCACAAAAACTTTTTTTTATTGTGTGAAAAAAACTTTTCACTGAAATACTATTGAAATTAGCCAGCTTCCCACTCCAAATACAGATTCAATTTAAAGCAGGTTGGGTCCTGTTTCCAATCATCATTCTACAATTGTGCAAACAGTTTCAATCTTATTCATAATCTAACGATATTCACTAGAAAAAAATCTGCTTCCCATGTTACATGTCAACCTAAATCAAAATTGTCAAAAATTTCAGAAACTTCTTTGAAATATAATTTGTTTAAATACGTATATCGATTTATGATGAAAAACTTCAAAATAATCGAAAATTATAAATCTAATATTTTTTTACTAGAAATGCCGATTTTTGATGTGAAACGTCACATTACGGAAAACTGTTAAAAGTTGTGTATCTTTTTAGTTATATAATTTTTTTTAAATAAAAATACAAACTTTCGATGAGAAACACTAACATATCTAAAATTATCGAAAAATTCTTAATCTTTTTCAAATTATATTGATTTTCCTTTAAAAATACCAAACTTCGATATCAAACGCCAACGTACCGTCAACCGGGGTAAGTATTGTGGACAAATCCGGATGAATTATGGATCAAATTGATTTTTTACGGCCAGAGTGAAATTTTCAAAAATTTGCACTAGGTCAATTTGTAGCGTAAAGGGTGCTCTATATTGAACTGTAAATTTCAAGCATTTTACATTGAACTAGGAAGTCAGACAAAATTGAGAAAGTAGCGACGGTCGAATCAAGAAGGCAAGAGAAAACTTCTACTTGGATCTATCAGAATCGAAAATAAATATTAAAAATACTCGACGTAGGCGTAAAGCAAGTACTGAGACTGAAGTGTACGCACTGCGCTTACTTTTTAATTTGCAGTTTTTTCATGCTTCGCTGTAAAAATTGAAATTACGTATTTTCCGGGGGAAATTATGATTCAAATTTTAAAAATTGAATTTCACAGATTCGTTTGTTGTAATAATATATTGATACTATTGTGTCAGAAAATAAAAAAATAGTATAAACTATTAAATAAAAAATAAAATATAACTATAAATGAGATTATTTCAAAAACTATATGACCAATAATATCAAGCAAATCTCAAAACGAGGGAAGTATTAAAAAGAAGATTCTCTTTCCCATAAACTGGAGTTTTTTTTAAGCATATAAATGTATCCTCAAAAACAATGCAAAAGTCCAATTATTCTTATTATTACACTCTTCAATGTACAAGCAAAGATTTTCATATGATCCGGACACATGAAAAAAATTGAGAAACACAAATTTGAGACAAATATAGACTATCGGAAGTGTGAATATGAACCAAACATTCATTAAACTTGTCTACAAATCACAAAAAAATTGTACATTCGCAATTTTCAAGATTAGCAGGCGGAAATGCACTAGAAAAATATAGCGCTACTAAATGTATAAAATTACTATAAACTATAGCGTTTTTATTAACATCAAAGAAGAATTTTTCAATTTTTTGTTAAAAAATTTCCAGAATATCTTTCGAAGAATCTTAAGAGAAATTAAAGGGTTGCAGTAGATAACTAGATAAACAACACTTTTTCCAAAACTGGGCTTCTTGCATAACAAATTTGAGAAGATCAACTATTGTTATTTTTAATATAGTAATAAAAATATTGGTAATTTAAACCAGATAACTAACTTTCTGGACTTGAATACCATCTTCTACTTCTTTTTTTTTTTAATTTTCTATCCTCTTGCCTTTTTGCAAAACCTTTTTGTGACCATGAACCGTCTCCAAAAAAGTTTGAAATATTTACAGTGAAATAATGAAATACTCCTTTTTTAAAAAAAGCCCCCTAATAAAACTATTTGTCAATTCTTACAGCACCAAAGTGCCAATCAAAGTCCAACATGATCCAGTTTTAGAGGGTTATAACCTAACTTCTTTCGTTAAGATAATACCTTTCTTTTTATAGATCGTTCAGCGAAAAATTGGCTGTAACAGTGCATTACCATCACACTAAATCTCTATTTTCACAGAAGAGAATAATTTTCGTGGATTAAAATTTTTTTATTCTCATTCAGCTTTTCCATATCTCAGGAGCAAGTTTTTATTATTAAAAAAAATTGTTATTAGATTTTTAGTCGCTAACCAGGGACAATTATCAAAAGTCATGAAAATTGAAACTTCATCCTTATGAAAAAGAAGTATTGGTATGTATTGTATCTGATACTTTTTTTGCGAAAAAAGCACTGGATCCAATACTTACTAATACTTCTTTCTCATAAGGAGAGCAAGTTAGTATCTCGGCAGTAGGTTTTTTTTCATGTGAAATGAAAGAATGCACTCTTTATCGTGATCCTTAACCAAGATTTTACAGAAAGTTATTTCGATCTCCTGAAAAAAACCTTTTAATCTTTTACTGCAACCCATCAATTATATATGGTACAACACAAATTGAGTTCATTTTTTAATTCTTTGTGAAGCTTTGGTTTGAGAAATTCATGATTTTTCATCCATAATTACTCAGGCTGATGGTATCCTAAAGTTGTACAGAAAAAATTTTGTTTGAAATAAAGTGGTTTTTAGATAAAAATACCAATTCCTGACGAAAGCACTGACATAATCGGAAAATTTTCAACCTTGTAAATTGTATTATTTTAAACAGAAATCAATAAATTCAAGTCTAATTATTGAATCAAAATTACTTTTTCAATGAAAATACGCATTTACAGTGTCAAACGCTAAGACAAATGTTTTTCAATTCGCGTAATTTTATCGGTGATTTTTCTTATTGGAAGGGATTATTTGTGGATTTAATTCTCAAAACTTCAACTCTAGGATATGAAATAATTTCTAGTGATGAAAAGCCAATCAGGTTGATTTTTGATAGAAAAAACTAATGACAGAAGAAGCAGGGTTATTTCATGCGAAATTAATTCGTATTTAAACTTGACATGAACCAAAACTATAAAATCAAGTTCTGTACAGACAGGCAAGTTTCTATGAACTTCAAGTTTTGTTAAGTATGGTTAAAAGTTCACAATAGTGGCTATTCTCGTGAAAATTTCTTATTATCATTCAAATGTCTCGAATTCAAACATTACGGTACCAAGCCTATCGAACTGGCTTAAAGCTTCCAGGAGGACGTCACTTCCTCCAACTTGAGGAGAAGGATTCCGCTCGTAATAACGATCACAAAGGCCCATTTGCATATCAAATAGCAACGCAAACTCTGTCCGTTTCGCCATGCGAAACTAGTACTCTCGTTCAACATTCCTCCTCCTCCATAGCTTTCCTCTACTAACCAATTCTAGAACGTTAATTAGGCAACGATTAATTACGCTAAACTGTGTTACATTGTCCCTGCTGTGTGTACCCTCTCCTTTTTCAGATTTCTCCACATTGTGTACTGTTCAAATTTAACAACTAATGCAACAATAAACAATTCAACTCTAGATTAGATTATACGTGGAACACTTAAAATCCGGAAATATTTCTAGAAGTTCTCAGGAACAATCCGAAAAGTCTAAAGATTTGAATCAGTGAGATATTACTAATAAAATAGCTAGAAATCATTTGCTGAATCAAATCAAAGAGGGTTTCACTAACAAAAAGTAAAAATACCACTAATTGTCAGTGACTTTTTCACTCACGTTAATCAGTGAAATCTCAATTTTACAGATAAACTACTATGAAAATTTAACTGCCAGTAAGTGATATTTCACTGTTAATCAGGGAAAATCCTTGCCAGTTTAAATCAGTAACCGATTTCTAGTTATATCTTCAGTGAAATTTCGTTGAATTACATTTAAAGAGAACGGAAGTCAAAACTTAAAAAAAAAACATTTTTAATTTTGAAAATAAGAGTTCTAGTTCAAAGGCAATATTGATATAATTATTCAAAGCACCAGGGCGAATAAGCGTAAATCATTTAAATGAAAATCTTATCATTTTAGAATAGGACGTCTAATGTTCGTTGACCGTGTTAAAAAAATGTTATCTGTTGTATTGCCTCTGAGTATTCTCACAGGATCAAATTAAACTATTCATTAGATTTTATATTTTATTATTTTCACGAAAATCATTTTTCGATGTCGAAAAGATCTAAGAAAATGGACAACACCTTGGGAAATGCTTTCGAAATAAAACGTTTAATCATACTCACATAATGAGATGAAATTATTATTACCTACGATTTATGAAAGTTATTTTTATTTTCGTAGGTAACAAAATATTCATATAATTATATATTGTTTCCAATAATAAGTAAGAGTTTTAAAAGGTTATTCGGAATGTTAAATTTTTGGATTTTTAACAGCAGACCTTTGTTTGAATTCACCTTTTCTTTGCTAATAGAAAAGAGAAACTTGCAAAAGAAGAAGAAAAATCTAAATAAATTCCCAGCCTTCAGAAGCCAGTTTTGTATCTATGAGTAAAATTATCTAAACTTTTGAATTTTGTTATAAATATCAAAC
Source organism: Andricus quercusramuli (assembly GCA_932178445.1). Lineage (NCBI taxonomy): Eukaryota > Metazoa > Arthropoda > Insecta > Hymenoptera > Cynipidae > Andricus > Andricus quercusramuli. Next base: position 36,462 of record CAKNXH010000041.1, on the reverse strand, counting down.
TTGTATCTTTTGTGAAAAAAGTGCATTATTTAATTGACGTCCCATATTTGAGATCCCAAAATTCGACATGTCAATGCACTTTTAAAAACTCATTTGCAATATAGAAAATAGTATTTAGATTATAATATTTAGCTCCTACTTGAAACCAAAAATTCCATCTATATGCACTTAATAAATTTTTATTTTGATCTATGTAATTTAAAAACTATATAATCGTTGTTGGGAATTTTTCAAAGTAAAAATTTCTAGTTATATTTGAAACCAGTTCTTAAGCAAACTATAAAAGAAGGATGGTCCAAGTTTATTACAATGAAAATATTAACTGATTCTGAGTAATTACTAATCACGCAACAATAAAGAATGATTAACAACAATGGGAATAACCCTTGAAATATGATTATACGACCTCCGTTCTTGCGAAAGAATTGACTATGCATTAGGGGGTCTCAAAAAACCCAATTTTACTTTTGTTTTGATCACACTCCACCTGAAATTTTTTAATTTCATGGAAGAATAAATAGGTATTTTTTCTAAGACCAAAAATACTAGCCCCAATTCTAAATAAGTAGCCTTTATAGTGCTTACATTTCAAAATATATCATATCATGTTCGAAATGAACAATTTGATATTTCAAATCCCATATAGGATAGTTTCCTACGCTTAGGGGTAGTATTTTTGTTATAAGTGGGGCAATTTTTGTTTCATCGTCTGGTACCATCAATTGTATTCACTCCAAAACACTTATTATTTTTACCGAAATTAACGTTGATTATTAGTTATAATAATTTGGGGCTGATTGAGGGCTCATCAGGAGTGCGGCTTAAACTTTTTTTTTCGTAAATGAAGATTACGCATTTATTTTTTCACCAAATGGAATAAGTTAAAGAGGGTATATGAACCAAAAAAAAAGTTTGGACTTTTCTAGGACACCCTACGCTGTATTTGGCACCCATCAAATCGATATTGAAGCCGTCTAAGATTACAGGATTGATGGGAGATCCTTCGATTATCGTAATGTAATTTTCATACTATCGTCAAAATAGATGCTATTTGCGATGATAGTCGGCGCTAGACTGAAAAGGCATTTACACACACGATGCATTTTCTTATTAACATTGAACTAAACTTTAACTCTATACACGTACTTCTTTAAGCTTTTCAACGCACAAGGTAAGAAAAATTGATCAAATGAAAAATTGGTGCCCACTCATGCTACAAACAATATGGTTATATGCTTAGTAAAAATACCATTCCTGAATGCCAATAAAAATTTGGCCTCATTCAATTATTCAAATTGTCTAGCCTCACCTAAAATAGGTGTGCAAGCTGTTGCCTGTGTCACTTTATTAGATTTGCCAACATCTCAAATCAACTCTTGTAACAATAATGAAATATCAGCTCTTATATTTATTGATGAAATTTGATTCTGATTATGAATTATCAATGAATGACATTACCATTTTTTCAAGAGGTCGCAACACGGATTAAACGCTTATATATTCAAAGATGATATTGCAGTTGAATGAGTCATGATTCTGTTTTTCGTGCAGAAATTTTTCTACTAAGCCTTATTTAAGGAGAGGCGCTGACAAGGCCTTGTTTATTATTTCCATTTTGAATAAAAGATGCTAAATTATAATCGGGCGTGCATGGGCTTTAAAATAGAGGTATCTTTAATTATATTCAGACACACTTTCGTTGATATGACTAAGAAGAAATTAAATGACCACTAGATTTGAATGATATTATTAATTTCGTTTGTATAGGGTTTTGGGCGAGGCTTGTCCCAAGTCTGATTTTCACTAGAGATACCTTGTCACGCTAAAATTCTTACCAAGGCCAGTAATCTTTTCTTATTTTTTGAATATATTTTTATGATTATTGAAATTGAACTAATATCTGAATCAAAGTAATATTTCAATTCAAAAATTGACTATATAAATTGAGAAACAGTATTACTGAACTTACATTAAAGGTATTTGCACATAAAGTTTATATTTCTCTATATAACTATATTATTCATGTATTTCACTAATTTAATTGAAAAAATCGTATTATCATTGAATATTATTTATGAAATGATTTTCTGCATTTTGAAAAAATGTTCCGTGCCACATCAGCGCCATCAAGTGTGAAAACCTAAGGGAATGCCTAAGAGCGCTTTCACACAATTGCAGATCAGCAGATTGCATGCAGAAAGTTCACAAGAGTGAAAGAAATAGGCTATGCTCCATCTTTTTCACTCTTGCGGACTTTCTGCATGCAATCTGCTGATTAGCAATCGTGTGAAAGCGCCCTAAACGAAGTAAGAATAATTATGCATTCCGAAGTGATTTTGGTTCTTACATGAGAGAATATCATTACATTTCATTTTTCGTCATAGATATAAGTGCCATAAAGTGCTAAGAGTTGTTCTTCTCCTTTGTCGATCAACATATCTACGTGTACAAGTGGCAAGAGGCCCTTTGAATTAAGGAACCCTTCTATTTGGTTTAGCCGAGGAAGCACCTTTTAATTTAGACACGTCGATATATGAACGGGATGGCACCAGGCGTTTCCTGAACCTTCAGCTTTCAAACGACTCAAAGAGAAAGCGAATGATTGATTTCAAAGTAATAAAAGTACTTTCTAGTTCAAAACTAATCATCATTCTGTAGAAATATTATAATTTTAGAAACTATGGCATTCTTAGAAAAAACTGGAAAGGCGCTGACAAGTGTTCCCTAAGTAGAGGAATGATCTGCAAGAACCTTACTAACCTTGTGTGGCTCATATCAGTTTAAACGACCAGGGCCACACCAGAAGTAGGACAAACTGGTCAAAATCCTACTAGGTCCACAAAAAGATTTCTAAACGTTTTTTTTTTTTTAACTAGATTAAGTAATTCTGCAATGAGAGGGCAAGACACATACTCCGTAATTAGACTTACGTTCTTATTATCATATTCATGAGACACGACGAATAACGCGAATGCTTCTCGGGAAATAAGAAGTAAGGCATTTCATTCGGGCCAAGTAGATTGCACTCAAATCGAATGAATATTCATCGCAAACTAAACTCTCATCGGTTGCTAAAAAATATTGAACTCACATTGCATTTTCGCACGTTATGACAGTGTAATTCAATTCCTGGCCCACTGTTATCCAAAATGATGATAAGAATCTTATGTTATTCATCAGGCGTCAATCTTGAATATTAGTCGATTCGAACAATAAAATAATAAAAGAAAATCAATGCTTAAACAATGAAAATGTTCAGACTATAATTTAAGCCGTTGGTCAAAAAGGGGCCTAAGTACTGTTTTGGCCGAAATAAAACCTAATACGCAAAAAGGGCTCGTTAAATATCATCTACTGAATTCTGCAATAAAAATGATATTATTAACCTCTAATTAATCTTAAAATTAATTACAAAGTTCGATGATGTTAGAGATTAGAATACAACTTACGTTGAAAATTGGCTGAGTCTAAGCAAAAAGCTGAAAGGAAGTTCAACCATGTAAGAGAACAATAAATTTTATAAAATTAAAAAATGCAATGAATCAGAACACCCCTCAGTAAATGAAAATACCCGATAAATCATTACCTGTATCTCAATGCCGACAACGGATTTAAGTATCATAAGAATAGACAATAAATTTCGATAAACGTCAGTCGGAAAAGAGGTTAAAATAAGATTGAAAAGTTTCAAATTATTTCGATTTTCCTATATAGCTTTCAAATTACGAGTCTCATATAAAAGAGAGATAGAGGGAATTTATTCAGAATAAATACTACAGTAAATGGTGATTAATTTTTTGAAAAAGCATAATATAGAATATATATCATGGAAAATGTATCTTAGCAAAGAAATTAGTTAGATCCCTCTTCTCTATAAGGCATGTTTGTTTTCGATTTTATTGCAAATCAAGCTTAAAATTCAGTAAACGCAATATATAAGAGTTCCTTAGTTTAAATTAAAAATATTTATGTGATTATAAGTTCAAAATTATGCCAATTCACCCTTTTGAATATTTCTCAAAACGCAGTGTCTTGTCGTCCCAAAACTCAGGATTACCAGTGCAATATTTTTCATAAGCTTGGCTAGTCGTCCAGAATTTTCGGATGGGGCGGAAAGGCACCCCTGTGACCGGCACATAAATAATATTGGTCCGACCCCCCAAATTTTTCGAGACGACTAGACACAGCCTTCTCAAAATCGAGATTTTAGCGGTTAGGCACCTTTTGACAAACGGCTGGAATTAAAGAATATTCTACCTATTTCACGCTCTAATCGTTATTTCTGATTATTTATATATTATTCTGAATTATTTTTTGATCTAATTGTGATTTTCCTAATTCATAACTTTATTTAATGATAACTTGCATGAATGACCGTTTGCTATACGTTCCTTTGCTCGAAAGAAGATCCGTCAGGATAAAGTTTTCGTGAAACTAAAATCCAGTCTATCAGAATCTAGAATTTAAATTTTGTACCTTCATTGTTATATATGCCAGAAATTGTATCCAGGAAATAGAATATTCATTACACAAAGGTTCAGTTAAAAGGGAATTATATGGCAAATCGGATGTATTCACAATGGCAACTCGGTCACATCATTTTCGGTCAAATAAAAATAACGGCATTTGAATTTCTACAAATGAATTGAATATTTTGAAATGTTGTGCCCTAGTTTTCACAGCAACAAAAAAGCAATAGAACATATATAAGATGCAGAACTCAAGTTATTATTTGCTCGTGCATAAGCCTAATCGGTTTTTATTTAGAATTATCTGGTTTGAATACAGAAATGTTCTCTACCATATATTCTGATTTTTTGAACAAGCTTTTTTCATCATTCACTGGTTTCAAAGAGAATATTTCAAAAGATTTAAAAGCATAATATTAAAAACTGAGTCGTAGTGGATAAAAGTGAATATGCATATAAACGCAAAGTTTTATATTTTTATGCATAAGCCCTGGATATTTTCAAGCATTGATTCGCAAGTTAAGATTCATGAGCTAATACGAAGATGATTGATTTAAGTGGATAAAATATGACTCCTGCCATAGATATTTCACAATCGTGGGCTATTAATGCAGTTTTTAAACGTATTCAAACGTTTTTTTAGATTTTTCAAGCACAACATACGATTGATTCGGATGAGAGGGAAGAATTCATTGTGAAGTTACCCGGATCCTTGCAATACAAAACTGCTCGTGGACCGCGATAGCGCTGCCAAGTAATTAAAACTGTAGGGAGGATGAACGGATCTTTGGCTCGGTTGAAAAATGCGAGACCATTTTACGGCGAAAATACGAGGGAACTTTTCTTGCCAAAGAAACCAAATCCGTATTGCACTTTTGTTCTTCCGTGAAACGCTCAACGAATATAGTGGGTTTAAGCTTTCAGAGAACTTCGATTAAATTTTATTTTGTCAGTCTCTGTAATAAATACTTTCGATTTTTGTAAACAAGCTTCGAAATTTCTCTCAAAAGCTGAACTTTATTTTCTAATGATTTAAGCAGTATAGTCAGGGGTCGTTTATAAATTACGCCAATTTATTTTCTGAAATTTGTTACCATATACTCCCTTTTGTGATGTAATTTTCGTGAACTAAATTCATTTAGTTAATTTTTTTAGGGTCGTCCAAAAAAACAGACGAGGGGGCAAGAGGGTTGAATCCAACCAAAAAGACAAATTTTCAAAAAAACAGTTGAATCCTCAGGCGAAACCGATTCATTTTCAACCAATTCGTAGCCATTTTAACCAAAAAATGAAATTTGTGCCAACAAACATGAGTTTTTAGACCAAAAAGACGAATTTTGAACAAAAGTAGGATTTTCACCGAAGAACAATGCTTCAGTGAATGAAAAGAGATTTTTCATTCAAAATGTTGAATTTTTAAGGCAAGAAACGAGCTTTCTACAAAACAGTTAAATTTTCAAGCAAATAATTGAATTTCGAGTCAAAAAGGTTAATTTTCAACCAAAAAATAATTTTTGACAATACACATACATTTTTACCCGAATAGTTAAATGTTTAAACAACCAGAGGAATTTTCTACAAACAATTGAATTTTTTACTCTAAAATACACAATTTTCAGGAAAATAGTTCATTCTCAACTGAACCGTTGAAATTCTAACCGAAAAGTACAATTTTAGGGTAAAAAGTGAAATTTGAACAAAAAAAGAAACAGAAGAATTTTGAGCAAAGTAGTTCAATTTTCAACTAAAGTTATAAACCTTTAACCAAGAAAAGTAATTTTCCACTCGAAAAGGCGAATTTCATATAAAGAATGTAAATTTTTAAACAAATAGTTGAATTTTTAACAATGGGGATTAATCTTCTACCGGAAACGACGAATTTTCTCCAGAAAACATACGTTTCTGAACCAATAGGTGAGTTTTCAACCGTGAGGATTAATTTTCTGATGAAAATTACAACTTTCTAGCACCATACATATACTTCCCACCAATTAGTTGAAGTTTCAACTAAAAAAAATAAATGATCAACCAAAAATGGAATGGTTGATTAAAAAAAAAATTATTAGTTAAACTCTCAGCCAATGAAATTAATCTTTAACTAAAATGATGAATCATCACCTCAAAAAATAAATTTCCAACAAAGTTTTCAACATAAGTGTTTAACCAGTTTCATATTGAACTAAAACAGATGGAATTTCTACAAAAAGACATGTACTTTCAACGAAACAGTTGCATATCTTATAAAAAAGGATGACTTTTCAACAAAATTGTTGAATTTTCAACAAAATAATAAAGTTTCAAAGCAAAAAATATGAATTCTGAAAGCAAAGAATATGAATTTTTAGCCAAAAATTTAGTAGTAGACTTTTCCAAGGAAAAGAATGGACTTCGTTAACCAAAAATACTTGAATAATCTTATTGGATTCTATTAATCAAGGCTTTATTTGAGTGGAAAAACTACAAAGCCTACGATAAATAAATAGATAAGAGGGGGGGGGCAAAGCATCATTTCTTATGGTGGATTGGGTTGGGGGCTGGGGTGGAAATTTTCGGAAAACACCTTACGTAACTTGTGGATGACCCCATTTAAACATTAATTAAAACGAGGATCGTGTGTGACACGTTTACAGTGAGTGAATCTGAAATGTTGCTTCACGAAAGAGTTGTATATTTTTTTGAGCAGAATTTAAGAATTGGGCCACATTTTATGAAGCGGAGCTTTTTATAATTTTTCGGGTGATATTATCATTAAAATTGAAAAAAATTTATATTTGCTTTATTATTGTACTGGGTTGTCATGGAGACATGACATGGTGGCCTATTCTCCAATCTCCACGTGTTTTTATGAGGTTATTTTCTACGTTATTTCATTAAAATATCTTTATTTGTACCGTGAGATCAATAATAAATCATACCTAATTGAAGAAGATGGTTTAGTGCATAAATAGTTTAATTTTGATTTCTGCAAATTAAATTTTCGCGAATTCCTCGTGAATTCACACCGCCAGAGGGTCTGAAATTTTCACAGAGAACGTCTTTCATATTCCTTTATAATATATTTTAAATTCAGTTCCTAAAGTACGACTACCTAGTCACGCATTTGACCTTTCTTAAATTGGTAATATTTTTAATCTTTTCAGAAACATGAGAACAAAGTGGACTTTTTGAATAAACTAGAATTCTCGGCAACCCCCAAAAAAATTGTTTGTTACTTTTCAATGATCGATTTTATAAAAGCTTTTTAATAATTATAAGACAGGGAGTTTCTTTCCACGAGGAGTTTTTTCATCGTTGTAATTAATGTAAAGTGATATCGAAATCTAATTAAACTACATTCCCCGGCATGGAGGAGAAACGCGGTTTCATGACTCCTTTTTCACTTCAATTTCCCAGTTCACTTTACTTTATGTGCACTGCATCCAGTATATCAAAAACGGTTAGGTGCGATTTATACTGTCACAATAATTTACAGAACTATTAGTCGAAAGAGAAATGTTCATCTGGCATTCGCGCCAACCAATCGGCGGGATGAATACAATATTAATAAACGACACGCCTGGTTTCGGAACGACCTCTATAGAAATCGAGTTTAGTGGCTGGTCCCGTTAGAATTGGCATGACACATGGAGAAGGGAAGGGTCGTCGAGTAATTGATATTGGTAGACTCTACCTAATGTCCCAGAGAGGAGTACAATTCCACTTTCATACCCCATTGAAATGGAGGCATGGGACCAATATCATCCTGTGTTGATCTCAGTGGACCAGTGGACCATGCATGCAATCCAAAACTTTAGGTTTGCCACGTGTAATTTGAAATCTATGGCAACTAATATCAGGTACCCTTGTCATTATAAAATTTATTATGAAACTCTGGCTTCCAATCATAAAAAATGTTCCTTTTTTTACTTAAAGAATAAGTGGGGCTCTATAAACTTGTTATTTTCTTGATCAAAAATTCAAGTCGGTGCCAAAAACTCTTTTATTGATTATTTACGCTGATTATTCGTAAGATAAAATGACAAACAATTATATACTTGGTCTATACAAAATTTAAACGATTTTGAATACATTCTTGCGAAGAAATTATTAATTTGATTTTTATTGGGACTAATCCTTATGTTTCCGCATAATTCACAAGGACAATGATTGGCCACCCATTTGTCAATATATAGACATCATTTTGAAGTTAGAGTGTTAGAATCGTGTATCACCCCTAACTTCAACAGCTAACTCCTAACTTCAACTTATTCAGCATCACCGGTTTTACTTACTCTGGCATTTAAACGCACTACAATGTCATACCTGTCTTATAAAATATGATGCGAAATTGTTTTCTCTTCATTCTGCACTATTTATTAGTAATTTCATTTGTAAGTATTCTTTCATATAAACATATTCAAATGAGGTGGCCAATTATTTGGGAGGGGGGTTGCCGACCATTGTACCCATTACCTTAATATAAAATTAAAAATAATGATTCAAAGAACGGTAAACTCGTGTTTTACATGAAAATTCAGGCTCTAGTTATGTAAAGAATATTCTGAGCGAGGTTTAACTTAAATGAAGTGGAAAAGTTCGATGGTAAAAGGGGGTATTATCGCTAACGCGTGAGGTACAGCGCGTTGGTATCTCTGTACATCGTAAGTTAACGAATGAACTTAGTTGAACGAGTTAGTTGAACTTCGCTAAATGTACTTTTTCTTGAATTCCTTTATATTCTTCACTCGAAGGAGCAAGCCAAAGGGATTCTTCGTAATAATATTGTCTGATTTTGTTATTGTACTTCTGAAAGCTATATTACGTTTTTCTAAATTGAGGAAATATCACTTCTGAATTCTATCACAGTTCCAATTCATATTCAAATTTTCTTCAAATTATATGTAAACTGATAGTTGAATGAAATGTCAATCAAATGAGATGGTTCAATGGAAGTAAACAAAAAATTACTTTTTATCAGGATATTCTTAATGTTCTTCTGACAAGAGTAAACCAAGGTTGTTAAACTAAATCCCAAAGAGGGAAATTGAATTTAATATAACGAAACTTGTCCGATATCTTCGGAAGGGAATGCAAGCAATTAGTCGTCGAATTTACTGTTAGTGTCAATCGAAGTTGTATATAGATTCAAGAGCTTAATGCTAAGACTTGAACTGTAGAAAGCTGATCCATCTTCTGCTCAGCTTCGAGATCTTGATTAAAGGGGTCGACTTAAGCCAGAAGCTAACAAATAAGCGAAAAACATTCAAATCTTCGCAATTAAAAACGAGTTTACTCTATCTCATGCTCGTTTAAATGTACAAAAGCATCGAAGGAAGTGGCAAATAGAAATAGGAAAATGGATTTTCATGCAACTAGTAATATAGAACATACTTTTTTGTTAGTCTAATTAGCCAATAAAATAAGAAAATTTCAATGAAAATTAAGCTGCACCAGTGCACTTTCTGTCCTGTTTTTGTTTCAAATAATTATATGCTTTCATATCTTCTGGAGATACTTGCTCGATGAATGAAGTGCAAAGGTATTCATGCTGAATATGTAGATAGCACTTCGGAAAGGAAAGCCTAAAATGAAAATGTATATAAATGGATAGCATTCTCCGAAAAATCTAACAAAATGTATGTCAAAAGCAATAGAACAGAAATGGATATTGTTATTTTAATAAAATACATTAAATAGTGAGACAAGGTAGATTAAGAATAGATTAGGACGTAAACGTATACCCTAAGATAACTTTCAAATAGAATAAGATTATAATATATTGAACGCGATAGATTTAAAATGGATTATGACAGAAATTTATATATATTTATTGGTTACAATTTTTTCAGAAAATCTGCCTTCTGGTCAAAAATTGATAATATCATTCAAGGAAAACCAAGGAACATTTGTATTTTGCCAAAAAAAAAAATAAGAATAATATAATTTTTTTTTTGTAATTAACTTTCTCATCTTTTCTGTTTTTACCAGATATTCGGTGAACGTAGGAGAACTATTTTCGGTGAGCTCAGGCAAGCTGAAAAAGGACGACTAGGTACACCGATATCCGGTGAGCGTACCGCAAATATATTCAGTAAGCCTAGAGACTTCGTTTTAAAATCTTCTTATAATTTTGTAAATAATATTGATAAACTTTTATTGAGATTGCAAAAACAAAAATACATTGTTTCAGTGGAACGTTATTCTTTTGTGTTGAAAAAAGAAGATTGAAATAAGAAAACCTTGGAAAAAAAGAAGGAATTTATTTCATAGGAAGAAATATGAATTGATCAGCAATTTTATTAATGTTACATGTTAATGGATTTCACTTGCTTCTTTCAAAAAAATTTGATAATTTTTAAGAAATTCTAATATATAACTGTTGATCACTCGAAAATATTTTAGTACTAAAAAATACAATAATTCATGACTAATACTGAAATAATAATATGTTAGAATTTGTTTTCATTATGCAATTATAAATGATTATATTCAACAAATTTTTGATTCCACTTGGAAAACGGGCCCTCAAACAAGGAAAAGGTGAGCTTGGTCACATCCTACCAGTTTCAGAGGTGGGAAAAATAACAATAATTGCGTTTTTGGCAATCATATGACTAATTGAATAAGCTTCCGAAAAGCGCATAGCTCTCATTAATTTGAAACTTCGTATATTCATGTATTTTTACGCACTGATCACAAAAATGATAGTGAAAATTCCCGCTAATTTTACGTTTATTGTGAAAACCACGGAAAACCAAAAAAAGCCACGCTTCTTCGTATTTATCGCGGTGAACACGAGAAATTTCGAAAATGTTTTCCTAAAAAAGTTGTAGGTCTAACTAATACATATATTTTCGATTCTCAACGATTTTCCTCCAAGATTGATAGTTTCGGAGGAAATGGCTTTCGAAATTTAGTGAGTGCAACAAGCTTGAGTCACAGGGGTGCCTTTTTCTCCTCGAGAAGTTGGAAAGGGGTGGGGATGTGACCTACATTATTTTCGTGACCAGTGACAAAGGTGCCTTCCTGGCTCCAGGACAACTTGAAAAAGGGTTAGGGTTTGACCATCATATTTTCTGTGACCAGTTGCAGGGGTGTATTCATGCCTCCCACAAGACGTTGGAAAGGAGTAGGGATGTGAGCAGTCAGAGGGGTGCCTTCCCGCCCACACGAAACGTTGGAAAGGGGTAAGTGTTTTACCAAAATTATTTCTGTGACCAGTCACAGAAGGGCCAAACACTTACTGGACTCACGCATGTTGCAATTACTAAATTTCAATAGCGATTTTCTCAAAAACTACCTATCTGGGAGGAAAAGTGTGTGGAATGATTGAAAATATATTTTAATTGGATCTACATTTTTTGTCTGAAAACATTTTCGAAATTTTATGTATTTATAATGATGAATTCAAAAAACCATAACTTTCATCGGTTTTCCATAGTTTTCGCCGTGAAAATTCAATTTGCGTGTATTTTCACAATCAGATTCGTATAATCAGCGCGTCAAAATATATAGGTATACAGAGTTTCACATTAATCAGAGGAGATTGCTTTTCGGAAGTGTACCCTAAAATACCTTAGTATACGAGGTTTAAGAGGAGCCTAAATACAATTTTTTATGAACATCATTTTTTCGGATTGTGAATTTGTAATATTTTTCTTGTCTGTTTTTAGTCAAAGTACCAAACTTTTTGGTCTCTCCCGACTGATATTCGACTTTTGTATGAAAATCACCTGAATAAATTTTGTTTCCTACGTAATAGATTCATGGTATCTAATTAAAATTAGAAAGTGCTTGAACATACGTGTTGAATAGGATCATTGTCTAATAGATCGGAAAAATATTTAGTCACGCGCTCACCGTTCATCGTTGCCACTCAATAGAGGTTTCATCCACTATGAATATTATTATTTCTTCTGAATATTCTATATTTTACTAATTCAACTGGCCTATTTTTACTACAAGTAATATCTTAAAAATGTATCCGAATACACCAGAAGGTCAATAGGAGAAAACAATGCCAATTTTCAAACATTTCAAACATGCTTATTTGCTTTTGAGTTTGCGAGAGCTGCAGGAAATATTAATCAAAGTCCTTCAGCAGAAACATCGCTCGCAGCTAAGAACAACGTCGTCCATCTCCTTAATTTTCTGAAAACTCATTTTGAACTGCAGCATTACCTATGTTTTAATGTTTAATAACTAGGGCTCAAGTGATGTGAAAATTGCAAGCTGGTAATATTTACGCAACGTCGACCTCGTCTGCTTTAAGGTGCAGCAGCTATAAATCTGATCTTTCGCGTCGTGCTGAGACGGCGAACGATTTGTCGAATGTCAGCAGCTCATAGTACGGAGTACTTCGACGTCTTGCCTTCTCACCCCCTATTTCTTAAACTCTGCCAAAGTAGTCCATACATACATAAATGCAAGCAAAAGTACGTTGCCAGGAAATGGCAAATAGCATAAGTATTCCTAAACTTATTTGAGTGACAACGTTTCACTTTGACTATTTAAGATAACTATTTATGTTTTTTCATTCTCATCATCATTAATAAAGCTCTTTTTGAAAAGTTATGAATGTTTTCATTTTAAATAAATGGGAATAGACCAGTCAGTGAAGTAATGGAAAGTCTACAATTTCACATAAAGTCCAAAAGTTAAAAATTGTTAAGGATGGATAAGACAGGTTGACAAAATTTTAAACCCTGTTTCGCAACCTTTTTCTAGGTCTGTATCATATGAAGGGCGACTCTACATTCGGGCATAGGTGCCAAATTTTGGAAATGTGTTTCATTGACTTAAACTAATTTTTTTGAATTAACTTATATTTCTGTAGAAGATTATAGTCCAGTTCGATTTAGAAGTGGTTCCAAATCCATATTTGGTATTTTTTTCTTAAGTAATAACATTTTTTGCTGTTTGTTCACAACTCAGAGCTAAATGTGTCCATATTTTCATTTTTTGAGACGCGCCGCACCATTGATAAGGGATTTTTCGCGGATGTGGGTGCTTCTTTCAGGATTTCCCTTCCGTGGTTTGACAGAGTTGAGTAATAGTATACAAGCACTTTCTTGTTTTTTTCTACATTAAAAAATAATATAGTTATGCCACTTCTCATGTTTTCAAGCGATAATTTCGCGATTCAATAGATCTAATTCATAGCACGAAGACACTTTTTTTGTCTTTTTTTTTAATTCAAAAATAAAAAAGTTATGCAACTGTTTATGTATCAATAATGACTAATAATACCTTGAACCGTTTTTCAATTTTTTTCTTCAAAATTAATTGCGTGAAAGTTTGGCAGTTTTTTGAGTTTTCTATAAAATTCGGGTTTTGACAATTGCATACCATATGCAAACGTTCTGTCACATTTTTCGAGTCACTTTCCACAATTGTGGGATTTTCAACCATTTTCTATGTCCAAAACTTGAAACTTTGTGAAAAATTAATGTTTTCATGAACCGTTTGAAGAAAAAAATTAGGAAAGTACTGCAAATTGACAGGAAAGTTTCAAATGCTTCAACGAAGAGATGGGTAAATTTGAAAACTTTTTAGTTGCACGAAAAACACTATCTACATTCTCACAAGAATGAGAAGATATAACAAGGAATCTGTATGATATAATATATATAATAATATTATGTAATATAATATATAATCACTCGAGTGGCAATCGGAACAACTGAAGAAATAAATAATTTTAATTTCAGAAGATATTATTGTAGTTTTATGTGAAAACTGAAAATTGTGGATTTCTTCAAATCTCCACGTTTTCAGAACCCCGGAATACGAACAAAACAGGTTCTACGATCGTGTCTACCTGCAATTTTTGTCGTTGTCGCATGTATACTAGGGTGGTCCAAAAATGCATTGGAAAAATTTTTTTTCGAATTTTTATCGGGACACCCCCCAAATTTGTTCGAATCCGCACAAAAATAAATGCGTTTTTTTTGTTTTGAAAAAAAATTATATTTAGGGGTGGCGCAAGCCCCATGAAGTTTAACATGTATTTCCCATAAGAAAGAAAGACGTTTTTGTAAATCTTATTCAGAATCCTCAATATTATCTCAATCGAGTTGAAACTCAACATTTCTCTTCACAATTAGCCATAGAATACGAATAAAATATCACTTTTCAAATATCACCCCCATAAGTCTGTTTTATAGGGTCCCAAAGAAACCCCATAAGTGAAAAAATGGGTTTTGCGAGTTTTTGGCGCTAATTATGATTTTTTTGCGGTTTTTTTTTAATGCGAATTGTTTTTAATACATAAAATATGACTTTATACTGAAAATTAGATATTTTAATGAATTGTTTAAACAATTTATTATTGTTTTTAGCAATTTTCTCATAGAATGCAGTTAGAAAGACGCGGTTTTTTCACAAATTTTTCATTTGTTGTCCAATTTTCAATTAGAGGGAAGTGATATTTCATTAATGTTAACAATAGTGATTGTTTAAACAATTTATTATAATTATAAATAATATTATATTTGAATAATGCTAGAAAGATGCGGATTTTTTTTTAGTTTCTGGCTTTTTGTCCACTTTTCATTCGGAGTGAAGTAATAATGAATTCAAGTTAACAAAATAATTGTTTAAACAATTTATTATACTTATTAATAATATTATAATTGAATAATGCTAGAAAGATGCGGTTTTTTTTCTTCAAATTTCTGGCTTTTTGTTTAATTTCCATTTGGAGTGAATTAATAATGAATTCAAGTCAACAAAATAATTGTTTAAACAATTTATTATCATTGTTGATAATATTCTCTTTGCTCAATTGGTAGAATGTTGCGGTTTCTTCTGAAATTTTCAACTGTTTGTTTATTTTTCATTAGGCGTGACTTAATAATTAATTACATTGAGCAAAAATAATTGTTCAAACAAATTATTATTGTTTATGACTATCTTCATCTATATCAATTGCGCCTGATAGTTACGGTTTTTCGGCTATGTTTACTTTTCTGTCCTTTTTTCACTTAGTGAGGTAATAATTAATTAAAGTCAACAAAAAAGTTGTTTGAACAATTTAATATTGATTTCTGCCTTTCGTGTAAAATAGATTTTTTTCTTTGAATTAATTTTTTTAAGCATTGTGAAAAGAGCAAAAATAATTCACTTAAAACAACAATACCTTTCGGAAAATCATTTTTGGTTGTGGCCGACTTATTACTTGTTCATAAATAAAAAGGCGATGCAAAGTGAAAGATTTTAGAAAAAACCTCCACTTTCTAGCACTTATCTAAGAAAAGTTTGTTATTAACAATATGAAATTGTTTGAACAACTTTTTTGTTGACTTTAATTAATTATTACCTCACTGAGTGAAAAAAGGACATAAAGGTGAAAATTGCCGGAAAACCGCAACTATCAGGCGCAATTGATATACATGAAGATATTCATAAACAATAATAATTTGTTTAAACAATTATTTTTGCTAAATCTAATTAATTATCAAGACACGCCTAATAGAAAATAGACAAACAGTGAAAAATTTCAGAAAAAAACTGCAACATTCTACCAATTAAGCAAAGAGAATACTATCAACAATGATAATAAATTGTTTAAACAATTATTTTGTTAACTTGAATTCATTATCACTTTACTCCATATGAAAATTGAACAAAAAGCCAGAAATTAAAAAAAAACGCATCTTTCTAGCATTATTCAAATATAATATTATTAATAATTATAATAAATTGTTCAAACAATTATTGTGTTAACTTGAATTTATTATTACTTCACTCTAAATGAAAATTGGACAAAAAGCCAGAAATTTAAAAAAAAACCGCATCTTTCTAGCATTATTCAAATTTAATATTATTAATAATTTTCATAAATTGTTCAAACAATTATTTTTTTAACTTAAATTTATTATTACTTTACTACAGATGAAAATTGGACAAAAAGCCAGAAAAAAACCCGCATCTTTCTAGCATTATTCAAGTATAATATTATTTTTAATTATAATAAATTGTTTAAACTATCACTCTTGTTAACATTGATGAACTATCCCTTCCCTCTAATTGAAAATTGGACAAAAAAGGAATATTTGTGAAAAAACCGCGTCTTTCTAACTCCATTCCATGAGGAAATTGCTAAAAACAATAATAAATTGTTTAAACAATTCATTAAAATATATAATATTCAGTATAAAGTCATATTTCATGTATTAAAAACAATTCGCATTAAAAAAAACCGCAAAAAAATCATAATTAGCGCCAAAAACTCGCAAAACCCATTTTATCACTTATGGGGTTTCTTTGGGACCCTATAAAACAGACTTATGTCTGGACATACCACAGACAACCGTTCTGGTCACGGCGATCGTCTGTGGTCTTTAGGTTTGTCTTGACTGACGAAAAATTCTGAGCAGGCTATTCTATTGTTTTTGACCCGTAGAATCTGGAAATGAATTTCCCAAATCGAGGACTTGCAAAGAATGTTGAATAAACCTAATACAAGCATGAAGAACATGGGCCTCTAAATCAACGTAAATAAAACAAAAATCATGGTATTTGAAGGAAAAACAAGTTTACAAGTACGTATAGCTGGATAGCCTATTCACTAGCGAGGGAAAAATAGATGGGGAGTTAGATAGGCGCATAAACAAGGGTGAGCAGGTTATCGGTGGAGCAGGGTCCATCCTCACAAATAATAACATATTTAAAAAAAGCTAAAATAGCCATACATAATTCTATATTCGTACCGACCGTGGTATATAGTAGCGAGACATCGGCCTGTCAAGAGAAGGACAGGAGTAAAATTAACGCGATTGGCATGAAACCTCTGCGCATAATACGCGGGAAAACACTGATGGACAAAGTCCGAAACGAGATAATCCTCAAAGGATGTGGTGCAAAAGAGACAATAGTTGACACATGGGAAAGAAATCAGTTAAGATGGTTCGGTCATCTTGAAAGAATGAAAGATGCACGACCACAGTAAAAACTAGGCATTCATTTTTATCTGGGATCCTTTTTTGGGCGTTCTAATATGTATGTATTTATGTATACCATTAAGTCATTTCCCTTTCGGGGTAGGCGTGACACTACCCGATTCGGATAGTGTTTCTAGGTGGATAGTTTCTTGTAGTAAATAACTACAAGTGTGGGCTCACGACACCCACGACGACCCATCAACACGCATTAGTATTCCCGAATGGTCACCCATCCCAGTAATAACCGGGCCCAACACTGCTTAACTTCAGTTATCTAACGATAACTGGTTTTTTCAGCGTGGTATGGCTTACAAAAAACAAAAAATAGATGAAATTAAAAATTCGTAAAAATTAGGGTTCAACCTTCATACTTCAGCCCTATGGGTTACGTTGATTTCTAAACTTCACAGATTAGAATTTGTTTTTTCAGATTTAGTTATTGACAGATGATCCTCATTTCGAGCCTATTTCAATCCACAAATCGACCTTATTTTATTAGATTGGCTGATCAAACTGAAGTGGGATTGTTTTGTTGCGTGAACTGTTTTAATACCGAATCAAGTTCTAAATCGAATCCTAGTTTTTACAGTGACTGACCAAACAAGTGTATAAAGGTAAAGTAAATGGCAGAATGCCCAGAGGTAGACCGCCGAATAAATAACACGAGAACTCCAGATCGATCTAAAATATCCATACCTGACACCTACATATATACCTATCTACCTTACACCTATATACCCACCTACACACTACTACTCACTAACCGAGCAAGTCACGCCTACCCCGAAAGGGAAATGGCTTAACGGTATAATAATGATAATAGTAGCTGCTCCTCTTTCCAAGATATAGTCGAAAAATGTCATTTTTTCATTAAAAATGATGCATTAAAATGGGAAGATAAAGTAAACTATGTAATTCTATCACGAATACTGAACATTTTGATTACAATTGTATAATTGAGTGTTTTATAAATGAAACGGGAAGAATTCTACGATTGATTGCCTCAGCATAAACATTTTAAAGAATTCAGACTATATATATTGAGAAAATTCGAATCCCTGAGCGAAAACGTGCCTGTATTTTTCAATCTGAACAAGTGCAGATCGTCCTTTTTACGATCACCCTGTATGGAAATGTATATCTGTTTGCGAAACCGCCGTAAAATGAAGGAGGTGAAGAAGGAAGAGTTCTGCCGATTATATACATATATGTACATTGCACAAAGTTCAAAAGTGTCAAAGGCACCTCCAACCGGGAAGACTTATTGACTCGAAAAACATATCAAGAGTGCACGTTCGATATCGAGGTACGAGTTGAAAGCCGTTGGAAAAACCATAGCAAACAGGTGTCATAAAGAGAAGACGTGGGTGTTCCTTGCGGAAGCTATGTTCTAGCGGTCAAAGAGAGACGTGACGAGCAAACCAGCTAGGAAGAGAAGTTCTCGTTTCCCCTCATATTTTCTAGCCTGTCGCATCCATTCTCTCATGCACCTACAAATTCGCTCCAGGTTATATTCAATAACTTCGTTACAGCAAAATACGAGTCTTGGAAACGTTTTGACCTGCAAGTATACTCTCCTAAATCGTTCTTTTTTTATTATTCCAAAAAGTTAACATTTTGATATTTTGAAGGAACTATTTCCTCTGGGCTCTTATGGTCACGCA
This sequence comes from Andricus quercusramuli, assembly GCA_932178445.1. NCBI lineage: Eukaryota > Metazoa > Arthropoda > Insecta > Hymenoptera > Cynipidae > Andricus > Andricus quercusramuli. The sequence continues at coordinate 17,406 of CAKNXH010000041.1, read as the reverse complement.
ATGAACGCCTAACATACAAAAATGTCAGTCAAAGGAGAGAGCTGTGAGGCTAGAGGTCAAAGGTGATAAAGGTGATTCGTCAGGAATAAAAGGAAGAAGGTCAGAGGTGAGAGCCAATAGAGAATGTGTCAAAAGTAAGGAGTCATAATTAATGTTTGGAATTGTCGGTTTAAAAAACATAGGTCCAGATGCTATTTGTAATAGGGCAGAGTTCAGGGTTCTAACATTGAAGTTCAAGCGAAGAGGTTATACGTCAAAACTCCTCTCTCTCTCTCTTTGTCACACCTCCCTTCTCCTCACCAATATCCTCCATTGGCTCAATATAGTCTAAATATCATTATAAAAACGCATCTTTATATAGAGTTGTATAAGGATGATTCCTGTAATTAAAATTGTCGGCTCTTCTATAAGGGTTCCAGGGATATTTATGGCTCATTTGAAAACTTATACCGTCCTTATGTCGGTAAAAGTAAACAGAATGCTAAAATGTTATCAATTGATTTTTATATTTATTGAATAAAATCATTTTTTGGCATATGTGCAAGTCATAATTTCATAAATTTTTATGGAACGAAGGCACCAGTTATTGCGGGTGCACCAGTTGTCAAGGATCGCCAAGTTCTTTTGATGAAAAATAGTGAACTATGATCAAAATCAAAATGAAATCAATATTATAATGATGTAGGTACTATAAACTACTGTAAAGGCCTCCATATTTTTTAGAAGAAAAATGTATGCCGAATTTGAATATCTGTAATAGGACCTCTCCTGAAATTTGCGGAAAATCGCAATTTTCTCAATATATTACGTTGGTTGGATCAACATTTTTAAACCACAAATTCAGGTACTCCTTCATTTATTCTTTATATCTAAATGATACGACACTGATTGGGAAGATTAAGGCATTTTTTCTGATAAGTCTATCATTTGAACAGAGTGTTTTTTATATTTATTCAAATAAAACATCTAATAATTGGCACAACTTTGGTCAAAGCTCTACTTCTCGATGACTCGACTAGAGAAATGGTGCCTCGGATATTTTCGTTTATGAACCAATTGTCGATTATGAATTGCGAGCGCACATTTCAGATAACAGCAAAATTAAGCTTTATGATTATATCTAATGATTATTTTGTTTCGAATATGTAATAATAGAGGGCTTTCGTAAGTTTGTGAATTAGAGCATTACTCATCTTTTCTTTTCATGAATTAATCAAAACCAGAACAAAGGCTTGTACTTTTCTTAATTTCAACTTCATACCTAATGTTTCTTATTTGATTATTTTGTGATCAGCGTTCTCTCTTTGGAGTGGTATTTTTAGTTACTGCGGATCATTATTTAAACTTCAGTTTATAGCTTTCTCCAGCAATCTAGTAAATGTATAAGAATATATATAAAGATATTGAAGTTGGATGCATTTTCTGTTTAGGCAAACAAATTTCAAAGTTGTAGGAGTTTTCGTGTATTATAAAGAAGACAATAACATTTGAGTTTGACTACTTCCTTGGCGATTTGTTTGTTCACCCTGCAATACAATTTTTATTATATATATTTATTTACATTATCAATGAATAATATTCATAATTTTAATATGAAAAATATAATGATAAATTCTTGGTTAAAAGAAACGCGAGAGGAGCAAAAGGTGAAAAGGAAGTAAAACTTGATGATAAAGTTAAGTAAACAAGTAGAAGTTATATTACCTGATAGGTGATAATATTTTTCTAAAATGGTTTATATACGATAAAACAATTTAAGTGAAAAATCATAATCGAAGGTTTTTTTATGCTTTGAAGCTAAATTTTGTAGAATTTTCATAAATATTTACAGTGAACTGATTGGTTATGTCAATAGATTTGATGGAACCAAAGAAGTAAGACAATGAAATCGAGTTGCTTTAGAATTTGTATTAAATAATGGGAAAAAAGAGTAATACAAGTGACTTTATAGAAAAAGGAAGTAAAAAGAGTAAAAGGTTATGTATTCCTGATGTTGTGAAAAATAGAATAAATTGTTAGATAAATCAACTGTTGGATATCGGTTTAGTTAGCTTCTTCCTGAAATGTGAAGGTTTACGCAATTCACAAGAATTAGGAATTCGAAGATTCTTTTTAACCCAGAGGGTCTCCTTCTCAAATGACAGTACACATACTTCTTTCCACCTGCTCCATTGGGTATCAATTCTAGTGCATATTTTAATGTCAGAAATTTATAAATTTTTATTAAACTTCGCGCCATCTCACATACTATTCAAGGTAAGAAGTTTAAAATTAAGGAATACTGAGGTATTATTGTCCTCTACTGCTTCTGCTACACCTACTACGACTGCTATATTTTCAAGTGTCATATTTTTTTTAAATTTGTACGTGTGGAGATTTGATCCTCGCTAGAAAGGCCAACTTTTGACACTTTAGAATAAAAAGGAACAAGAAGAACGTTTTCTGCAAAAATTTCAGAACATATGATAATAGAATGTAATTAATTCCCTAAATGGCAGAATTTGCTGCCACAAGCCTCTTGTATCCTTTGAAATCGATACATTTTCATTTTTTTGATCCATAAAGTAACATTTCCTCGAGCTCTCAAGTCCTTTAGAAAACTTCTTAAAAGAATCTTCTTCACAACAGATCGCAAGTGTGGGACTTCTTCAAGAAGTTTTGTAACTGCGTACTCTATATTTTTTCAACTTGACACTTGAATGCAGTGAAAAATTTTATGGAAATGGTCGTCGCTGCTTTTTACACTCAACTTATGAATATCAGACCTTGAGAAACTTGTGAGCATTGTTTTAAGATAAAGTAGGTACTCCAGTTTTATAGAAAATGTACTATCTATGTTAAATTTGGTGTTAAAATAAATCTGTGTTAAAATTGTGTTATCTGTGTAATTGGGATTAAGCGTATGAATTAAATAAATTCTGAATCATTACATGAACGGAAATTTTTTTCAGCAAACAGCTGTTCAAATTATTCAGTCTGATAGGTTTCTAATTCACTGATGTGAGAATGACGACTGTTTTATACCTCAGACTCTCCAGAGAAATACGTGTCGAGACTAGAGCATCTTTTTCTAGATGGCAAGATCTTTCTCGCGAATGTGAACTACTTTTTTGACTTCAATTTGAAAGGTACGCTAAGAAAAGTCCTGTAAAAATGGAGGCACCGAGATGAGTTGAAAATTCTTCTTAAACTGTGCTCACGAATTATTCTGGAATATTGCAACAGGAATTAAGCTTGAGCAGAAATATTTTGCTTCAAAACCACGAGATTGCGGAGCATCGATGTGATGAATTCAATTTTCACCAAAATTTGACGAGACTCTCTAAAGATAATATATTAAAAATTTCTTCTTGTTTATTTTTTGTTGTTCAATTTCACCAACCATATCAATGTGATGCATTACCATCGCAGTGAAAGCAGAACACAGAAATATAAATATAAAGAAAAACTTTCATTATTTTTAGTGGCCTATATCGAGAGACTTGATATGTGTTATTCATTAACGATGCAAAAAAAGTTCAGAATCGTCTATGACTATTTCAATTTCAAAATTGAATGTATTCTGGTCAGAGCTTCAATTCGAAAACAAAAACAAGCAAAAATGTATGATCAAAGAAATGATTTCTCTGAACTTAAGAGTGTGACTTTGGCCTTTCATGAACAACTTGTTCACTTAATACATTCTTTTTAACAAAGTGAAGTATTTCAAAAAAATGTATTCCTTCGACTCTAAGAATTTTTTTACCTTTATTCAGAGACCATTTTACTTTTCACACCACTAACCTTCCATATCAGATGAGAGACTACAGAGTTGCTTGTCGATCGTTTCATTTTAGTCTTGTCCGAAATTAATACACTCAGAAAAAAATTTTGTTAAATCAAAAGAAAATGTTGGTTCAACAACATAATATGCTAATTATTACATAGACAAAAATATTTTGATAGATGGAATAGTTCGTAGATTCAAATATTCACGGGTATACAAATGAAAAATAATTTTTTTATCCATCATTATGATTATCCCTTCATCAGTCCCGCCACTGTTACAAGAGTTTCGACTGACGGAATATTGACCTGTACTACTGAAGTCCTAATCTCCACTTACCGCGTTCGTTATAGCAAACCACTACCTAGCTATACGGTGCCCCCTACTACGGAAAATCCTTTTAAGTCCGTCATCCCTATCGATCAGAACAGTAAGAGGTAATTTTAAGTTTTTTGTTTTAATTTTGAAACTAAAATTTGACAATATTAGAATAAATATAACTAATTGTACATTGTTAGTTCTTTCAAGTTTTTCAAAGAACATTAATGTAAAGCATACAAGCGAAGACATGAGAATGACAAATGGATAAGTACTGACTTTCCAAAAAATTGAGCTTTGCATAATTGCAAGTAATTAAGGACATTATTTATCATTGCATATTAGGAATATGCAAAAATCATTTATCCTGTCACTCGGAAAAATGAATTATAAAATTATGAGTATGACAACTGGATAAGGACCGTTTGTTTTTTCCGCTCTCAATCGCGGAAAATGAAGAATAATGTTTTAACGGGCTCAAATTTAGAGAAGAATTTTAAAATTCAAAAATTGAACAAGAGACATTCACGATTTCCATTTTTTTTCCACTTCTTGTGGCTTAAATGATTTAATTAATTTCAGCGCATTTACTCTGCTCTAATGCAGATGACTAAATCTTACTTATGTGCGTTTGCTTTAAGACACACATGTTTTGCATTAATATTCCTAATTCCTAACTTCAAAGACACAGACTTAGCGAGAGGATTATTTGTCCTTTCAAAGTAATTTTCTGAAAGCTAGTCTAGAGACGCTCAACGCATTAAAGAGAAAGATGAAACACCCACGCGAGTGTTGGAAGCTTTTGTTCTTTGGTGGCAGAAACATCCAAGCACAATCAAACTGAGCATATTTGCCGAAAGGATCTTAGAAGGACGAACCCGCAAAATATTGAATTGCCTATTGAGGCGGTTCAAATAGAGATTCGCGAAGATCCCTTCGCATATATGAAAGATCAAGATTCTCGCCTCAACAATCGTAGAACATTTGCAGTATCATTCCCCACGTCCCAAGTTCTGACAAAATTTTAAAATGAAAGATGCTGACTTAAATATAACATATATCTCATTCCTGATATCTAAGTAATAGCAAAATTTCTAATGAAGTTCGAAATCTGATCTAGGAAAAACCTTACTTCATCTGTATGAATTTCTTATTTGAAATCATAGAGTTTTGAGATTGGCTCTGATAGACAAAGATAAAAATTAAAAAAAAATCATTACTTATTGAACTTGTAATTTATACTTATTTATTAAATAATTATTTCCGAATTCTAGATCATCAATTTTGAATATAATGCTATCCAGAATCAATGTGAAAATTCTACAGAAAAGCCGAATAGGCCTTATTTCTTTTAAAAGATTCAAGTGTCCCTAGATAGCTATTACTTCTGAAATTATGATTAATGTAAGAAAATATCGAATGCATTCGTTTTCATAGAGAAACTTTTCAAGCGTTCAAATTTAGATAGATAAAAGTTTCTGAGAAGGTATTATTCGTTTTTTTTTCCTTTTGATAGACCATGTGTCTGCCAGCGAGGCAGAAATAATAAGACAAGTTCGCAACCTCAATATTCCCAGCTACGTCTTATTAGGTGAAATAGATGTGCCAACGTTCCGATTCAGCGAACTCAGGAGCCCTTGAAATCGTGTTTCAGTGGCCCCGAGGGACATGAATCATTTCCGACGAAACTCTGCTCACGCCTGGCCGTGGATGTTTGCAGTCCCTTTTAGTGAACTGACCTGAGGCCAGTCCTAGTATTTCAACGAGATTTACAATTTAATAAGAGAACCTCAATTTATTACAGAAGTTTCTAGGGATCATAAAAAATGTCAATTTTCTAAACGGCCAATCGGGGCATAATGAGGATTTGTGAGGTAAGACATTATTTCATTCGCTACAGACTACATATTGCATGGAGGCCTTGAAAGGTCGGCCTCCCCACTTATTTCTGAGAAGTAGAATGCATTACATATTTTATTTATTTTAATAGGTTTTTGATGAGTTTGAAAATTGTTCAATGGGTATATAAATCACCCCATAATGATTTTTGGATCATTTCTTCGCGATTCCAGAGTAATCATTGTAATAACGAAGTTAAGTTAGTAAGTTATGTAAAGTTAAGTAAGCTGATCGAAAATATTTGTGCTACGGTAACAGAATGTTATTTAACCAGCCAAACTGGGCTCACCACTCACCACTTTTTCAGCCACGCTGGGCTCAGCGAAAATATTTATTTTACTCTCACCAAATTTCGGTGAACCTGGACACGGCCTTAGAAGAAACTCAGTGTATAAACAAATAATGCTATGATATTGAAAGAACTGATGCGAAAAATATAGAAACTACAAAAGAAAGATTGATTTATTAACTTAACGTAGAATTTTAAAAGGTTCTAAAAATTTGAACGACTGTCGAAGAATTTTGTAGGATTACCACATATTTAAAGGTATTTTTGAGAATTTCATATGATTTGAGAGATTTCATAGAACCTTCAATTATTTCAAAGGATTTGCGGTATTTTAAAAGATCTGAAAGATTTTTGCTGTTTATTAGATTATAAGAGATTTCGAAAATTTCAAGGGATTTCGAAGAATTTTGTAACATTTTCAGAAGATTTTAAAGTCGATTTTGAAGTATTTCTACAGTTTCGGATATGAATCAAGTTAAATTAAATTTAAATGGATGTTAAGGTAATTTAAGGAACTTGACCAGACTTGAAGTATTCTGTCAAATCTCCATGTTTTTCAAAGCCTTTTTAGGGACTTGAACGGTTTTTTACAGAACTTCAATGAGTATGTTCATTTTGATTTATATTCAAAAGAATTTAAATAATTTCCACCTATTTTGAAGGGTCTGTATGATTTCCAAAGATTTCAATCAATTTTAAGACATTTCGACAAATTTATAGAGGATTTTATAGGATAAAACAAAATAAAGGATTTTAAGTTATTAAAAAAGATTCCAAATAATTTCAAAGGATTAACAAATTTGCAAAGAATGTCAAAGAATGTTGCACGATTTTCAATGATTTCAAGAAATTTACAAGAATTTCACAAGATTGCCCGTGCAGAAATCGCTAAGTTTCTTCCCGGTTCCAGACTTGGGCCAGGTTGGGAGCCCCTAGCCTGGATCTGGATCGAATTTTGCTCGAGCTTGGGCCCAGCTAGTGTCAAAGTTCCAAAAATTGACGACAGATGGTGTAGTACTATTGTCTTTGTTTACTCATTATTCGTAAACTATCTCAACCAGTAATTTGAGTAATAGTTTGAGCCAAACTGAACTTATAAATTTTGTGTTAGTGATTCAGAATAGTGGTGATGGTGCTGATTGATGATGGTCAATGAACAAAATACAAATCATCATTGAAATTAAATTGATAAAAATGACTAAAATAAAAAGCTCTTTAAGAGTCCGGAGGCATCGAGCACTCGGCAGTATCCCATATTTACGCGGTGAAAGTGCAAGTAAGTTCTTATGTTAATTCTAAATAATATTTTCACATTAAGATTACACGTAACTTCTAACCTCGAATTGAGAAAACTTTTTGATCGAATTATCAAGGGTAAATATGTTGTTAATTTATATAATGATGTTTACGACTTTAATTTATAAAACAAATATGGCGGACGTAAATTAAAAAATTATAGTATATAGATGGTGATGACGCAGAAAGGTGGTAGAAATTTAGGACGCGCAAATCGAATGAGTGGCTTTTTCAAGCATTTTAACATAATGCTTTCTACATATTTCTGAATATTTCAAAGATTTCAAAGGATTTTTACGGATTCTCACAGATTTGAGAGATTTCAATGGATTTAAAAATGTTTTCAAATGTATCGAGGGATTTTGAAGTAATTTTAAGGGATTTTGAAGATATCAAGGCTATTCAATGATTTATGCTGCGGAAATTTTATTTGCAGTATTATTTATTTTTTCATAATCTCAGAGCTGATTCGCTATAATTTGTTAATGTGTGCGTTTTCTTTTATTGATATATTTTGAAAATATTTCTCTCATGGTCCTTTTTATGAGCTAACTATATCCATTTTTATATCTGATTTTATCACTTCCTAAGTTTATCGTTTCCTCTAAGAAAATGATACAAATGTTTTAAAGCTATTTCAACATTTTGTGTGGTCAGAAAATAATTTTTGAGATTTCCAAAATTGAAATTTACCGAAAATATAAAGGTGGTGATACAAATTAAGGATGAAGTTCCAAAAGGTCATGCATGACGGTTTGTCAATTTCTCAGGAGAGACGGAAAACGTTCCCATAAATTGAATTTCTAATTTAGGAAAAAGTTCGTCCTTAGATACATAAGTGGTAAAGTGATAAGTGAAAAGTTTGATTAGGAAATGGCATTAGATTTTCAGGAAAAGAATTTTGTCTTTTTGCTACTGAGTTGCTAAACGATACAAAAATATTTAATTGGATAATGTCATTAGGTTCCGAGAAAACGCAGGAAAAGTTTTTATTCCTTCGGAACGCACGTTTTTTCAACTTTGAACGGTGATTGAAAATCCATGTTTCTTTCAGAACAAAAGAACCTTCTTCGGAGGTGCATTGTGTTGAATTGAAGCATGGAGAGTTTCATTTAAAAAAGTCATGCAGTTAAAAAAAAAACTGCAGAAGTGCTTTCCCTCAAATTTTCTATTGATAAAAGCAAAAGCAACGTAGATTTGTAACTTTTTATATATAAAGAAATTGAAAAAAGTGCAAACATATTGTGAAAACTCGCAGAATCTGGAAATAAATTTGAAAAATTGGAAAAACCGATGTTATGAAATATGTCATATTCATAAAAATATACAATATTTTGTCTTGGTTGAGTTTTCAGTAATTTTGAAGATTTCATTATGATTACATTCATGCCAGAAAATTATTTCTCACATAAAAATGCATAAATTTTGTGAAACGCCAGCTGTTATATTAATATATTTTTGTCAACAAATTATGAAAACAGAAATTTAAATATAATTATGCACGGTGTAGGCTTTCAATTTTATGAATACTCTGGCAGACATTTTAAATTAAACGAAGACATACTGGCGCGCAAAACTTAATTAATCCATTGCCATTACATCATCGAGTCTCTTTCTTGTTTGTCGATATAGTTTTATTTCACGTCGACTGTACAACCGCGAAAACGAAATACCTTTCCTCGGCGCTTTTCAATTTGCATTCGTGCACTGCACTTAATTGAAACGAGAATTTCATGTTACAATAACGATTTGTTTGCACCACGTCACGTGTGAAATTTACTTCTTTTCATCGCCACAGTAAGATAAATACCATTTTTGAGGATTACCGTTAATTAAATTGGGATTTAATTTATTTTGATGCAAATTTTCAATTAAATTAGTATTGACATCATTTTGAAAGATATTAGTTTAATTAAACATGGCCTACATTAATCTTTGTATTCTCTTTGTGAAATATATCCGTGTTGATGATTCTTGTCAAGTTGACAGACTATGAAACCCATGAGAATAGAGCTTTCTGAAAAACTGTGAAGAAATAAGTAGTTAGATTTCATGACGATTGTATAAAATCGCATGATAATTTCCAGGCCTAAAGCTTAATTAATTTTAAGTATATTTCAAGATAATTTTCAAAATGTAACTATACCAACCTTCACATGTTTTCTATCATTCATTCTTTTAATAAAAATAATTACAACTGTTTGCATTGGCATTCGGAATCGACATATTGAAAATCGATACCGGAAAGAGGAAAGTTTTCACACTGGAGAATTAAGTTATTATTAAAGAATTACCCATGATAGAATTGTATACTGGTTTAAGAAAAAATCTCTTTCCGCTCATAATATTTTTTTCTAAATCCCAGGGTGATTTTATTGAAATAGAGAAATAAATGTAGATGAATAAATTTTCAAACTAGGCGCAGAGAGATTATACATTTCGCGTGAAAGTTGTGAGTAAATTTTTCAAGTAAATAAAGAAATGAAGATGTGATGTGATGTTAGTAGCAATAAGATAAACGTCTATCAAATAAAGGAAATGTCCGAACTGAATTTTTATCTCTGCTGTGTCTATACAATTACTTACGGTCGCATGAAAAAAGTATTTCATATTGTTCAGAACAGAAAGTCCTTAACAAAAGTCACATAGTATTTTATTGGTTTTTGCGCTCCGGAATTTCCTGCAAAAATAAAACTTCTATAAAGTGAGGTTTGTTACAGAGTTTCGGTCCGGTGGAATCCTTCTATGCAATTTCATCAGGGTTGGACATTTTTTCTCGAATAAAAAAGGATTTCGGTATAGTATAGATATACATTCAATGGCGTCCTCACTTTACGAACATAGATAAACTTTATTTCCATTTTTAACGCGACATTAAACATTAATTCGAATTTCTTTTTTTAAATGTGAATAAAATTGCATATCTTGTGAATTTCCTATTAAACGGCCTAGTCCCTTCTGATTTTTATTTAGCTCAAGTTGCTTTGATGTAATTTGATTTAGGTTTATATACTACTTGGAAGAAATTTACCCCCCCCCCCCGACCCCCCAGAAGACAGGAGTGGGGGTAACTGTGTAATTTCAAAGGAGAACCCCAATTTTTTATCACAGCTTCAGATTCTCCTTTATAAAATACGTAAGTTTTATTCGAAAATTTGTGTTCAATTCATTTGAAAAACCTTACGCCCCCTGCCTGCTGGGGAGGGGGGGGGGGGGGGGTAGGGTACATTTTTTCAAAGTCGCTTTTCCCCCTCAAGAATGAAAAGTTTTTATTAAAGATATTTCTCTCATAGGAAGCGTATTTTGTGAGATATTTTGATGTCTCAAGTTAAAAAAAAAAAACACCTAGTATATTCAATGAACTGAACTGTCTTTTACTACTGCGGGGTAGTATTGTTAAACTAAAGATTCAATTGTCTGTACTAAGTGGCTTTTTACGCTAGAATTGATCTACGTATAAAACTATGATGCCACAAGACTCTCCAACTTCTGTTCTTCTCGATTGGTTGCTCTGACGACAATCGATATTTCGCGGATCGCTTACGCCAATTTAAGAGCGATGTTCCTTTTCTCCTTCGCCAATAAGCTTCGCCACCGGAAGCGAGCTGCTGAAATTGAGATGCCTTATCTCGCGGATGAGAAGACAGGTATTCCGCTTGAAACGCAGTCTCTGAAGCAGTAGCCCTCAAACGTATTTCATCTGGATGAAAGTAGAGAGTGTCTCTCAAATGGATGCCTATGTAAAAGCTCATGATTCATGCTTATAGGGGATATTGTGCATTATATTTGCATTCGCCTACATCAATTTACATATAGTGCATTCACGAAAACAACTATGAAACCAGTCCAATTTTAACAACGAAGCAAATCGTACCTGACATATAGAATTTCAAAAAAAATTACTTTTACGTGACTGGAACTCTTTTTCTTCAGTCAGCCTTTTTCATAGTCAGCCTACGCACAGTGCAGCGAAACGAGATATTGGGGTGCAAAAAGTTCCGAAGGTCGTATTTCTCAACAGATTTTAAACTTTATTTTTCCAATTCGACGCTAATTAAATTTCAAAGATGTGTGTTAGGACCGATCTTTAATAGAAATGTTAATAATTTGTTATTCCAGTTGGGTAGTGGCAAAAAACGATGATTTGTCATATTTTTAAAAGTTTCAAGGAAAAACCTCATTTCATCGACTTCCAGACAATTTATTCAGAATTAGTGTACATAAAAATGACGTTTCGGAATCAGACCTCAGTGCTGACAAACTATGCAGAATTTAATTAATATGTTGATTATTCGAAGTTGAAAAATTTTACATGATATTTATGTTAAAAAAAAATTAAAAAATCAAAAATTAAATTCATAGGGGTGACGGAGATTGCATACAGTTCTTATATATCAAGAAAGCATATGAGGTCAAGTTAATAATTTTTTGGCTTTTTCTCTTAAAATTCCCAAAGTTGCGATTATAGTCTAAAATAACATGAAAAGAAAGCTGATTATCTGAGGAAAGCATACAGTAAAAATGCTGAATAATTTAATAAATTAAAAATAATCATTATTTATCATCATTTCAACTTTACATTATTCGAAATAGATTGAAAAATAAAACATAAATAATGAAATTTGAAACCACTTGAAAGTGATAAATATTATTAACCTAATTTCAAAATCCCATATCGACGCCTCCATTCAATACAAATCTGTATGCTGACAGCGCCGTCTATGAGACTATATGCGAAATGGGCCGTGTGTGAGACTATATGAAATTTGTACCGAGTATGAGACTATCTGCATTTTTGACGATTTTGAGTTATTATTATATTCTAATAGAGTAAACAATCCTGCATCGTTTGTTAAAATATTTTACAATTCTGTAAAGTATTAAAGGAATAAAAAGGAATATATAAATTAGTATTTTTATTTAATTTTGCGCGCATTATGGATCTATAGCATGCCAGACATTCCGAAGCAAGGGCGACAAAATAAGAAAAATTAAAAATATGCGGAAGAATGTAAATATCCTACAAGAAGTACATTTTTTTCAAAACACAACACAGGAAATTCCATTTATATGATCTTATTCAAAAATCACGGTCGAAATACAATTATCGACGGAATTATACTTTCTTGTTATTAAATAAGAGGTATGGTTTTTTAATGCAGTGGTGGCAACCCTGTATGTTGTATCCACACCAAGGATACTATGTGACATTTGGAGGTTATATATAATAACCTAACCTCAAATATAAGCTTTTTGCTTTTCCTTTATTTCCTACAGCTTTCAAGTAATTTGCATACAGGCAAATTATTAAAAAAACATCCATATACTTCAAACATCAACTTTAGTGATTTATATATTTCAAATTTATTCATTTTAGTTAGCTATTATTAAAATTGTATTCATTCTGAGAAAAGTCATCTACTTATTATCAACTTTTTATTGATTTCAAACTCGTTCATTGACAGAATTTGGGGGGAAATATTGAGATTAGAAGTTGAGTAAACATAAGCAACAATTTTCATTATTTTAGAGTGGACCTATGACTTTTTTTAAACATTTAAAACTTCAAACAGCTCTCCTGAAAAGTTGCTAGAATGCAGATAGGCTCATACTCTGTTCAAATTTCATATAGTCTCATACACGGCCCATTTCGCATATAGTCTCATAGACGGCGCTGTCAGCATATAGACTTGTATTGAATGGAGGCGTCGATATACAATATGCAATATACTTGAACTTTATAAGCCTTCAGTTTCTTATAATGTATTCCATAATCATTAAATATTTCAAGACTTCATTACATGTACTCGTATTTGAAGTCTTTCCTTTAGGTGTGAATTTTTGAAAACCAAAATAAACCCAAACTTCCTAATAGCCAACGAAATCTAATCGTGAAGTCGGGCGAACTCGGGTCGAGCCTCGGGTTCGTGCTCGTGCATTTTCGGCTTTACACGAGGCTGGCCGAGTTGACCGTCGAGGAGAGAAACCGACCACTTGATGTAAAGGAGGTGGAAAATCAAAATTCTCTATTGAAAATTAATCTTTTTTGGTTGAGAATTCAACTACTTGCTTGAAAGTTGAACCAAATGGCAATCTTTTGTGCGACAATATTATTTTTGAAATGAGGGAAAGGGATTTCGTAGATCAGCGGAAGATAAACATTTTCTTGTTAAAAATGCAATATGAGTAAATTTTTTTATAAAAATCGTTCATAACAATGATGGTTGTTGGCTATGAGCAAAAGTGATGAATAAATCAATTTAAACATATTGTTTATAAAAATGTCAATTATTATTAAATGTCAATATGTTGTGTCAAATTCAATATTGTTGCGATGAAGGGAAATAACTTTGTAGGAAATGAAAAGTTTCTATTTCTGGAAATTCGATTCAAGTGAATTTGTTTATAAAACTCATTTTTCAACAGTGACAATTTCTATCAGTTGGTACTCGTTCATGTAATTCGTAATTCAACGACGAAGTCAGTATGAATGATGAATGCATTTAAAAACTGAAACGCAGCAAATGTCGGTTATCACCAATTATTTGTTTATAATAAACGAATTTTCTTTTATGGAGAGTAGGTGAGAGTAAGGTAAAACCGGGTACTTTGTCTTTGATGGCATCGTGCGCAAAAACGAAAAGCTAAAAAGCTTTTATTTGAAGTTTGAAGTTTTCTGTGACTCCTCAACTACAAGAAAGTGAATTCCGATGTGCAACGCAAAATTTTCTTCATATTTAAACAAATTTTTTTTTTAAAAAGGCGAAATTCCCGGTTTTGCCCCGTAGGTAGGGTAAAACCGGGTACCTATGAAAATAATTTGAAAACTCATTAAAATTAGACAAAAATTGAATTTATTGTAATTAAATATAATAAAAATTGGTATGCTGAGTATCTTGGGTACACTCACAAAGGTTTAAATATGATTAAGACTATGATATTCAGCATCCTATATGTACTGACGATGGATTTAGCAGTAATCACACACGAATTTTCCATGTTGGACATTGCTGCATGCTATTTAGGCTCACTCTTTGCACACAGTGTAATTCTGAATTCACTCCTTAGTCGATACAGATTAAAGCTCATTCCAAAAAATACAAGCTTTATCAGTGTCTGCTTCCGTTATCCCTTTTCTGATGGAAAATCATCCTTCTTTCTCTTCTTTGTCTTCGATGTCTTCGGTGCTTGAGGGCGGCTTTGCCCACCAGACTTACTCCTGTATATTAGCGCCATTGTCAGATAAAAAATTTCATTATTAGAAATTATTAGAAAAAGTATGAATGAATTTTCAAAATTCTATTATTATGTAACATTTTTCATGATTATTTTCTCCTGTGTGACAGAAACCAATATTTTTTTTAAAAGGGGGTTATTGCCGTTAATGACATAATAATCACATAATAATATTAATGTACGATAACGCTTATATAAATTTAAAAACTGTTTTTACGTTTGTTGACAATTTTTTGCCATTTTATAGAACGTTGGGTAAGGCCCAGTTCTACCCGGTCTTACCCCTACCATCAGTACCCGGTTTTGCCCCTACACGCAATAAATAACGGAACGAAGTGCCCATGTGATTCTGAACATAAACAAATGATACGGAATTAAGGGGCTAGTCTAGTTTCTCACTTTCAAAAAATCGATTTTCTTTTTGCTTAATTCGGTAGTATACTATTCGGAGAAAAAGTTCCCAGAGCTACGAGAGTATCAAAAATTAAATTTTATAACCAAAAATCAGTTGCCAAAACTTGAAAAGTGTTTTTCTCAGAACTGCATTTTCAAAAACGGCTGCAACTCTAGCTCAAAGAAAAATTAACGAATCGATTTGAAATTTCGCACGAATTTTCGTAACATGTTTTTACATACTATGAACTAGGATCTTTTCGATATTTCAAAAAATATAAATTTGCCGAGCAAAAAACGAGAGTTTTTTTAGCGTTTTTTTTTTGTGAAAATTAAAATTTTTTGTTCAAAACGCTGCCATTTTTTTTAATTTTCAATATTTTCATTTTTTTTTATGACTCGACATCGGAGTATATAACTCGGATTACAGTCGATATTTTTTCATGAAACTTTGCGTATTAACTGGTCAGTAGTATTTGAATATATCCTCAAAATTGTAAAATATTTGACCGCATAGTTTTTTTCATGAGTATTATAAATGTGAAAAAGTATGGTTTTTTTATGGGTTATAAACTCGAAACAAAAATTAGTTCATTCTTTCTATCTACTCCGACATACCTCTTTGCTATCTAACTAGCTTCAATTTAAAAAAAAGTAATATTCAAAATCGTTTCGCCGCACTATGCTACGAGTCATCAAAATCCGAAACTCTAATACCCCTTTTACAACAATCGGGATACAGCGTCGATTACCACCAAGCATGAAGTTTGCTTCGCGAGCGTGACAAATCATGCGAAGCGCAGTTTCAGAGAGTGGGGGTAGATTGGGGATGCGTATTGCATTACTTTGTTCTCTAGAGGACTAAATGCCACATTACTTTTGCAACGACGTAACCAACCAAGTAAAGACCCACTCAGATTCTTCTGAACGAACGTGTAAGTCGCAAGTTCCGGCGTTGGTACCCTAGTGGAAAAATCTTCTAGCGTTGATCAGCCCCAGACTCGACCGTCTAGACTCTAATCTGGCGCAGATCAGACAGTCTAGTCTGGGGCTGACCAGACCTGTAACACTTTTGCAAAGTTTGTGGCTAGACGGTCTAGCCAGCCGCTAGTCAGCCGTTGGTCTGCCGCTATTTAGTGGGTACACGCAGAAAAAAGAACCCTATATTTTACTGAAAACCAAGTTAAATCTACTGATCTTCCAAGTACGTATATGGACAAGACGTCAGTTCAGTAAATTTTACAACTATAGGCAACTGAATATTAACTTATGTTAACGGTGCAGACTATAGTTTGGACGGCCTCTATAAATTGTAAAAAAATGGCTAAAAAATAATTAATAAATAAACAAACGGTTAATTCTGAGATATATTTTCGGATATACTTATAATTAATCGATATTTGTAAGTTACAACGCTTATAAGACAATTAAAATTTCGCATGCAACGGGGAGGATTTGAACGCATAAACCTAAGCACGCAAGTCGATTACCTTAACCACTACACTATTACACGAGTTGCGATCTGTGAAATAATTCCAAAATGCATTTGTAACTAAGGTGGCGACCTCGGTAACGACTTTTGAATACGCGTTCATGCCATCGGGGCACACGACAAAAGTTCTCGCATTTACCTCATATATTCATACAAGTCAGCTGGAACAGTAGCGGAACGCAAAACCGTCCTGCTCCAATAAACTCTCAACTGTACGCGACCTGTGAATAAGATTTGCCATCCAAAACTGTGTTATTTATTATGAAGCCCCTTCATTGCTGAGTGAGAATATGGAGTAATGTGACAACTGTCACAGAAATGTCAAAAATAAATGTTTTTTAGGTGATGCAATCCATCCATTGCCGATGGCGTCATGAAGTCATCGGTGGTTTAAAATTGATGTAACTAAAAGCAGGAATTCATTTAAATAGTGTCAGTTTTGTGTTTTGTGCAAGTTTAGATACCCTAAACATTTTTCGAAAATGGTGAGAAAATTTTTAAGAAATTTTTATGTTATGAATTTCTGACGAGTCCCAGATCTGGGCAAGACTAGACGGTCAGGACAATAAGAAAAAAAATCGATTTTGAATAGTGTTCATTTCTTATTTTGTATAATTTTAGACATCCTGCCAATTTTTGGAAAATGTTAAAAAAAATTTGGCTGATTGATACTTAGAAATTTTTGTGTTATGGATTGCTGACCAGTCCCAGATCTGG